>VXAZ01001836.1:1666891-1866697 GCA_013399875.1 Gymnorhina tibicen | reverse complement strand
CTTAAGGAGGTGAGTAGTGGGGGTGGGTTTATGCACCAGAATTCACCTGTTCAGCAATTATCATATACTTGAGTTCTATACTGATGTGATATGTCAATTAATGTTAAACCACGTAAATTCCTGTAAAATTAAAGCACATTAATTGATCTGAGTAGGACTGTTATGGTACCTATGAAGAGCTCTGCTCAAACATGTAAAATAGCAGATATTATATGATAAGTTTTAGGCAGGAAGTGGTGCCACTTATTTTTCTTGCAGAACATTTTTGCTTGGTTTCACTTTAAATTTAAAAACAAAATTGTAGTTTTAACTGTGGGAATGTAATTATATATTATCATCTTTTATTCGGCGGACAGTATGGACAGAGAAATATTATAGCATGTCCTGAACACCAAGGGAAAAACATACCTGAGATCTTATATGCTAATTCAGTTGAATCTAGTACACCTTCTTTTTGTCTAGTTTTTGAGAAGTTTAATTACCTGACATTAACTCAAGCTAAAAGATAATAGGGGTAACTAAAACTTCATAAGAATGTAGGTTTCATTGTATATGACAATTCTTGCATTCCTGTAATGTTATTTTCCAGAAATGAGCGGTGAAAGATGTTTGAAAGAAAGCTGCAAAAACCCATGAGGCACTTAGTTCTGTAATATTGGACCACAGGGAGAAATTTCTTTCTGACCTATAATTTTCATCCTCCTGAATGTGACTGCAGATACTGCTCTTACTCATCTAAAGTGTCATTGCAGTACCTCCTAGGGACAAGTACAGTACTGTAAAAACATTCACCTAGGGCTTCAACAGTTAATGACTGTTGTCTGAAAGAGGAGGGGAAATGGGCATTTATCTTTTTGCCTAGAGCAGCAAGTAACCCTACCTCTAGGACGGGTGCTGTGAGTCTCTCCTGCTGTAGAGGAGGATTAGTGCCAGTACATTTTTCTCTGTGCAACAGCTGTGAGTAATCTCCTCCTAAAATCTGACTGAGAGCTAACAAAAATAAAACTAAAACATCTGTGCCAGCTCTGCACAGCTGTGTCTGCCTCTGTGGATATATCTGCAGCACATTCGCTACCATAGCTGCCCATTTTCTTCTGCCCTATCAATTCATAGACGGCGACAGGAGAATTAAAAGTATAGTTTGGAGAATCACTTAATTTTGTGATTTTATTACGTCTTTCCTGGTTCCAGTGATTCTTCTTCCTTTCCCAGTTTTCCATGCTTTATTTTTAGCAAAATACTTCCAGGCAACCTTGTCAGTAAATAAATAAGTGAAAGTGCTGATAAGAGCAAAGAAGCTGTCCTATCACTCCTGCACTCCTCCTTCCATTCGTCACAGTATTACTCAGAAATTACTCCTACTGAGCCATATTCAGTCAAGCAGCTGAGTGTACTTGATAAGAACTTTGAATATTCTCATTTCCTGTTCTTTTGGACCTGGTTATATGTTTTCTGTTGATATCCATGCACCCAGTGATCTTTTAATCAGATGTAAATCTGAAGCGGGACACCTGGTCTGAAGCTGCTATTACTTGCACTGCTTTCAAACCCCAGCTTTGAATTGTTTACTTTTGCTGCTTTATCACCACTTTTGTAGTATTGAAATTCTCTCTACAGTATATGCCAGAGGTATGACCATCATAACAAACTTTGAGCAGGTGTCCTATTTTATATTCCACCTTTTTTTTCCTGTTCAATCACATATGATATGCACATCTAGAATTTCTTATTTTCTGATAGTATGTAGTAATACCTACTTAATATCCAGATTAATTTTCCACATTAATCCTCCCACCAGTCATATTAATGCATGGATATCTGTATCATTTGTGCTACCCCTTTTTACTACACTTGTGGAGATTTTGAATCACAGGGAAAGGAAAACCAAAAATTAACACTTGAAGAAGCCCCAGGAATATGGCAGTTATGTCCTCAGTGTCTTCTTTAACCTTTGATACAAGCAGAAATAGCAGATTTCATTTGCTAATAAGTCCTTTAGTCTATGTTAGATAAAAGCTTCAGCAGGGACTTCCTCACTTAGTCTAGGACCATTGGTCAAAGACCTACTACATGTCTGCTGTGGACATTCTTGGTTCCCTATGAGTTGTTTCTAATTTATTTAATTTAGAACTGATCTTCAAGATTTCCTAGATCAGCATTGCACTAGAATCATACTTAGAGTATATTTTATTGAAATTAATTCCAGGAAATAAGAAAAAATTTACTTTGATAACTCTGAAGGAAAAAAAAAATGAATCTTATGAATGAGTAGAAATAAAGGAATTCACAGAGGCTGGCCATGAATAAGTTCTAAGGTAGAACTTAGAAGCTGCCAGTCATGAGAGGAGAGTTTCTGAGTGAGAATGCTGCTGGGGAACCCTGCCCCACCCTTAACTTATTGTAAATATCAGACTGATTACTAGTGGGATAATATAATGTGTTTTATACAATAAAAGATGACTGCCTTCTAAAGTCATCCTAACTGTCTAGAAAGCCTAGATGAATAAATTAGATGCTGTTCAGGGAGAGATTGTGTGACTTATTTGTTAGCTTTGTGTTGATAAAGATCCTTTTTGTGGCTTGCTTTGTGGTCTTCTGAGCAATAAGAAAGTGTTGTTAAATCCATGAACTTAGGGTTCCAGCAGCAGTCACAGAGAAGTGGTGTGCCCTTCTGTGGATGGACTGTGTTAAGAAAAAATCTCTGTGCTGAGACAGAATTCCTCCTTTTCCGCTCCTTGAGAAAGCCCAAAGAATACCTGCAATTTCTTTTTGTATGGTGCTAACATACAACTGTACTGGAAATTAATATGAAAAAAAGGTGAAAAGGAGTTGTTTTAGGTTAGTGAAATAAAGAGTAATTGTATAGCAAGGATGACCTGAAATATGTAATATGTGAATTATGCTGACTCCTGATTTTTGCTGCCCACTGAAATTACGCTGGAGAAAAAGTTGTTAAAGGAATCATATAGAGAAGTCATGCATGCAAGAATGCACTTCAGTCACGCACTTCTCTGTTCACTCATAACACAGGTTGCACCTTTCTAATAGCTCAAACAAGTAACTCAGTTTAGCAAAGTTGAAAGTATTTGTATTGCTAGAAAGTGGAGTTTAGAGTCAGTCATTTAATCATGTCGATATTCTTATTAAACTTTACTAGTAAAGAGAAAATTAAATCCTTTTTGATTACATATTCAATGTTATATACATCTTCTTTGATAATGTCCTCAAAACATCATAGTTTAATATAATTAAAAAGTATTGTCTCTTCTCCATTTATATTTTAGTATCAAACTGTTACACAGATTTCTCTGTTTTAACAAACTCTTGAAAAGTTGCCAAAGCCTGAGCAAACAGAATTAAAATATGCTGATTATAACTTAATCCAAACCAAATTTATAGATAAAAAAATTAGGTAAGCTTCTGGTATTATCACTGTGTCTTGGTATTATTCCTCATGTATTCAGTTTAGTTCCATTTATCCTTGTAAAAGTTTTCATGGTCAAATTTAGTAGGAGTTACAGGGGTTGCGTGTTTATGGTATGAGACCAGTTCTGATTCCTACCATATATTCAGTACTTTTTTTAAGTGTAGCTGCAAGCACCATGTGTTAGTAAAATTTATTTAGTGTTCTTATTTAGATTGGAGAAAATTATTGAGATTAGCTTGGAAGAAGTAATTTCAGTGCTTCTTTTTTAGCTGCTAAAGTTTTCACTTCCAGTTAATGTTCTAAACTGTTTATGGTATACAAAATATTCTATTCATATAATGACCTCTGGATGACAGAAGAACAAAAGAAGGATGATATAACAGAATCTTTAACTAAAAAAAACATCTTCTAGCTCAATTTTGATTTAAGTAGTTTTCTTGTGTTTATCTCCAAATTGCATCACTATGCAGTTTGGAAAGTTCATGTGAAAAAGAGGCATGTTTTGTAAAGTGATTGAAATAATATTAAAAATTATTAAATAACCATAAAAAGGATCTCTTCATAGGCAGTTTCGTATTTTTTAGGCATAGGCATTTTTAAAAGGCCAGTTTTCAGGAGCCAAAATTTCAAGTTTCTGGAACATGTTTTCAAGGTCAAGTAATACAAAAATTTACCCCCACACTGGTGTAGAATTTATGGGTTTGTTTATAATCTTTCAGTTTTAGTGAATTACCTAATTGTCTATTACTTAATAATAGATGCATTGGTTCATCTGAGGTTTCCCAACAACTAGGTTATTTACTTGCACTTTTATAGAGAGAACTACAATAGAGAGAACTAGTTCAATGCTCAAATTACTTGAGAATGCCGAAGTTGTTTAACTTGTAGTAAGCACAGGGGACTTTTAGCACATTACTGTTAGAAAGGGAAAAATAGAGTAAAACCTGTGTGAGTCTGCAGGGAGATGAAGAACTCAAAAGCTTGAGACTTCATTTGATTAAGAAAAGTGAGAAGGAAGACTGTCATGGAAATGTAGAAGTCGATAGACCTCACGAGGCCACGTAATCAAACCTATCATCCATGGCAGGATCAAATATGCTGAAATTAATCCAGACTGATATTTTTCTAGCTTGTTCCTAAAAACCTCAGAGGATGGAGATACTGTCTCTTCCAAGCAGTCCTTTGGAATTCCTCCAGGGAATATCTGTTCTTTGCTATGAAAAAGGATGTCTTTTGTCTTCTGCTCTGGTAGGCAAGCTGATGTTTTTAAGTCTTTCTGCCTGTGGACATAAAGAGCAGATGGTCACTGTGTTCTTCTGACTGTTTGCCTATTGGAAACCCTCCATGATATCCCCTTTATCTCTTTTCTAATTTGAACAAAGTTAATCCCTTCAGTCTCTCTTTATAACTCGTGTTTACCAAAAGACTTAATGCTCTCTTGTTTTCCTTTGAAAAAACTCATTTAGCCATATTTTCCATAAACTGGGGTGCTCAAAACTAGACAGTTTTCTTCAGCAGTGGATAGAGCACAGCAATTGCCCTTGGTGTATTACATATGTCACATACATGCCATGTTGAAGTATGTCTCAACTTGCTCTCTTGCTCTGTATAATTTCTGGTTAGTTTGTACTTATTTTAAGGAGGGACTCAATTTTTTTATTTATGCCTTAGTGCAGCCTAATAACTTATTCTGCATTTTTTTCCTTTGTCTGGTTCTTTTGTGGGATATCTCTTCAAGTCTGATCCTGTCTTTGTTATCTTTCCAAGACTAGTGCTAGAGATGAAAGGTATGTTCTCTAGTCAGTCCTACAGGATGTTGTAAACTTTGGATAGATGAAGATTCAAGGACTGATACTGATAATTACTTAGTAAATATATATCATGATAGAAATTTTGCATGAACTGTGTTTTCTCGTATTGCTTGTGAGACTGTTGTTGAGAACGCTATCGAGAAAAGACCTAATTTCTAAGGTACCCAGACTAAACTGTGAATCCAACAGGCAATATTTTCTGGCAGTAAGTTTGTACAGCTTTAGTCAGTTTTTAAAATTTATGACATACTAGACAGGTACCATGGCTAAGCAGCGTGTGACTTCAGGGCTAAATAAAAAGCAAAACACAGAAACAATGACCATCTAATTTATTTTCAAGGAACGAAAATAAACCACAGGAGTAAGAGTTGAAAGAATGAATGCTGAGATGCTATCCTAAATGAGACCAAGGAAACTGTTGCTGGGTTGTTTAAATAGTTTGCTGGCTTCCTCTGATTGTGGCTGTGTCCTAGGATTCTGTGTTTACTGTTGTATCCTTGGAGATTCATATCCTTGACAAGATCACAGAGGATGCTAAGCTTCTTTCTTTACCTGCAAGAAAAAAAATATATAAAGCAATATATATGAGAATATATAAAGAAAACATGGGGTTTTTTTATGACAGCCTGTTAATGACATCCATCAAAAGATTACTTACCCATCAATGGTAGTTAGAATAAAATGATGTGAAAAACCAAACCACCAGAAACAAGGGTAAAGATCACCAGAGTGATGTCATGGTCACCATACAGTTTCCACATCTGTGCCCATATGAACCTATAGGGCTGCATAAACCTATGAATCAGTTGAGTTTTCTGTCTTCTCATTCAGAAAATCACAGCTGGAGCATGAGGGAAAGTTTGGTTAAATAATATGCTGAGTAATTCGTTTGAGAATCCCTCTCAAACTACTTCAGCATTCCGCATACATTCAACCTGGTAGTATTTTTCTGAAAAGTAGGACATGCCACTTGGTCTAACTGCCACAGTGCCTAATCTTATGCCTTCTGAAAAGATGCCTTTCTTCTTGATATAGCGCTAGAAAAGAGGAATGCCAGCTAATACAGTCTGTCATTAGCACTTACTTTCTGGCCTAGAAGACTCTGAGAGATTTATCATATTTATTTTTATACTATTACGCTTTAAAAATATATTGCAAATTTTGCTTAACTGTATTCGATATTATTTTTCTCATCCTTCCTCAGCAGTTGAATTTGAGCACATAAGCTGCTTGTCCAAATAGGGGACAGTAAGGGTAAAGGAGAACTGTCCCACTAAAACATGTGTAACTCTCTTTATAAGTATGGAATGCAAAATGCTGTAGTATTATATGAAGAATTTTCTAGTGTTCATTTTGACTTTATTCAATTGATCTGTCTTTCCTGAACTTGTGGCAGTAAAGCATAACACCCACCCACTTAACCAGATAGTCAAATGTACAATTGCACAAAGGGAAGGCTAATTGTGCTTATTTTTCCTAGTGTTACCAGTCTCACGCCATTTTTATAGCATAGAATGCATTAAGGATGTAAAAAAAGAATAAAATATGTCTGTGGCCCAATTAGCTACCACATTATTATTTATAGACTTATCTAATGCTGTTTACAGGATATGAAAGAGTTGAACAATAAAATAGTGCCAATGTGATTATATTACACCAGAAAATGAAGCATGCCAGCCTGTTAAAGGCTAAATCGGTGTGAATCTCATGCATCATCGGTTTCTTTCTAAATATTTTTTGTCCCTATAATGTGGCTCTGATGATGGATAATTTATATTCTACTTTTATTTTCTGTCTTTAAGTGGTTTTAAATTCTAGATATGATCGTCATGTTCCACAAATCACTGATGAAATTCACAATCTGTTAAATACAGACTCTGTATGCCTTCAAAGAAGAATCAAATTGCACTGATTACCTTGCAGTCCCTGCTTTATAAGACTTAGGGTAGTATTTGTAAATGGCTTATGCAAAATTAATCATACCTTGCAAACAGCATCAGGAGAATCATTCACAGCAATGCAACTTAATCCATTGGATGAAGTATTGGTTACAAGAGAAGAGAACAAGACTGGTGCAAAATGCTTCTTGCTATTGCTCTTCTGCATGTTATCATATAAACAATGTCACATCCCTAAGTTAATCTATTTTTTTAGCCATTTTTTATATTATATAGGTTTTGGAGGAAGAATGTTTTTCTTCACTACCTAGAAAAACTGAGCCTTGGTGTTAGTGCAAATTATTAGGCAGAACTGTAATGCAAATAGTAAGTCATATTTGCCATCCAGTGTTGATTAATGCAAGTCATTTATCATTCAGGATGCACCTGATGTTGCATCCTAAAGGCACCTAAAGCAAGTGCGGTGTTATAACTAAAGGAATGTATAAATGCATGGCTAGGATACCTCACTGAAGAGGAAGGGGAATTCAATGCAAATAGATGGAAAAAATAGGGTGGTTTCATTCTTCTGCACCTATGAAAAATCCTGCTGCAACACCCTAAAAGTTTGAGTCTCTAGTAGCAGCAAGAGACAGAGTACTCCCAAATGGTAAATTTGAGTAAAAAGTAGGCCAAATCTCAGAAAAAGGGCCATATATAAACTTGACATTAACTCTTACAGCTTCTGTCACTCTGCTGGTATCACATCCGTTTCCCTGAGATCTAGTTTTACCAGCTAGTCTTCAGCAATATGCTTCAGTCTTGACCAGATGCTCTGTAACATATTTGGCAGCATTTTCTGTGTTAGGTAGAAGAAGGACTATGCAGCTGCTTTTCAGGGGTGTGCAGAGAGCACGAATGTCTTTGCATCTTCACATTGTTTTTCAGCACCCAGGTATTCACTGATATTTGTGAATAGTGAGGAAAAAGAAGAAACTTTATTGTGTTTCATGTAATAATGTTAGAAACCACTAACAATTCTCTTTGTCACTTCCAAGTGCAGAAGGATCAGAGTTTCTTATAGAGCAGCCCTATTTGTTCCCTGTATACAGTTTACGTTTGAAAATGTGGGGCTGGTAAGGGGACTGACACGAGCATCCTCAGAAAATACTACAAACTCATTTTGTGCAAGGAAAGCCATGAATTCAGCCCTCAAAATCCTTGAAAAGGTATTTGAGCCCTACCAAGACCAGGACATTAAAAATGATCAACTGATTTCTGAAAAAAAAAAAAAATTGCTTTTCATAGTTGACAACGGTAAAAAACAGTCAATGTACTGTTTATTAGTCCAGGCAACTGTCTTCTTCTGTGATGTCCTATCCTTGTTTAAAAACCTACAGAAGTGATAAAATATTCATCTTAATATGCAGTATTACTAAAATGTTTGGCAGTTTATTTCTTTAAAATTCTGGCTGTGACTGTGAGAGAAAAGTTGAGACCAACACCTTTTTAGATTAGACACTTTCTAGGTTATACTTTCCTAGTATAACAACTTGCTGGCAAAGCATCATAGTGTCAGTAACTTTTTTTTGTTAAAAGCTCTTCTCTTCTGCTCCAAATAATTCGTGGGTGCTCAGGTTTGCTCTATTAGGTTTAGGCTGAAGTAGCTAAATTATGAAGTATTATCTATGATCTGTTTCTACCAGAAATTTAAAAATGCCTATTTTGTTGAGCAAATTGGGTCATTAAATATGGAAAAAGGTCACAGAGTTACCTGATCTGCATATGTAGATGGACATTCTAAATGAGTGCACATTTGGACTAGATTATTTGAATAGTAATCTAAATGCTTGCCCATGTTCATATGAAATATGTACACACATGTTTTCTAGACAAAAGCATGAATATATATTTGTGTATTTTGGAATTTTTCATGAAGACAATTGTACAGACTGCAAAATAATAGACCTCCTTATTAAAATAATAAATGTCGTACATTAGTGAATTCTTAATAGATTCTCCTCCTTCCATTGGTTAAGTAGTTAATTGCACTATTTGTTCAAAATAGTGTCTCTTAGTCCTTTTGCTGTTTGATCATTGAATAGCAGAGATAGCCAGGGAAGTAAGGATTCGGTGTTTTGAGCATCAGAAAATTATTTTCAGTATTTTTAGCATGTGCTTCTGTAGTTTTCATTAGAAGAGAATTCCATATTCTTTGTGTGATATTTCTACCATGAAAATTGAGTATCCTTTTGCGACAAATGCGTCAAGAGAAAGGCACATCACAAAAATAAATGGAATAATTGCAAGCAAACAATTTTCAGCTTGTGTTCTCAGGACTCTTTTATTTTTATTGATGTTTCACTCACTCTGGGAATCTTTCCTGGTAATGTAATCTTGAAAACAGTTTCGTTCTTCTCTGACCTTTGTATTCAGAAACATTTGTTGAAGTGGTTTTGCATGTATTTTTTCCTCCCCTAAGGTATTTCAGGAAATTCTGATTAGGGACAGTTTCACTGAAGTGTAAAATGTGTCTGCACAAGATCACGGGTTTGAAGGAGGCATACAGATATCTCCTTCACATTTTCTGTATAACTCCATCAGTTTCTTCATTTCGGCATTTTATGACTGTCTATCTCCATAGATTAAGAAATATTATAGCAACAAGCTATTATGCACCATCAAGGAAAGGATATTTAAATTTAGTTTCTCTCCAGCATGGGGCTTTACTGGACTGCCTTGCTATCTTTCTTGTTTGGATCAGTGTATCTGTGTTCCAGCCCCTCAAGCCCCTTTTGCATTATATCACCAGAAAGATCTGAGGCTCATTTTACTTGCTCTTTGTTGACTCTGAGGTCTGAAAAGATAAGTTCAGTACTTGCTGGAAACAAGGAATAACAAACAGTTGCTTTTGTACCTTATTTGTGGGCTGAAGGGCCCAGGGACATTTTTGTGCCTGTCTGATTTTGGAGGCTGCTTCACCCTGTGCTGCTTTGCTGTGTTCTGTCTGCACACTGGGTCTGCAGCATCCTCACACTGCTTGGCCTGAGACAGGAGCTGAGATGTCCAGCTGACTCTTCCGTTGTACTTGAGGTAGTGCATCAGCTCTCTGACTTTTTTTTCTTTTAACTTTACTTTTCTGACAGTAGCTTGGTCTGAGCTATATTCTAGTAATGCCACCTTAGGGTATAAATCAGTTTACCCTTTCCACATCACTTCTCCAAAATGCCAAACAGTAAAAAAAGGAGGTCTCAAAACCGGTTGCATAGCACTGACATCTAAATAGAAAAACTCATTTTTCATGTCAAGATGACTCAGAGCTTTTCCCTCTATTAAAAAATATATAATAATATCTTTGTGGTAGCTGCAATGGCTTCTCACATTAATGAGAATAAAGCAGCTATTTTAGCAGAGGAAAGAAAAAGATTGTGAGTTAGCATGCTACTTAGTTATCCTTAACAAGTGTTTCCCAATACCAAGCTTTGAGAACAAGCTATTGTACGTAAAAGTCTAAAAACCTTACTAACAAGGATAATCAAGCTTTTTAATGACAAAGTCTTTGCAGAGTCACAGTGCAAAATTGTGATTATGATTAATTTCCTTAGGGAATACATGACTGACAGCAACTGAAGCTGGCTATCACACAGTCATAAATTAAGATATGGTTAAGTTTTGCTGTTTGCACAGGGGCAAGAAATACAGACGGGCATGTTGAACTTCACAGGGCATACTGTATCTTTTAGCAGAGCAGGATTAAACCTTCAGTACTTTGCCCCAAACTCTTTCTGACCTTTTTCTGTGCTCTCTAGTGCATTTGACATTCCAGAGGAAGGCACAACCAGCACAGCAAGCACTTTCAAGGTTTTCTGCAAGGAAAATTGTACAAGTTATCCTGAATCCCAGCTGACATTATGTTCTGCCATTTGCATTTGTTGTCTCAGTGGCATTAACTGTGTGGCCAAGTCTAACTAGACTTTTCAGCTTCTACTTTCATGTAAGGGCAACCTGTATCTTGACAAGCCTCACCTTGTCAAGATACCATCACAGGAGATATGGCCAGAATGATTCTGAAGTGCTGAACTGTCCAGAAGTTCACAGCTGTCTGTAGTGCTCGGCCTTCTGGCATTCTTCTGAAAAGCCTTACAGCTTCCTTAATCTACGGCTGTAAGAGCAGGACTGAAGCATCTTGCACACCATGAAAGCAAGACCCCTCCCTATAGTTTTATTTCTTGCACTTGGTATGGTTTGAGCTTAAAAATCAAATGTAGGATGTTCTAAAGAAAGATGTCTATCATCACCCGTAATCCAAACTTCCAGGACGTTTTAAATAATTCCTAAATCTTCATATGAGTTCTACAGAATGAAATGTCTTTTTTAAGAGTGTTTAGAGACAAGCCCATCTATAACAAGGATTTGCCTAAAGTACTTTTCTTTAAAAAAGAAAATGATGCAAGAAATAAAAACCAGGAAAGAGTTTCATTTCACAGTTAAAAATCTCTACCCCATCTTCTACTCTGTGTTCTTCCTTACATTCTATTCACTCTAAACTGGAGATGATCTTATAATGAATTTTTGAAGGTAGATTTGTTCTTAAAAGCATGTACCAGACTTCATTAACTGTCAATGGGATCTGTGATCATAAATGACTTGAGAATTTTGAAAATCCTATTCTCAGTCATCATCATGGCTGTGTTGCCATTTCAGCTAGTTCTTCAGTCTTCGCAGCATTAGGAAACAACCTGCTTGACAAAGAGGTGTCAGCCCACAGCAGGATAGCTAGCCTGTTGTGGCATAGCAGCTGTCAGGAGAAAAGAAAAAGAGCTTCAGTATTTCTTTTCCTTGTCACAGGTGACAGCTGAGGGAAATAGAGCTAGATTTTAATGCTGGAAACAGTTTTTATTTTGGAAAACCAATTGCTTTCTTTTCTTTTTGTTTTTCCTAGTATATTAGGATATACTGTGCCAAAAATATTACAGTCATCCCCTGGAAGAGTACACTGTTAAGTCTTTTGATTTTTCTTTATGTATATAATCTTTATCAGAATTTTTTCTTTCTTAAAGAGTTTTACCTCCTTTAGTTTGCAACAATAAATTTATTATAAAGACTAGTGTACACACTAGTAATTTTGTGGGGTTTTCCTTCTCTTTGAGATGTAAAACTAGCAGAAAAAGGTTTTGTAGTGAAGTTGTCTACTGTCAAAAAGGGTTCTTTATCAATATCAATTCTCTGTTCAGGCGATAAAATAAAGACTGAGGTGCCTGGGAAATTTCTTGCAGAAGTGAAACATTCAAGCTGACTTGCATGGCTAATCAAGACACAAAAACAAGCCTAGGCTTAGTTAACTGAAAGGCACGACTAAGCAATTACCCACAGTGTATAATGCTGTTTCCATGCAGCCACCCACACATTCTACTGATCCCAAGGAAAATAATGATGCTGTTCTGTCTCCTTTTGAAAGGAGTAAAGAGAAGACTTTTAGAAGTATGGCTTTGTGGTACCCATCTCATCAGAAAAATAATATGCTGCTCAAAATACCCTTATGTCAAGGTCCTTGAATCATACAAGCATCATCTGAATTGTGATGGACAGGAACAAGTATGTGTTAGGTAGTAGGCAGGCACCTTGTAGGAAAACTGCCGGGGTTACTTTCAATTCTTTGCAATATTTAAAACAATTACTTAATAGACAGAAAGTGAATGGCCACAGTGATTAAGTTCAATAAATGATGTAGCTGTCTTTTAGACTAGATGGTCACTCTCTTAATCATTTTCTGTGCTAACTTGCTGGAGATGATACAGGGATTGCTAGCTGGGACATGATACAGAGATTTCAGATTACTTTAGGAGTAAATGGTAAGCAGAAGAATGTCTAACTTGGTACCCACCGGATTTCTGGTTGATTCAGGTGCTATTCAAAAAGATACTGCAAAGTTAAGTGGTGGGTAAACATACCAGCAGTGGCATGCTTATCACAGTCTGGGATCCAACGATCCAGGGTTTGAGTTGTGTTTAGTAAGTTGAAACTAAATATTAGGGGGAGGTCTTGTTGTCCAGTGCTTTAACAGGAGAAATGCAGTCATGTTTATTGAATCAGATAGTCAAGATATCAGACGGCTTAGAAGTCAGTGCTGTAACTTAAAATTAGGCATCTTTCCATCTGTGAAGCCATACAGTTGAAGGACTTAGAAAGTACTTACCTGTTGAAAATATTTTTATACAGCTGGTAATGCTGAGCAATTAATAAAACTTGTCAAAGTAGAATATATCTTCAATTATGACAACTTAGGAGGAATATAAGTGTCTAACCCAATGTAATAGTAAAATCAATTTTTGAAACACTTGAATATGCATTCTGGGTGTTAGTCAATCTCCAAGTGTACCTTTATAAATCTGTCTGTGGCAATTCTAAAGAAATATCATCAGAGTGTGATTTAGATTTGTTTCCTTGAAAAATTTAGTGAGAAAAAGGTATAGCCTTCATGACATTACTGTGCCTCTTGTCATATTTAGAGTTCTCAATGCATAGAGTGCCTGCTTTTAGTGTCAGCCCGGAATATAGGCTTATTTCATATTAGAATGGTCCAATCTGCATGGCATTAATAAGACAAATCTTGGCATTATTTAGGTCCTAGATCTCATGGAAATATTCTTTCCTATAGCTCAAAATACGTGGATCACTGTCATTGGTTTGTGAGTTTGAACAATTCGGGAGAAGTTAACGATGATTTTGAAAACCTGTTTCAACTTATTTCTGAAGGGTTAAAATAAGGAAAAGTTCTGAAAGTTCTGGGTGTCACATAAGGATCAACTCATTGTAAATGAAAGAAGAGTCAGGCCTCAGGGGTTTAACTGGGATTCTTCCCTTAAATGTGTTCATTGTAAAATTTTTCTGTAAACTGTAGGCAGCCCACTTGGAAAATTATTTCCTGCAGCTCTTAGCCTTTCAAGGACTATGTCATGATGCTACCTGCAATGAACACTGTAGTCTCTGGATAAATAGAAATCTATCCTAGGATGGTGATTTACAGTCTTGACAGAACTCAGTGGGATGTATATTAACTTGACTATCCATTAAGTGCCTTCCTGCCTTGAAAAGGCCTGTTTTTAAGAGCTTCCTTAACTCTCACTGGTTTAGAATGATGGAAATTAGCACTACTACTAGCAGATGTTAATCATGTAGCTTAATGCACTGCTGGAGGGCATTTGCATTATGGTGGCAAGCCTGGTGCAAGTACCTGTACAGAACAGATTAGACCATGTTGCCCTGTGTGTTTTCAGCAGATGCCACACTCTCCACTCCAGAGAATCTGCTTGGAATGCAACCATAACTACTTTTATTCTGGCTCAGTGTCAGTGTTTTAGTCTACCCTAACTTCCTGAAAACTTTTGGCTGGCTTTCTTGTTCTAGGCTACTTCCTATTTCTCTTCCTCAGCACCTTTATCCTCTTAAGTGCTCGTGAGAGCCCTCACTCAGCTTTGCTGTCGCTCCCTTCATTTTTTTAGTGCCTGTTCTTGAAAATTCTCATGTGTAAGTCCTCTATTCTAGCATGCTTTAATATTTTGCTCTTGACCACTTTTGTTGCCTTGTCTTCTACTTTTACCACTGGGGTAACAATGTCTTTGCTAATTATATCTATACCTGCTTCTTCATTCTGTCTCCCATGGGAAAAGCCCACAGTGCCCTCCCTAGCTCACCTGGAAATTTTCTTTTTCTCATATGTGACACGGATCAAAAGTAATGTAGATTTTTGCTTTCCAAATTGTCCACCCAGTATCTACTCACCAGTTTTGCCAACAGAGTTTCCACTCTAACACCCTGTGCCTGAATCAGTCAGCCTGGGAGACTTGCCCAAAACTGGAGTTAAAATTGAAAATGTCAAAAGTTCCACTAAGGAAGCTGTAGTAGGGAAATCCAGTACTTTGAAAAAGGAAGCATTACACATAGGTAGGTTTATTTTTTCAATTAATTGTAAAAAAATAAACAATCCCACTGAGCACTATCTGCTTGGGTCCCAGGTCTTGAGCGCTGCAGCTGGCCTGCCCAAATTTCTACCTACCCAGACCTGCTTTTCTCACAAGACAGAACTTGAGTTTTGCTGGGGTTTTCTTTCTGTATTCTATGACACACAGAAATTGAAAATTTGGTAGTATTCTAAATTCCAAATATTTTGCTCTATTTAAGGGACTATTCAACACTAATTAAGATCTAGTCCTTTCTCTCATTCTTCCTCATTAGAGAAAACATCTTTCAGCACCTTTCTATTTTACTTTCTAAATCAGTGACACATTGAAAATATTTCCAGTGCTAGCAACTGCAATCTCCTTCTCTCTAACTTACTTATTCTTTCCTTAATAGGAAAGATTTCCAAAGTATTGCTCATAAGTAGTCCTCCTCTCCTAGCATTCTGTTGGGCAATGTGTTTAGGGTCTCAAAATTAAACCTAAGCTATATACAGTTATCAAAGAAGCTAGATGAAGTATTTTACAATAACGTATTGTATTGGTATTAGAGGAAATGTTTTTCATTTAAGTTCTCAATTTATCAATGTAATTATGAGAATCAATTGCAGATGCTGCAGGATTGCCTTATCCATACGTTTACAAACTCAAAGCATGATGAAGACCAAAGAGTATGAATGTCTGCAAACCAGTTAGCTCTAGACATGGAATTTTCATAATTCACTCATTTTTATTTTCCTTCATGCCTGTTACATATAACAGTATAGATAGAGGGGAAGAAAATGCACATGCTCTCACTCTCTCTATCTTGCTTTTATTTTCTTTTTTTTTCCCCTGGTTTGCACATATCTACTATTTATGTTACAAAAGTACTGAAGTATACATACAGTATATCTCTTTTTTAGTGTCAGTTATGCCTCAAGTGAAGAATTGGACTAGGCTTTTTGCCAGGTATAGTGTGCCCATGTTCAAAATGCTTTTAGCTGGTATGACCTGGAGTGTTGAACAGCCAGATGGATAATTTCTCATTTTCTTGGAGTGAGGATCTGCACAATTTATATCCAGGGCGGTAACTAAACCACTCAAGGTCTGGTAGTTCCCCAGTGACCTCCTTCACTTCTTCATGTGCATAGAGAGGGGAGTTCAGTGTGCTGAAACACAAAGGCTCCGGTGATATGTGTCTCCTCAGGAGAAGTGGGGTGGCAGACAGTTTTGCTGTCCTGTAAAGACAGGGAAGGACACACTAACTTATGTAAGACTGTGTGTAGCTGCTTATACCTGAGCTAGGCAATTTTGGTGAGGCTGGCTGTGCTGTGAAATCTGTGTTAAAACTTAACAAGGTTACTCTTGAAATCTCTTCTGACAGCTATTTAATGCCTACCAAGTGCTGAGGCTATAAAAATGCATTTTGCAGCAGCATTCAGATAATAAATATTGTGAACAGTTTAAAGTCACTGGCTTGTCTTTACAACTTTATGCTATAACAACAGTAAAGTTAACCTTATGCCAGTTCTTGTTTCATTTAAACAGACTCAAGTATTATCTCCATGTTCTTGATATGACATATACAGTATCTTTTAGAAAACAACGGTGACAAAATCATTATACAGAATATGAATGTAGTGAAGAGGATAACACTGTTCCTCAACAGGTACTGTTCTATATGCCTTACTTACGTTCTTATTTAATCATATTTTGCACCTGTGGATTGGAAATATCGATTAAGAGAGAAAAAATTGCAGGCGTGTTTGATTAAAAATGTCAATGGAATTGTTAGACTATGTTCAAAGTACTTCACTTTTTGAAAGCTGAGAAGTTGAAAAAAAGCAACAGTAATAAGTACAATTTAATTGTTTGCATGGTGACTGTGGTCTTATCCCAGGTCATTAGTTTTCCAGCATGTATCTAGGAGGGATGAAGCGAGCTGAGTTCTTCCTATAAGTAAACTCTGTATTGCCTTGTATATAGACGAAGTTTCAGCTGCTTATACAGTTCTGCTCCCAAATTCTGTCCAGTAAAACATATAATGTATTTAACTTGAAGATTAGGGTAGTCCTTGTTCTCCAGCGTATTTTCAGCACTTTACTGGATGTCTTTATCATGCATGCAAAAACAGTGCTGTCTGAATTTTTATGGGGTGCATAGAAGGATACTTGTCTACAGCCTGTCATGATGGAGGGCAGTTTATTGCATGTCCTTAAGTGACTTTTTATACCCTACAATGTTTTTTAAGTTAACACACACTTAAGGGCTGTCCCTCAAAGCATTCAGACTGCTTCAACTCTAGAGCAGATATGCACTGGAGATCAGAGAAATTCCCCTCAGTGCACAGGACTCTGTTCTGTTTTTTCTTTTCTGGGAAAAAAAAAAAAGAGGCTTCCTGTAACTACCTGAGTAATGTTAGTAATCCAGTTATCAGTTTTCCTTTTAATTTTCTATAATTTCATCTGGAAATGAACAAGTGTTAGAAAATTATCTTTATTACCATCCAGAATATTAATATTCCAGAGGAAGTAATTTGAAAGCTTTTACTTCAAAAACAAACAAACATAAATTATCCCCTCAAAAAAGAAGCAGAAAAATAGAAAAATGCAGGTTAATCTGCTTTTGAAAACTGGCAGTATTCTTGGTTACCTGAACTGCAGCCATAAATACCTGTAAAACTGTAATTTAATGCTATGTATAAAGAGTCAAATTCAGAGGAACCAGTGAAGCGGAGTTGAGGCATGAAAGAGGAAATACATAGAAGAGGAATGACAAATGTTGGCAAAAGTATTTTGTCTATTTTGTATGGCTTTAGTAAAAATATAACATTGTAAAATAATCTGCATTAGAAAATTTCAAAGTCTGAACTGGTTAGAATCAATCCTTCCTTTTCCCTTCGCTCTTCCTGTCAGATTTCTGATGCATCTGACAGTGCTACCAGGCTGTTTGTTACCTTTATGGATATCAGAATCCTGGAAGTTTCTATCTCTGAGCAGAAAGTCATATTCAGTAAAATGCCCTCTGAGAAAGGATGCTTATATAAATAAAAAGAAATCTTTGTCATAAAGAGTAGGTATGAATACAGTTTTAATAAAACAAGTCACAATGACATTCTTTTAGGTTTCATAAGTATCACCCCTGCACAACAGCAAATTCCATTGACAAATATTTATATATTGCCCACCCTCCCAGAAGTTTACAGTCCCTAGATCCTGAAATAGTGCAGTGATATAATGAAGTATAATGTATTTTATGCAGTTCAAAACAGTGATTTATTTTTGGGGAGTGAAAAGCTGAGATTTTTATTCTTTACGTTTCCACTGATTCTAAGCAGCATAAGTTATACTTCTGATATCCTTTACTTCACTATTGACTTTCTTATTCAGAATCATTTATTTTGGGTTCATTACTAAGGGAGTTAAAAAATACTAACAAATGGGATTTTTCTTTCTTTGATTACCCTCCTTGTTGAGGTAGAGAAATATCATTTATTCAGCTCTTTATCAGTAAAACATGGATAAGTGATGTTACAGACTTAATTGCAAGAAGGGATTTAAATGGAAAAACTGTTCTTATAATAACTGTTGCAGTCTGCATGTCTTGCTGTATTTCTAAGTAGGAACTTATTATTCTAGAGCAGAATATCTGCCTAGTACAGTGACTTCAAACATGGTAACTGTATAAGGATTTTTACTGTGAGGTTGTTGTTCCTCAGTCTCTGTTCTAGTTAGTTGTCTACATAGAAAAGACCTCTCTGTGTATGTGCAGCGTATCTCTGACAGAAGAACCTCAACGTGCTTCTTCCAAACCTGAAGCTTCTGCCTATGTGCAGGGACATCCTTTCACGAAAACACGTGTTACAAATTCTTGAGTTCTTGTAATATTTTGACAAAAAGACAACTTTACATAACTAGTAACTATGTAACATATTTCTATTTACTTACTTTATTGAGAAGCGTAGGATTTTTTTTCTATCTGGGAAACACATAATTGCTATAAAGGTGCAAGTTATTGCACTCCACTGGAATATTTATTGTGATTGTCAGCTACATTCTGGTTGCTTATTTTTTCTTACTGGTGTGATTATAAAAGGCAGCAGTGCTGGGATTTTTGGATTCCCACATGGCTTGAAGAACTAGAAATTTGAAAACATTTTCTCTTTGACAAGTAATCTGAACATTTTTGATGGGCAGTCATTGGAGAATAAAGCTGGGATTTAGCAGTTTCATTTTACAGGCTCACTTTTCTACAGCATTATGTTAACAAAAATCCTGATGACACAATGATACTAATATATTGAAAATGAGGGACTGTGAGCCCAAAGAGAGATGTAGAACAATTGCAAACTTGTAAAGTTTTCACCTGCATTCTGACAGGCTCTTTTATCCTGAGCAACTTCCCACCTATTCAAAATCAAGGTTTTCAGTGTGGAACACAAACAAAAAAGGCCTCTAATCATACTGAACTGTGGGGTTTTACTGTGCCTCACAAGGGAAAAGATTAATAAACTATTTTCATTAGTAACCTAAGCTATCATCTTATTTCTTTTTTTTTCTTTACTTTAACAGATGATTAATCTTTTTGTCTGTTTAGTAAATGCTACTTTCCTCAGCAAAAGACTCTTATTCAAAGTATATCCCTGAATTCATTTTTTCTCTGGTTTGTGATATGCTGGTCTCCTATTGCTGGTCCCAGCAACCATTCAATGGGAGCTTCTGTAGGAACATCTTTCTCCATCCACCATCACGGTATGGTACTGATACAGATCTCTCCACAGATTAGGGTGGCTGCCTAATCGCTTTTCTTTTTGCCTGTCTTTCCAAGCAATGAGTAAATTTTTCACAGTTTGAATTTTCCTGAGAATGTAAGAAGGACATTCCATTCCCTGAGCCTGTGACCATGGCAATCATAGTAATTGTAGGCTCTGGTTATTTTTCTCTGTTTGAGATAAATGTCTTGATTTAGATTGTTTGTGAAAGACACTCATTCTGTTCCCACTGTGACACTGTGAACCACAGGTATCAGACACTCATCCTGATTCTGGCCACCTATGTGCTGTCTCTGTTGTTCATCTGGTAAAAAAGGTGCCTTTTGTTCCAGACAAGTCATTTTATTTCCCAATGCCTTTTTACCTCTTTTTTTTTATTTGGATTCTTATCTATCTTATGTTGGGAATTGTCTTTCATTCTCTGTTTTATATTGTGCCCAGCATGATGAGGTATCAGTCTTCCCTCTGTCTTCTGGTATGGCTATAATTCAGATAATGAATAGTAGTCACCTTTATTTAAGAATGTCTAGTAAAACAGTGGCGTTTTTATGAGATGACAATTCATAGAACCTTCATAAGTATCTTCCTTCTTTTGTAAACACTTTGATTTATTTTAGTGCAAGGGATTCATACTGAAAAATCATGAAAAACTCTGGAGCTCAGAAGCCATCTTTTCTAGTGGTTCCTAAGTGGTCTTAATGTTGAGGATCACTGATCCATTCAAATAAATATTTCCGGATTAAATCTCAGACTTCCACTGAGGATGGCCTACAGGTAGCATATTGCTGTGCCTAAGCAGAGTCCATGATATGGCTTCATGTACCATTTCAGGATTGTGGCAATTTTCTGCTGATGCAGGCCAAGTGAAAATACCCTTTATGAGGACAACCTTTCTCCTGCTTTCTCCTCTTTGTTATATGTTGTTAATGGTCTGAGAAATTATATTGTTGACTCAAAAAAAAAAAAAAAAAAGACATTTAGGACAAATATCAGAAGAAAGAAAAAGCAGAAGAATAATCTGCACAAGGTTTGAATCATAATTTTGAGAGTAGTTTTTTAGGTTCTTGGGCTTTGAGAATAGTTTTGTGTAGGTCTTGTGATGTTTAAGGGAAATTATTTTAACTCACTATATTACTGATAGTGAGATTAATAATAGAATGGCAGAAGTCTCTGGAAGTTTTGTCAAATGTTTTAACAGCATGTAAAGGGAGATACATAAGACAAAGAGAGAAGAGGAACAAGGTTCTCATAATATAAAGGAGGTCAGAGAAATGCCAAAGCATATTAGGATCCAAACTCCATTAAAATCCTGTCTGGCAGAGGTGGGCCATTTCTTATTCACATCTCCTCCAGAGCACGTGTGTGACATGGCTCTGATGCTGGCAAGCTAAACTTCTGCTACACTTACATTTCTTTAGCATTTTCATAATTTACTTCCATAGTCTAGATCTTGCTCAAGGAGATTTCTGTGGACAGGGTAGATGGGAACTCTTGAACTGACAACAGAGAACTTGGCAGCCTTCAAATTTTCAAGCTCTTTTTATGCCTTTTCTTTCCCTTGTGGCTTATCTGGCATGCAATGTTTCAGAGTTAGTCCAAGAAATATAAAAACTCTTCCACAAAGTTTACTTAATCAAGCTGGGCATAAATAATACTCAGTACTCTGATTTTCCTTGTGGAATTTACATCTTAATTATTAAGCTTAAAGTGTGTGTAATGTAAACTTACATTTTGTGAACAAATACCTTTTTCTGTTTTCTGACTTGTGTTTAATTTCTTAGCTTTTCAGGTTACATTTTGCTTTGATTTGGATTTTTTTGTTTGTTTTCCTCTGCCAGTAAAAATTTTGGAGTGTGAAGAAAAAAGATCTTGCCATCCACAGAACCCTGTCAAATCAGGATGCACATCTTATCCAGTATGAATTACCAAGCAAAGCCCCTACCTGTGCTTTTTTCATGACAGTCTTTCTAGATTTTTTGTAGTTACTTTCTTTTAGTGGAAATGTAGACAAGCTACTCAAAGGGGTACTAAATTTTCCAGTGATACTAAATTCAGAGGAGCTGTTGACTGCCTTGAAAGCAGAGAGGCCCTGAAGAAGGACCTGGACAATGACAGGGCTGGTCAATCACCAATTGTATGAAGTTTAACAAAGACAGTGCCAGGTTTTGCACCCAGGATGTACATAAGTATGTGCTTTATGAAATGGTGACACAATAATGATCCCAGGCAAAAAAACCCCCACAAAAACAACAACAACAAAAACCCATCACAACATGTTTATTTTCTGTTTTCAGAACAAACATCTAACATCCTTGGGGAGGTAGGAGGGCTCTGCAAATGTTTTAATTGATAAATGTGTTCTACAGTACTTATAAGGGGATTTTTTGCAAACCCAGGAGCAGTCAAGATCTGTATTTTTTTAATGCAAGCAGTTAAAACCATACCATGAGCTACAGAAATTACTAAAAATGCCTGTATTTATTTTGCTAATATTTCAGGGATTACTGTTAAGGGATTACTGGTTGGTTTGTTTGTTTACTTTGGGTTTTTGCTTAGGATTTTTATGTGTAGGTCTCTTCAAGTACAAAGAGACCTGAGGAGTCATTAATGGGGAAACCTAAACACAGGAATCAGGTAAAAAGAATGAAGATTACTACATGCTGTAGGTTCTGAATCCAGAGCTAAAACCGTGGAGTGGGTCTCTGATTTTGGATCAGTAAGAGTTCTATGGTGTAACCTTAATTTGAAATTGAAAATAAAAAGGCACATTATTTCTGACATTTGGGAGAATATCATATACTATGAATTCACAGAACTGCCATTTTAGAATAGATTTAGGACTTACTATAGTACGGGTGTTGCTAAGAGTCTTTCTACTTGATGGAAATATCAGACCTTCCATCCCTAAAATACATTTCCTGAGGGTTACATATCAGCAATGGGACTCTTTGCTGTACTGAAGATGATGTATTTCCTTTCAGAAGATAACTGACAAGATATCAAGCTTATTTTGGCATGCAATTTAACATTCAACCCCAACAGTTGCAACTGAAGAAGTCGTTTTCAGATTCCAATGGTGAAAAAAGGAATAAAATGAAATCATAGTGTCAACTCCCTTTCAGCTGTAATTTTTGCTTTTACTAAAATTAATTTGCACAGAGGAAGAAGAGCATAGGGACCAGCTTGATTTTCATCTGAGCGGAAGTATAAAAATTTTAATTTAAATATACAGAGTTGGGTAATTAATGCCAAAAAGATATCTATTCTAAACGCTCGAACTTAGACCAGATTAACCAGCCTGAAACCTCTTCTTCATTAAGTGAGTGGTAGTTATGTCTGTGGTAATTTCTTTTAAGCACGTTACTGTTAAGAGAAATGGATTCCTGAACCTGTCATACCAATAAGCATTCAGGCACCGTATTTTTTTGGGTTTAGCTACTGCATGTAGCCTGCTCCCTGGATAATCAGGCAGACATGCTTCAGCTGCTGGTTTCCAGTTGTTGCAATAATGTGCTAACATGCTGGTCCCCTGAAACAGCCTGCTTATTAACTGTGATGCCCAAAATGCCATCTGGAGTGTTATTCAGACATCTATAATTATTCTGTCTACTTCTATTTGATTGTCTGCTTTGTTTCACTATGCATGCTCTTTATTCCTTTTCATTTTTCCTTTCCTTTTTTTTTTTTTAAACTTATCATAGAATCATTTCATTTTTTCATGTAGAAGTACCAACAACTCTTCTATAAATTCATTTTACATAAAGTTGAACATACAGACTTTCTAGAAGAAATTCTAGGAAACAAACTGCAGAATCTACCTCTTAAGTTAGAGTAGGAAAAAAATACCATAATAATCACTTTGGCAGAGACTAGTAATCATAGAGGAATGAATTCTTTGCTTCATGCCTTTGTCCATTTATACTTGCACATAGTGCATATAAAATATCTCCAATTTATATGACAGTGAGTTGCACTCCAAGTGTAAGTGGAAATGACTTTAAGAGGTGCAGGTCAGCACAGAACAGGTTCTGATGCAATGAAGTGGAAAGGGACCCATAAGTACGCAAACTAAATTGTTTGACCTGTTTATATCACCATTGTTCATTCTGCTGTGTGAAATCACTCTTGATAGCTTGAAAAAAGCATGGAAAAAATAATGAAATTATTTTATTTGGGTACCAACATGTTCTCTAGGGATTTTCTTTGACTTTTCAATATAGTACTAGTTAGTTGTGACCAGCTGAAAAAAGTGTCAAGCTGAAAATAGAAATTAATATGAAGAAGATAACTCTCTTGGCAATAAATGTGAAAGATACTACTTGCCATATGAGTTAAACAGAAAAATTAACGCACGCATCCCCTTGGTGTTTTCAACATTATTATATCTTGTTGAAATATGTCAGTTCTCATGACAAAATTGTCCCTACATCACTTGCTGACTGCTGCTAATCTAGGAAGCATTCAGAGTTTTCTCTGAGCAGCCGTTAGTTCTTCCTTTTTCTGTCTAGTTTTATGTGATTTGAAAATAGCTCTTATTGCAGTGTAGAAAAGGGATGAGAGAGAGTTAAAGGCTTTAATGTGATCCCTGGCGTGTGCCAGCCCAGGCCAGAGAAGTATGTAAGAAGGATGAGGGGGTTCATAAATGGGCCAGAGATTAATAAATAGTCAGTATTTAATTTTAGTTTCTTGTGCTGGGAGAATTGAATTTGTAATCCCAGCGCAGCGATTTGCGGACAGTATCCCCATCTAGGGGCAGATTTGAGTACTCTGCTGTCTGGAGCCTGCCGATGGGGGAAGGGAGGCTTTGGGAAATACCCACATCCAGGCCGAGATACAGCTTGCGAAT
This sequence comes from Gymnorhina tibicen, assembly GCA_013399875.1. Taxonomy (NCBI): domain Eukaryota; kingdom Metazoa; phylum Chordata; class Aves; order Passeriformes; family Artamidae; genus Gymnorhina; species Gymnorhina tibicen. The sequence continues at coordinate 1,842,025 of VXAZ01001836.1, read as the reverse complement.
ACAAACGAGTGCACGCAAAGCACGGTGCCTTTAGTAGTAGGATGTAGTGGAAGAAGCTGTGCAAAGTAAGAATTCGAAAAAATCCAGAGGGTTTTTATGCTCGCTGCTACTGCAGCGCTGTGGTGCCCGGCCCAGCCCAAAGCGCCAGGTGCGGGCTGAGCCCTGCCTGGCCAGCGCCCAGCTCTGCAGCCACAGGGGGGACAAGCAGCTCCCGCTTTGGGCTGCCAGCAAAGCAGGGCCAGGGAGCAGGGCAGGATGTCTGGGAAAGGCCGGCTCTGTCTCTGCAGACTGTGAATGGGTGGCCGCTGCTTTTTTAAGCGTCTTCCGTAGCATTCGTTTTAAATTGTAGCTGTTACACTTTAGCCGGGCTCATGTAGAGGTCCCTGATGAGAAGGAACACAGGAGCTGAGCTCTCACCCAGAACAGATAACCTCATGCCTTTTGAGAAAATGATTTTACAGATGAGGGCTGAGGTCACTGGCAGGACAATACGGGAAAGCTTGCACTGGGGCCATATAAATTGTGCCTGATGTGGAGAGAGAAGGGTTTTGCTCTTAGGCCCTTAAATTTCATGAGCTACGTCATTCACATAATTATCTTTGTTGTTGTTGTTGCTGGTTTTTCTTGCCTTTTTATATAAAAATGATCTACGTAAAAATTCATCTTTGAAAATGAAAATATATAAATAGCAAGGCAGTTACAAAATATTCTGTGATGTTATTGAAGTGACCTTGTTGCTCTCCTTTTCACTGCATCCTCTTTTTTCCCTGAAATAAAATGATTGGAACAAGATAACCTCTTGTAACTTTATAGAAAAATGTGACCTGCTCAGTCAGTTGCCTTTGCAGGGCTCTCTTAGCTTGGGGACAGAGAAAAGGAAAAATGACTGCATGTAAGGCTCTAAATTTAAGGTCAGCCATTCTGGCTGATGAATTTAACAGAATTATGTACAGCATTTTCTTCCCCATCCTCCTTCTGATCGAGTGATCCTGAGTAGAAGGAATAACCAGATTAGGGTTTCAACGTGACTGTTTGCATAAATGAGCCTGTATGTGCAACTGGAACGAACAGCCTAGCATTGGCAAAGCTCCAGAGACCCTAAATCAAATACCAGAGAGAGAGAGAAATACAGAGGAGGAAGGGAAAATACTCAAACACAAGTACTCAAACACAAGATGTTGGGACAAATATTGCACAGTTGAGTCACTGTGGGATATTTATGATAAAATAATCCTGTTCAGCTGTCCCACCCTAGTAACTGTGCACAAGTTGTGTTGAAGCAAATTCTTGACTCAACTATTTTATTTTTTTAAGAAAAATATGTTTTCCCTGTCCAGCACAAAGTTCCTAGGGTCTTTTGAAATAATAAGCATATTTTCCACATTAACACACACAAAAAATACTGTTGCATAGCAAAACCAAAGTCCAAGCAAGGCTTCTTACACAATGTGTATTAGTAATGAAACTTGTGAGCTGTGTTGCTGTTTTTATGCGTGCGTGTGCTGTGTGGCAGCCCATTTATGCATTTTCCACTGTGCTGGGGCTTACATCACTGTCGTATTAGTCTAAGCAGAACAGAGCAGATTGTTTATTTTGGTTGAGCTCCGCTTCAGGCTGTAACATCAGATGTAGCTCCTAGAGTGACAAATTCCAATTGCAGTGTCACAGATTAAACAAGGGTACAGAGGAGCCCTGCAAGCAGTTTTGTGTCTCATGGGAGTGAAAGGACACTGTGCTTGCTAAAGTTAGTACGTGTGATCCCACCATGACCAAAATAAAATTATCTGCTCTCATAACTCTCTTCTGTTTAAAAATTACATTGCCCAGTGCCCCTTCTATTGTACACTCTTCATTTTGGGGTTGCAATATTCAGTTGCAGTTAGGTGCCTTTTATTAATGAACAGTGCAACTCTGCATTACTTTTATGAAACATAGTAATTTTTAGCTTTGTTTGTTCTACTGTAATGTAATATCTCATTCACAAAACCACAGACTCAAAAATCAGTTGAGGTTAAAAGGACTATCTGAAGATTCCTCCGTTCCAGGCCGCTGCTCAAGCAGGATCACCTAGAGCAGGTTGCTCACACCATTTCCAGATGGCTTTGGAATATCTCCAAGGATGGGGACCCCACTTGATCAACTTGTGTCAGTTCTTGGTCATATTTATAGTATAAATGCTTCTCCTTATGTTCAGATAGAAGCTACATTGTTTCAGTTTATGCCCTTTGCCTCTGGTTCTGCCACCAGCACCACAGAAAAGAGCCTGTCTCTTCTTTTCACCTTCCCCAACAAGCCCCTCATTTTTTAAAAGCATGAATCCAGCAGAGCACCTTTTCTTGTTGCTCCTCTATCACTTGAGTCCCAAAGTTATACATTTATACACTTCACTTAGCAACTATATATTGCACTGACATGGTTTCTAGGGTGATTAAGTATCACCTCTACTGTGGAGAATTAATATTACCATCAGAAAACATTTGAAGGTTTGCTTCCCAGAAACAGGTGCAGTAGTTTTATCTCAGCTAGACTTTTTTGCAGTATCCGTGACAGATAAGAATAGTGACCTTTTGGAATATAAGATGCTTACACAAAAAACTATAGTGAATAATAAAAGGAAAACAAGTAAATTGGATTAAATGGCTAGGAGTTTCTCAAACTTTTCAGGTGGCCTCTCTGCCCATTTCGAAGGCAAATATTTTTGTAATAGGCCTCCTTTCATCTCATCTTTAAAATGTGCACTATTGTTACCTGTAAGACCTGACTGAAGATTTTGGCCTCCTTAAGATTGTTCCATTAACATGTGACATTTTTACTGCAATTTCCCAGTTGTTCCATTTGTGACCCATTATCTGAGAAACACAATAAGAGAGAGTTGTGAGTACCTTGTTTACCAGAAAATTTTGATCTCCCACTGGTTTTACAGCTGACTACAGTTTCACTGCCTTCAGTGTGTAGTCAGTTCTGATTAATGCAGAACTAAGCAAGATTAAATTTAGGCTCCATCCTCTGAGTACAGATAAGAATCTTGACAAGGTTGCTGAAGCTCTTCACCTTTCAAGGTACATAAGAAATGTCTCCCATGCAATTTACAGCATGGGCAGGATGTTGAAGGTCATGTGGGCATGTGTGGCTTTTAAAGAGGTGAAGTTCCATTCTACCCCACTCCACCCCATGCCAAGAGTGTACATAATGTAACCGACCCCACCATCCAACTGTTTGGTAAAAGAAAGGTCTTATTTTATCATATAGCTTCTCAAAAATTGAATACGAAAAGGTCAAAATTTTCTTAGTAGTTACTTGAATGTAAAATTAAATGTGAACAATGTGAAGAAATCCTTTGGCAGTGTACCACGTGCTGTGTTTATCATAGATTAATCTATACCTGTTGCCCCTGTGTTCCTAGAAGCTGGAGTTTGTACAATAAATACAGACTCAGACTAAAAGGAAGAATGTCTTGCAGCATCAGTTTTATGGGAGGGTTACCCTCTTTTGTTGGACTAAATTCTTTGCCCCATAGAAAATCAAGGTCATCAAATTGACCCTAATTTGAAAATGAGAGCGGAAGATAGAACTAGAGAGATGTTGAAGGAGGAACCTGGAGGACAGAGAGAAAAAAACATAGTAGGGAATTAATTTTGGAAGAAATTGAGTTGCTGCAGGGAGTGCTTCATTTATTCAAATGATTGAAGAACAAGCTGCTGAAAGTGTTGTATCTGTCAACGGAAGATGTAGGAAAATATCTTTAAAAAGAAAATAGCTGCAAACACCTGAAGTAAACAACTAGCTAGCCATATGTTTAGATCTCTGGGATGTCTCTGTAAAAGTATAATAGGTAGATGTACAGACAAAGAGAAGCAAAGGCTGAAACTCTGTCTGGGGGCATGCAAACAAATTTCTTCCTGCTTTTTTATATATGTATTTAATTGTGAAGTTCGTGATTCTGTATTTTCAGTTCTTCTCTCTGTTACAAGTAGTTGATGTTAGGAATCATAATGCCTCAGCAGAGATCAGGGGTATTTCTTCTGTTGTCAGCTGACATGTCAAGGTGGTTTTTTTAGCTGTTATGTTCGCAGAGTGCAGGACACAGATATTTCTACACTTCTGTCACTTCATGTTTAACTTTAAAAGGAATATGTGAAGCAGAATTGGACGATATGTAAGCAGCTGACATGTCATATGCACTTGGAAATGTGTCCTGAATACTAACAGTGTTGCTTCTAATCCGATAAACCTCACCCCTTGTAACAAGGCTGTCTGTAGTGAGGCCAGTGCTCAAATAAAAATGTCCTTTGCCCAAGTACACTGGAGCCCTGTGTAGGCACTATTTATAAAACCTGCTCCACTCCAGCACTCAGCCGAGCACGTGTAGTGTGGTGATTCAGAGCGCCGGGGGCTGTGGGTTTCTGATGCCACAAGACAAGGAAATGTCACTGACTTCTCACACTTTGCCAAAGCAGGCTGGGGTTCAAGGGCTGCTCTCTTCTACAGCTTATGTTCAGAAACAGAAGGAAAACCTAATGAATCACACATGGCTGAACAGATCACTGTCAGGCTAGCTAATGTTCCACAGAGTGGGAAACATAATTTGTGCCTTATATAATGGGGAATGTGTGAGTCAGTTTTGATAAAAATTGGCCTGAACCTTCTTTGGGGGATCAATCATGCTCACAGGATTTGGCAGTTTCTGTTAGAGCTTTGTATTTCACCCATACAGTTGGATTCCTAAATATTCCTAGTAGTTGTCATTTCAACGGTTATATTTGTTTTGGTTGTTTTTTCTTTTTTTTTTTTCCTTCTCGGTCTGCACATTGCCTCCAGCTTGTGAAGTTTCCACAAAGGAGGAGTGAGGCAGAGTCTGCTCCAGTACCGGTGTAGCCAAAGATGTAACTGCTAGGAAGCCTGGTGTAAATAATAGTACTGTGAGCATTCTAAAAAATGATGCCTTATTGCACTTACTGATTTAACTTGGTTGATACACTTTTTTCTGAACTCAGTCTGAACTCTAAGTCAGGTCAGGCAAAGCACAGCAGTGAGATTCACTGGCCTTAACCAGTGCCCCAAACTCCTGAGTAAGTGATATGAAAAACATGTTGATTATAGTATTTGGGGTGGAGGCAGAAAGATACCATTTTGACAGACAAGGAAGTTTCAGTAAAACTTTTCTCGGTTAGTTTTATTTCAGAAATGAACTTTCTGTCACCCTCCACTTAAAAATGCAAAGATGTCCAATGAATGCTAAAGCAGAATGTTTCCAACTAAAATTAAGCAGATGTACAGGTGCAAACATGTTTTCTGTATGCAGCTGCTGTGCAATTAAATTTTTTAGATGTGATTAAAACACCTGGTCTGCCCCTGTCAATATAAGATGTTATTTTTCACATTGAATTATATCTTTGTAGTTATTCAAAGAAGTGTAGGGCCAAATTGTGGTCAGATAAAGTAAATGACATTTTAGCAATTGGCTATGATTCAAACAGAATTAGATCCAGGAAAGAAGCGACAAGCCTTAACTTTTCTGTTAGTTGTGTTGGAAACTTGAATGCCAGTGTTGTGTAGTTTTTCATTGCTGTGATGTAATTGTTCTTTTGGAGAAATGCAATGTATTTCTGTTTTAACTGCAGACAAGAAACACCAAATTCCTACCAGATTCAGTCATTGCTTTTGTGCTAATCAAAGTCTATGCTGTGTCCATCTGTTTAGAAATGAGTGTGGCTGGGCCTGAGACAGCACCTTTTCTCTCGAAGAAAGCATAAATCCTATGTGTGAACTACTTTCTAAGACATGAAGTGGTACTGAGAGGAGGATGTATGATTTCAGACAAGTTTGTTCTTTTACTGTCTTTACTTGTTAACACAATTTGCACAGCTGCATTTTCCATGTGCCCTCCAATTCTCATCACTGAATTTCAAGGTTCTCTTCGTTGTTACCAGAAAAGTTTCTGTCTTTGCAAGACTAGAGTTTGACAGTATATGATATATATGGTAGAAAATACATGAATAAAATTATTTTAAAATTAGATCTCAAACATCTATTGACATTTCATTTCTCAGTATTGTTACATGTAAACTCGATAATGGTGTAATTGAATAATGTTTTACATGGGTCACGTACATGACTTGTAACTTAGAATATGGAATTTAATATCCCATGGAAGTATTGCAGTTCATTCTGTGAATGGAGCCATATACTATATGGCATTTTAGATTATTTTGAAGCATAATAAAAAAGCGGGACTCCCCTAGTTTAAGAATAGCTTTTTTCTAAGCATCTCTAAGGGTTTTGAGGCAGGAAATCTGCATTTTTGTAGTTCAGGTTTTTTTCCTTATTCCATCTGACACGATCTAGAGACTACAGTTTACCAAATGTACTTTTGCTCTTGATTGCTAACATAAAAAACACTGTTTAATTTTTACCACATACAGCCTTAATCTCAGAGGTTATTTTTGCATGGCAGCTAAAGTAAAAACCAAAATCTAATCAAGTCATTTCCCTATATTCTGATCTGCTTGAGGCTTTTTCTGAAACAAAGTAGGTGAATGTCCTCTTTTAAACAGCACTGATTTTTAAGAACTAATGAATATAAAAATTCTAAGTAAAACTTAAAGGTTAGAAGTATACCTTGGAGTAGAGTCTTCATATCTAATGTTTCAACTGATTAGAGAAAGTACAATAGTCTGAATGTTCCACTTAAAAGTAGAGTATAGGGGTTGGTGAATGATTTAATTTCCAATGATCATTGATAAATACCAAGGTGGGGTTGTCGTTTTTTTCAAGTGTTGTTCTATAATTTGAAACAGAGAAAATGCGAGAGGTCCAGAAACTAGTGTTGGGAAATGTTTGTTATTTTGGGCTACATTTTAAATTAAGTGATGCTCTGTTTGGTTTGTCAGTATGTTTTGCATAATAGAGTATCTCTGATCACTGAACAAGAAAAAGAGCAGGAAGGGTTTTGTCACAGAGTCCAAATGTACCCCTTGGGCACATTTTAGTGGTGTACAGATTCTAAGGGCTGAGCCAGCCCTTAGAACCCATGTGCAAATATACTCCCTTTGCCACGGTAATGGAAGAAATCCACAATTTGTAGTGAAAGATTTCTTCATATCGTTTCTGGTTTGATCAGCCTGTGAATAAATATAGGTGGACAATGAAGTAGTGATATCCATATTGGTTGCAGGGCATCTCCAGGTTATTATTTCTTATGTCAAATGAGTTTTATTTATTGTTATGTCAAATTATTGTTTTCCTTGTTTTCCATTCTGTTGCCTTGTTCTCTTTATTCCTCCTTTTTTTCCTGATACCTAGACTATAATCCAGACCCCAGCTCATATGCAGTTAAGTGTGGTGTTTTCAGGGAGTTGTCAAAAAGAAGTTGAAGACAGAAGGTAACTTACCTTAGTAAATGCCTTTTAATATTTCTGAATTTATTCTTTCTTTTTTTTTCTCTCAGACATTACTGGGATATATATCAAATTTCTACCTATAACCTGTCTTCTCTCCTGAGGCCAGGTTAATTCTAGCAGAGAGAGTGTGTAACAGAAGAGTCAGTATGAATAGTCTCCGTGGGAGTAATCCATGTGTTCTGGGGAAGCTGTAGATAGACACGAGGAGTCAAAACTACTCATTAGTGCTGGCAATTGTGGCTATTATGTCCCCTATGAGAAAGTTGCCGAGTTTGCTTGCTGCATCCTTTTCTTTAAACAAATGCTCGGTAAGGACAAGGAGAGGGTAAGATCAAAAATCCATAGGCTTTTCCCTTACCGTGTGTCAGTCCATGTAACTAGCTACGTGTGAGGTGGGAAGTAAGCTGCTTTATCAAAACATGGGAAAGCTGGACAAAAGTGAAGTTTTAGTGAGATCCCTGAGATATGTGCCCTTTCAGGCACACTCGTTTTCCAGTAAGTGTCTTCATATAAGTTCTGTGACATTTATATGAATAGTATATCACTATTTCATTACCTGAAAACCTGTTCTGCTTGAAGAACAGAGGAAATGGCCACCACAATTTTTATTTCCTACAATGTGTCTTCTGTCGTAAGTCAGTTCTTGTTAGCATCAGAAAGAGCTTCCACCAGATTGTCAGAGGTGATATTATAAAGCAGTATTGTGAATATCCTTTCTTCCATTCCTGCAACATTCTGTAAGTGTAGGAGAGGCATAAATCTCATGTGTCTATTTGTTATTGATTTTCACTGTACTCTGCACATTGTTTGGGTATCAAGATCTGGTATTCCTATAGAAATGCAAAGTTTTATTTAGATTGATGTCAATCTTCCTTAGAGTTACACAGATTATTAGGTCGGGTAGGGAGAAGATTTTTCCTGAGTACTCCTATACAGAGAGCAGTAAATTATCCGAGACCTCGTACATGCTGTAATTCCTTGAAAGAAGACCAGGCCTGCAAATAGGCAATATAATACTAATGAAAATGGATGCCAAGATTAAATAGAAAACAGCCACCTAAAATTATTTGAGCATCTGGAATCCTCTTTTGAATTGAGTTCAATAACTATAAATCATTAGAATTTTCTGCATATTTTAATTGTCCCAGTTACAAATTCAGAAATTACGCTTCCCAAAATTTATAATAATTTGTTTGGTTTTACAGTTTAATTTGGGTGGGGAGGGTGTGATTGTGTTGTTTGTTGGTTTCTTCTAGTTGGAAAGTTGATTCCATTTACTCTTTTATAAACTGGAAGTTGACATGTAGGGAAGAAGAAGGAGGAGGTAAATTAAATTTAAACATAGAGTTGAGTGCATGTTGGGCATTTAAATTCTACTGTTGTGTCAACAGGCCATAATAAAAACAGACACAGAAATTCACAATATGAAAATGACATAAAGAAGCCACTTTCACTGCTACTACAATTTTTTGGTGGATGTTGAAAACTCTTTTCTTCAGATTATTAAGATAATTGACTGCTTTGAACACTTAAAATCTGCCAAGTCAGAATGCCTTCTGTGAGACTTGTTAGCCCAAGGCTTGTTCTTTCCTTTGAGTGGAGGTGCTGATGTAGAGGGTATTCTCAGATAACTGCATCTTGATGTTTATGCTAAGGTATTTGCCTTGAGGAGGAAAGGATAAAATACTACCTCTAAATTTTAAAGACAGTGAGGAGCTAAAAAAAGGGATTTCTATAAAGAAATGTCTTGTTATAACAATAGCTTTAGGGTGTTTTTGTTTATAAGATAATAATCATGTCTTTGGTTCAGGATGAAGACTCATTTAATGGGAAGCACCCTCAAGTTATTGTTTGGATCAACATATAAATTGAATATCCATATTTGAAAAGAAAGATGAGAAAAAGCATAAAACATAATATTAAGGTGGTGAAAGATAATTCTCTAAGAGCAAATGCACTTAATGTGTCACTTCTACCTTCTGTTCCCTCTTTCATCTTTCTTTCCTCTCCCTTCTTCCCCGCTTCTCTACGTTACCTTGTTTTCCAGTCTTTTTTTCTTCTATATGTTAAGGAATACAGTCCTAAAGTTCATGCACCAGGGTGTATTTTCAAAGCTAACTGGAAGGGAATAACTGAAATTTACACAGTGGAGATGTTCTTTATCCGAAAGTTCTAGTCCCTCCTGGAGTCCCAGGGAATGAAAAGTACAATATGATAGCATCCTTTAAAATGATATCCAATATTCTTTTCCTCCTGTACCTTTCCAGGGATTTAAGCATCCCCAAGAAGGCAAAAAGAGCTCATGATTGTGTCTTGTCTTTTGTGTTAGGAACATTCTTCTATATAATGTGTTTACAGACAATACAATTTTCACAGGCTATCTCAAAAGGTTTGATTTTGGGAATGGAAAATAAGAAAACAAAATATTTTGGTAAGGTGTGGTAATAAGAGAACAGTCCCAGACTAAAGCTCTGTTGTCATAAATCTGTATTATGGAATTCTTTTAACCGGAGTGTCCACATGCAGACTGCTGTTGCCTGTTGGAGACAGCACACAGCAGCCCCTGGACTATGCCCAAGAACTGTTAGGGAGTTTGCTATTTGGCAAGCCTAAAAACCATGTCAGGGCCCATTCTAACAATTTAACAGCGCAGACAGTTGCATTCTAGTGGCATAAGAACATTTTCTGACAATGTTAATTTTACGAGCATAGATGTAGAGAGTAAAACTAAAATAAGCTTACTAAATAAGGTTTAAATTCTTGAAAGAAATCAGCAGGACCTCAGTAGGCCTAGTGGGACCAATCAAGAGAATAAAATGCTTTTAGGATATGAAGACATTTTGACTTTTTTTATTTTTTCATCATTAATTACTAAAGGATTGTGGGGTGCAAATAATGGAACAGGTGACGTTAGGCCTTCTTCCTCTTATTGTGCTATCCCATCATTCTCCCAGCTTCATTGGTTACCTTGATGGAGGTTTTTTCCTGAAAAACAAATGATACTGATCCCTTACTGTGTGTCTCTAGTCATAAAGTTATGAGCCTCTGAAAGGAAGGCTCCTTGGGCTAACAGGAGTGTGTGATTGCTGTGGCCTGCCCGAGATGAGCAGTTTTGCCTGTGCTGCTAAGGTCTGGGTGCTTCCTCAGAGGAGACAAAAGCTCGCTGTGACCCAGCTTAAATCTATGGAAGGGTGAAAGAAGCATCTGCCACCCTTTGGTGGCAAAAGCTGAAGGTACAAGTGACATAGATTTGGGACATCGTTGCATGCCAAAGAGTCAGTATGGAGGAATCAGTTCACAGTAAGCTGGAGCTCAGCAAGGTACAAAAGGGTAACCAGCAAGCAAACCAGGGCTTGGGTTAGGGCAGTTTATGGGCTGGCTGCTGCCTTTGTTCACATTTGTCTTCTCTTGCTTCCATTACCAAGGTCTTTTCCTTTTCTCTCCAGCGGAGCATTAGTGAGGTTTTTACAAGCACAGATGAAGGAAAAGGAGCAGGTTCTACTGATGTCCTTTCAAAGCATGTCTGATTTATTGGTTATTTGCTGTGCAAAGGAGCACTGTGAACAGCTAATCTGATAGATTACAGAATGAGTTTCTCCTCCAGCCTGATCACCGTCTACTCCTTGGTATCATAAGATGCAGCTGTTAGTGGCAAGGGTGGTTATTGTGTCTGAACACAGAGCTCATACAAGGCATGTCTGAGCAAGCAGGCAGAGCACCCACGTAGTACCAGGTACTCATTTGAATGTACCAGTGCATGTAACATAGAATTCCCTTGCCCATGTCCTCGGTCGGCACATGCTGTTGCCTGCCACAGTGATCAGAGATTTTACAGGCAATAATGTGTGTCATTTCCATAGCCTGAAAAAACCCTTAACAGCAGAGTTAACAGGAACACTGCTGAAAGGAGTACTTGCCATCATGTGCACTAATTTTAAGCATGCCTGTTTTTTCCTCTTATATTCCGGTTTATTACTGTCAGGCTGCTTCTGGGTTCTGGCCTCTTGGCACTGCTTTCCAGTAGAAATAAGAAACATGAAAGCACATTTTAGAGGAAAACATGTAACGTAATAGAGGAGAAAATAGGTCAGATTTCACTTGCCAATGCCTTTTTAAGTTAACAGCTGTGGGTCAGAATATTTTTACACAGAAGCACAGCCAGAAAATTTAAGATCTCACAGTGATGTCTCATGGTGTTCATAACCTTCATTTCATGACCTTTGATGTATTGTGTGGCAAGTGATCAAAGACAAAAAACAGGGGGAGTTTTTTGTTGTTATTGTTTTAAGGGATTTAGTATGTTAGTTTCATGATAGTACAGTATTTATATATACTGGGTTTTTTAATTAACACAGCCTATGTAAAGATATATTGTCAACCCTCAGGAAAAGAAAAGTAGGGATGTACTTTTTTTTTTAGTCCATGGAAGATGGATTCTTGATTGCAAAGTCATATCACTGATATTACTTTCTTAGTACTTTTCTTAATACTTTTTCTTTTCTCTGGTAAGGCCTTGATACCCGTTTCAAATGCCTACCCTTATCTAAATATTTGGTGCCTGCATTGTTACTCACAAGTTGCCTGAAATTGATAGGTCACTGTTTCTATCAATCCATAATAGCATATTGCTCATTAAAAAGCAGGATTTGCTGCTCTACTTTCCTCCAAACTGTCTAATTTCTAAACCACAAATGACTGTGGCAATTTTTCTTTATTTTCTATATTTATATTTTATAGAAATATTAGCATCTTTCTAATGGATTTTAATAACATATTCAATCAGAAAGTACCTGGAAGTATTTTCATGGTAAGAAAACCATGCACTTAAAGCATCATAAACAGGCAATTCTTTCAATAGTTTTGAATAAGACTGTGGAATGTGTGTGATAGACAGGAAAGCCAGAAGTGACACCAGCTTTGTATGAATTAGAAGACTATATTCTCCTACCTTCAGTTCTATGAGGAAGCCACATGATGGATGAATAATTTGGCTTATTTAGGCATTGTAATTTTGTTCTGCTCCAAGGATACAGCCAAAATGGATTGACTGCTGCTCAAGGACAGTATTTCTGTTTAATTCTTTTGATTGCTTGTGAAGCAGGAGAGTGCCTACAGTGTCTGTGTCACTAAAGTTTCTGTTTTCCTTATTTTTTTTCCTTACACATTTTTTTCAGTGTTTCACCTTTTTTTGAATGGTGAATAACCTGAAACTTAACACAGATCTGTTTTGGAATGACATAGAGATCCATTTATAAATGAAGTTATTTCACAGTAGTTATATAGTAAGCTTTTTGAAGTACAGGAAGATTGCCAAAGTGGAAAAATGTGCTAGAAATACAGAAGTGTTTTATGATAAATGTAGTACTCATAGATGGGGTTAAAGACTCTGATATAGCTGTGTGCATTCATTTTTATTTACTGCAGAGAAATGAACCCCACATGGCTATTTTTGCTTTGCTGACTGTGATCCCATCAAGGCAGCCTTATAAGACATCTGCTAAGGTTTTTATTATTACTTGGTTAAGATTTTGAGATTGAGGTAAGAAAAATCCAACTGTCACCTAGGAATGACCTCAAGGGGGTTTCACAGATTTGTCCAATGTGATTTCCATATATTCTACGGGCTTGGATGTATTCCTCGCCCCAAAGTGCTTCAGACTGTGGCTACTCACATTTTCCAAAAATTAATGGTCTCATATATGTGGTGTGCTGTTTAACCTTAATTCAGTCTAGCTTTTTTCAAAATATGAAGAGTAAGGACCAAGCAAGAGACAAATTGCCCCATATATTTTTCTGTAGACATTGAAAGATATATCAGCTTTATATAAGGTATAACATCCACTGTTATGTCTACAAAAAATTCCTACTATGCTAAGTAGACCCTCCCATCCATAGCCATTGGACTCAATATCAATACATTAATAACCATCATGAGATTTTTGGGATATACTAGAACAATTCATTTCTCAGACTACTTCTTATCTAAACAAGATCAAGTCTTTGTATCTTTCTTTAGCCAGTATCCTGTGGTAGTCTATCTGAGAATTATCTGCATCTTGCTGCTCTGAAGGGAAGGAGGAAATGGCTTATGGGCCAGAAAGCACTTCCGTCAGTGCTGTTGTTGTGCCACACAGTTACCCAGCAGTATTAACATGAAGCAGAAACATTTAGGGTCCCCTTTCTTTTTCATTTAAGTCATTGCATGCTGATAAAATTTTAATGGAAAGGAATCCAAGCACAGGAGTGAGTTACTTATTATGGAAATTTCCAGTGATGCACTGCAATGCTGGATTTTCAATTTTTAAAAGTGGTTACATTCCTAATTGGTGAACAAAAAGGACCAATTTATCCCTTGCTGTGAGAAACATTTTTCTTATATATTATTCCCATGAAGCCTCTAATTCAGCCAAACACATTATGTAAATGGAACCTATGAAACACTTTCTAAAATATATATCAGATTTACAATACTAGCCTGTTTTGTTAGATTGAGGAAGGGACCTTGTTACATTGTGGCAATTTTTTTTTACATTCATAATACTCCTTTCTAAAATAAATTGTGTTTGGTACAAGCAAGGCTTCTATCAATAACTCTTGGGGATGTCCTAAATGAGTATTCACTAGTGTCACCTGGGCATTGTGAACATAATCGCTACATCTTCATCTTTACTGATCTCAGGAAGCAGACTTTTATGCCACTTTTAAAGTAGAATTGCATTCTTTTGATACAAAATTTGCAAATGTTGGACTGCAGCGATTGTTCCAATGCCAAATGAATTTGGATAAATCTGCATTGCATACAGATTGAGTATGTCAAAGCCCTATGACACAGATACCCTGCGCTGAAAAATTAGCGGGCAGTGTAAGAGCTGTAAAGCTAAGCTTGTTTCTTCTGACACAGTCAGAACCCAGATTTATATCTGTCTTGTACACATCACTTGGAGTCTAATGGTGTTAGAAGATAGCATTTTTTAAAGATTAATAAAGATGCAGTTTAAATATGTGCATGTATGGCTGTGCCCCTTCTGGAGAATATAGTTTTGATTTTAGACAATCATGATACATTAAGAAGCAAAATCAATTATCACAAAAATATTTACAGCAGAAACTGATCATAGGTCATTTGCATAATGAAGTGCTGTCAGTATTGATTTTGTACAAGTTTAGGTGGAAATATAAATAAACCATTTTCATTTCTGGCCTGGCTTTTTTAGGATACTCCACTTTTGATGGCTTTCTCTTATGCATCTCGCCACACACATGTATTTTGTCTTTGAAGGGAAGGTCAGAGAGGTGTGAATTTAGAACCAGAGAGCTTCCCATGAAACTAGAAAAGATATTCAGATACTGAAGTAATAAAAAAGAGCAATTAACCCTTAAAGTGAGATATCCATTAAAACTATAGGCAAATTTGATTATATCTGCAATTTAAGAAGAAATACTGGGGGTGTTTTTCTAAAGGTTACATTTGACTGGTGACCATAGGGACTTTTGCACTGAAGGGACAAGATAACTGCTCCTCTCCTTCTCCATAATGATTTTGCGACCATCCAGAGCAGATAAACTCATAGAGAACAGCTTCTCATTTTGCCTTACAGCTGTCTTTTTAAAATTATTATTTGGTACATTCAGAACAGCAAGTGGGCAACTAATAAGGATTAGTAATGGGGAGGTTTTATTTAATTCAGTTTTAAGCTGCTTTATTCAACAAAATCCTTAAAACACAGAGATTATATTTTTGGAGATACTAACACACTGCCATGAATTCTATAGTATGTTCAATACTGAAACATATTTTCATGGAAGATTAAATGCTTGTATACAGTATGTGAAATTATTGATTACATTTTGAAGTTGTATTCCCACACTGAAGGCTTTGTGTTTTACTGTTTCAGCAGGTTTTCAAAGCATCATCTAGCAGGTTTTAGAGAAGACATAGCAGTACTGCTAATTCTAATGATTTTATCAATTTTATCAATTTTATTTTATTCTGTATTTGATTTTGTATTTAAAAACTTTTCTCCTGGAGTACCATAAATTGGTGAGAATTCATACTTTTATTTTTAAAAATAACTATCCTTCTTCCTAGTTACTAAAAAAATTGAAATTTTGTGTTAAATTTCTGCCTGTGTTCACTCTCAAGCGAATTAAAGGAGTAAAGTAATTCAGGATTTGAATGGGAATCTCACTGATGTGTTCAACTTAACACATCTCTCTATTTTTGCCATTTTGAGACTTTTAGGTTGGTAATAGTTCTGAAAGATAAGAAATAATGTATAGCAGTAATCTGTCAGGCTTGAGTTAGCCATATTTAGTTAGGTGTCTGCATGTGTGATGGGTGGCTGGACTCCTGTAGTGGTCCATAGAGACTTAGCCCATACAGGCAATGGAGCCAGTTTGGTGCTTCAGCTCACCCTACTGCAGATACCTGGAGGCTGATGAGCTCCAGCCTCCACTAAGCATATTGACCACAGCAGGAATTTCTCACTTGCCATATGGGTTGGCATATATACCCAGCTCTTAAGTTTAGGTGTCGTGCTCCCAGATTGAATCCCATACCTCTGATCAGAAGCTGAATTACTTTACTCATTACTACTGAAGGAATGCCTTCTGTGCAGAGTTCAAATGGATGCCTTAAGAGGCTGAAGGCACAGGGTGGTTTTCAGACAATCTGTAGCTTTCCTAGCTGGTCACATTCCTATTTTATCCTACCTATCGCCATTTGGTGTTTCACCGTATGTGATCTTTCCTCACCTCATACAAAGGATGTCTGTTACTAAAGGACTCTTCTTGCTTTAGGTTTCAGTTTTCAGTAAAGTTTCAACTTTCAGTAAAAGCTTTACTTCCATTTCCTCACATCTGATTCATGTTAGAAACCATCTCTTTTTAAAAGTGCTGCAATATGCCAGGATAAATTCTATTTTTGCCTATGTAATAAACCTGTTTATTATGAATTAAAAATTATTATTAAAATAGAAGTTTGAAATTAAGCTTTTTTTAGAGTTCTGTCCAGTCCTTGTTCATCATTCTCACTATTTTGTTTTTAACAGGAGTCCTGTGCTTGTGTTCCAATGTGTGCATCGCCATGTCATTTGCCTGGACTGCTTCCATTTGTACTGTGTGACCATGCTGAATGACCGCCAGTTCATCCATGACCCAGAGCTTGGCTACTCCCTCCCCTGTGTTGGTATGTTCCAGATGATTTTTTTTTTTTTTAAATGTGATTTTGATTTCAGGGTCAGATTTTTTTAATCACCTATTAGTTTTGAGTATATCAGTGAAATTATACGGCATTCATAGGAGTTGTTTAATTTCTTGGAGAAAATACTTGAATATTGAAGTGGCTTTTGCTAAGCATGGGAACTGGAGAATTAACTGGATTCCAAAGGGCATTTCTTTTAAAATCAAATGTTTACTTTCTTCACATTAGTATTTTATAATCACGAAGTGCAAGCAGATGATAGCATTACACTCAGGTTAAAAGAACCCAAAACACCTTGACCTCCACATTTCCACTTTCAAATTAAGTAAAATATTAACTTTCTTAGTCTGTCTTCAAGCACTAATAAAAGAGGACTGCAACAGGAATTTTAAATAATCTTCCTGTTGGTGAAGTCATTACTGCTAATTATTGCTTCATTGAATGAAATGTAGTTAAGTGTTTTACCTGAGTAGGAAACAAAGTTTGGCTTAGCTAAACAAAGACTTAAATGGAATATGGACGATTTGTTTTGAGAATGATTCAATTACTCTGGCATGTGTACTGCAAATTTGTCAAAAATTTTGCTATGAAGAAGTATATTCTATACATAGAATTCTTTTTTCTTGGTGCTAAATTAGAATTTGAGCATATATGTCTGTCTCAAGTGCTGCATCGTGGTATGAGAATAATTTTACAGCATTTTAGAAGCTGCATAGAAGATGGGTTTGCCTGGTTACCGGAATGGCTGATAAATAAGTTTGAAACCCCACTAGATGGGAGAAAAATTGACCAAAGTTCTTAGGAGAGTGGCATCTATTTAATCTGAGAACATGCCTTGAGGATATTGAAAGTACAGTAGTAAGAAACATTTTAAATTATTTATTTTTAATTGCTTCAAGAGCAAGCAAGCAATGTTTCTTCACATTTCAATAGAACTGCTGTGTATGTGCTGTGTTGCCAGGTCTTATTTTACTTCCCCCTAAACAGGTCACTCTGCTGCTGTATTTACACACTGATGTCATCCTGCACGAAATAATTTTTGATGTTGTGTAGGAAAACTTGTCATGAGAAACTGAACAGGAACTTTATACCCAGTGTTCTTTCCTTGACCTTTACATTAGCATAGTACTGTGTGGTCAGTCTGTACTCTCAGCTGCCTTCCTTGCTTCTCCAGAAGTTAATCCATTTTCTGCTCCCACACAAATTAATAAGCTGCTTAAGTAGAATCCTTCTTTTTCTCTCCTCTTTTATTGATTTTCTTCCATTTTCTTCTGTTAGCTCCTTAGGTTAATCAGTTATGCCAGTGGTGCAGCAGGCAGCTCATCTTTCTCCTTGCTTGTGGGCCTCCTCACTGCTCTGGCTGGTGTCACAGAGCTTCCTCCAGTTCAGGCTGATATGTCAAACTAATGACCCTTCTGCCTCTTCTCTCTGTAAATCCATTGCTTGTCATGCTGCACAAAACTTGTATTAGGATTTTTTCATGTATCTTCAACTCCAGTCATTCAGTTCAGAAGTCCTTTTACTCAGAGAGGAGACTAAGAAGTTTTCAGAAGTTTTTACCCCTGGCTATCAGTTGCAAGCCAGTCTTTTTCTCTTTTCTGTTTGCTGAAGTTGAACATTATGGGAATTGAACAGTAGAAGCAGAGTAGGGATGGGAGGAGGAGAATATGCAAGAAGATGGTGCTGGGATGCTCAGGGTTGTGGTTTCAGTCTTGGAGTTGTGAGGAAGGCATGGGTTTGGCTTAAGAAAGGGTATACCATAGAGGGTGCACAAAGGATGGGTGTACTTCTACTGTTCAAGTGAGATAGGGTTCAGCTGAGGGAAGGGAAAAGAAGCAATTGTTGCCAATCTAGCCTCAGCTGTGTTGTACTCTTAAGTGTTGCAACAGCTAAATATGGGAAGACTAAAATATTGCTAATCTCAAAGTTTCAGAACTCCCCAAATCAGAAAGTTGTTTTCAAAATACTTAAAGTAGTTCTAATAGCAGTAGTATAACAGTAATACAGTTGCAACACTTCTTCTCTCTCTCACTGCTTGTTACCTCCATCAATTGTCTCTGTTATGTTAGCGGTTTTGAATAAAAAAAAAAAGCATTTGGAAGTATTCTCTTTCAAGCTGCTTTGCAGAATGAAGACTTTGAGCAGGGCTGTTGTAACTTCACTGGTTCATTTCTGCAGCTGAACCTAACTTCCTGATAGACAAGTAATTTGGTTGTCTCTAGTATAAAGTTATACTTGAGTTAGGAACTAGTGATTACTTTTTGTCCTTTGAGAAAGTCATGAGACTGAGTTTCATCATACCTGTGAGGAGGAGGCATGCCTGAGTTGCCAACCCCTTCCTACTGTTCAGATACAAGGGGTTTTAGCCTCCTTCATAGCTATGAATGCAGCAGCTTTCATCATCAATGAATTCAGTTAAGAAACATTCACAACAGTGTCACTTGATTTTCTTTTCCACTTATCATGGTACTTCTACTGAATAGCATAAAATGGCATCTTTACAGTCTACAGTTCGCAGTCTTCATTTTGCAACTGCAATTTGCAGTTTGTATTTACGTGTGAGTATGATAAAGCACTATTTGACACAGCTTTTTCTAATTACCTCAGTGAAGCCTAAAATGAATTCCCCTTGACAGGAATGAACACCATGGGACATGCCAAGAAAAGGCTTTTCTTTCTTATTCTGGTAATGTGGGTTTAATACATGTTATAGATAATCCCTAATAGAGCATGACTTGAAGTAAAAAGATGTTAGGTCTGAGCTTTATTGAAAGGATAGAGGTTCATTTGAGCCTTCGTCTAAAAGGAGGAATACAAAACAAAATTATGTTCACTCTGATGAGATTTGTATTATGGTAGCTGACCAGGTTGCACAGACAGCTCAAAAGAGTCTGCATTAATACATGTATTTTTAAATACCACAGACTAATGCTAAAATAGTGTTTATGAGGTCTTGAAGTTTGAGGCTTGGACTTTTTAAAAGTTATTTTATCATTCTCATGTAAGAGTAGATTTACTAAAAACTAGCACATTTCTTCAAGGCATATGTGCACGCATTGCCCTCAAACTGTACAGGAGGGTTTGATTTTGTAATTAAACGTATTTAAATTGTTGGCACTTCCAATTAGTTCTGTTCATTCTAGTGTTTTTCAAAAATAGAGATAACATAATGAACATAGCCTGCAGTTTCCATTAACATTTGACTCACTGTTCCCGATTTTTATCAAGGGAATATACCAACATAGCAAGTTTTTTATATCTTTTATTGGATCAACCTAGAGGTGAAAGCACCACACACACAACAGAATAAAAATAAACAGCAGCTGCTACAGCAAAGGGTCACTGTGACAGACGAGATCAGTGTTATCATCACAAGTGTATGAGAACTTGAGCTGGAAAGGATCTAGGGATTTCAGATAAATAGGGCTTCTCAAGTAGTTTTAATTTCTTGCTTCCTGGCACAGATGTGCCAGAGGATGCATTTTGTCATTGCATTCAGGTATTTTGTGTGGTTATATCCTTGCTTTCCTTTGATTTCTGTTACAGGACCTACTTAAGCAGGAGATAATATGTGTTCAAAAGAAAGCTATCATCTCAGCTGATGAGCTATGATACATCACCTCAATAGTGCCATAGCTTCACTTTGTTCCACAACAAGAAGTGTCATTTCTGTGATTTTTGGAAGAACACTATTTCCTTAGTGTTCAGCTGCTAATCAAGTGCCAGGCAGCAGTACTCTAGCCGAGAACAGCCAGCTTTGAGCACCAGCGCTCTGAGCACAGTAACTGGTGCATTGATAGGATTAGCTGTTCACAGGAGTGTGGCAGCAACCCCGCAACTCAAACCCACTGTATCGGCTCAGAGGAAGGACTTGCAGATCGGAGCTGGCTGAATTTCACTGGTCATTAAAAGAAAAAAGTAAATGTTACAGATTATACTCTCTGCCCTTGTTAAATAGCAACAAAAATCTATCCCAGCTCTCTGTGTGGTGTCTTGTATTAATGAGGCTTCATGCATAGAAATTTCCATGAGTGGTGACCTCCAAGTATCTTTGAAATAATTAATAAGGTGCTTAGAGGGATAGATTTGCATATGCATGAAAGATCATTTATGGTTATTTAGTTACTCTGCAGGGCAAAGACTCTTATAGCATTACCTCAAAGAAGGAATTGTATACAAATATGCAGTGTATTACCCCTTTTAAACACATTATGTTCCTATGAACACAGTTGCACTTTTAAAACAGCATTAGAGCATTATGGATCTTGGTCCCCAGTGTAAAATAAGCTTCCACAGTTCTTTGGTAGTAGAAAAGTTGGTGACGCCAAGGAAAGGTAAGGTTTTACACTGCTGCAGGCACTTTGCAAAAATGTCTTTGCATCACTTTATTTCTTATGAGTAATCGTATGCATGATGTATTTTAAAGGAATCCAGATAGAAGATGCAGTTCTCCTGATGACTGTAAAACACTATTGTATCTGGAAGTACTCTGATTTTACCACAGGTATATAAATAAATAAGGATAATTACCCCAATTTGTGTATGGAACTGCTAATAAAAAGGACTAAAGCTTTAAAGTATAATAAATTGCCTCAAGAACCACGTTCCACTGAAGGAAAGCTTCTAGGGTTAGATTAAATTTTTTATCCACATTACATGCTATTTGTATAATAACAGTATGTCAATGCAGTCATGAATCTCTGAACCATCTTTCAAAATCCTAGTGCCCTTTTAGAAAAGGGAAGAATGAACAGCTTAAGCAAAGTTTGTAAGTAGAAGGGAGGAGGACAACTGTGATTTGACCACACCAAATAGTGTATTTGAATCTTTTCTGTTATAGAGAAAAGCTCCAGTAAATTTCAGAAGGTGTGTGTATGCAAGGGGATTTAGAGTGAAGGTCAGTGTTCTATGAACAGAACCTTCTCAAGAATGTGATGTAGAACCGTGCATAGTTTGGTGGGGCCTAAAGTGAACCAGTTGGTATAAGAAATAAGAGTTGCCTGGTGTGAAGCCTCAATATGTCAACAGTTTCTGAAATCTGTGTTCTCCAATAACCCTGCTTAAACACATTTGAGATACCTTAGGAAATCACGAAATTAAGGAAATCGAAGTGATTATTAGAGGAATAAAATAAAAGGGATTGAAAGTACACATATTTGCAGCTTTAGGAATTAATGCAAAGTGCTCCTTAAGTTTAATATTCAGGAGCTGTTAAATTCTTGGCAGCTGTAAACTTTTTGTAATTTCTTGTTGGTATAAAGAATCTGAGCATACAGAAGCAGACTTTGACTGAGAAGGGAGCCGAAAACATATAGATAAACCAGATTTTTACTCTCAAGGATTGGTTGAATTTGCGGAACTTTCCTGAAGTAGTTTCCTGAAGAATTTTTTATGGTCTTCTGCATTCTCTTCTCATTGTGGTCATAAAATAAATATGAGCTAACAGTGTATCAAGTGTTTTTTTGTGTTCCTTTACTTGCACAAGCTCATGAGAGTAGCTCAAAGGACATGGTTAGAAGTCACAGCAGCTCTTTCATTTCCATTTTCAGTGTTGACTGAAGTTCGAGCAGTGACATCTGAGGTTTGTTCCCTCAAGTCTTTGTGCTGCTTCTGTGGCTACAGATTGCCAACTTATTATCTAAACAGCCTCCAAATCTACAGAACAAGCAGAGCTTGATCCCATGGTATATTTGAAGCAGGCGTTGGATTCTTCTCTGGGAACAGCTACAGTGAATCATACAATGTGATACTTATAGAAATCTGAGTGGCCATAATTAAATTCTGCATGAGATATCCTACCCATAAGGTGTTTTTCTCCCTTATCTCTCACTAGTCCTTCTATTGCAATGTATTTCAGTTGTAAATTGCATAGAGATGACAGTGCACATAGGCTTAATCTGGTTAGCAGTAATGAAGGACAAAAGATAAGGAAAAAATCTTGCATAGAAATTAATCGACTTTAAAAGGAACTAGAAATGAACTTTCAAAGCACACTTCTCGTATAAAATGATCTGGCGTGTGTCAACATAAACGTACTGGAGCAGTGGCAGAAGTGTGTGCAGAGGGGTCTATCTGTCTTTCACCATTTCTATGTCCAGCTGAAAAGGTGAATTTTTGTCTCAGCTGGAGCCAGTGAAAGCTGTAACTTTGTCTTTGGAAATGAAAGGTATTTGTTCTGACTGAAAGCACTTCTGCCCATACTTGTTTACCTTACAATGATTAATTGTCATGGGTATTTGGTTGACAAGTCACTTTTAAGTTGCCATCTGACTGACAAAAATCATCACACACACGAACAGTAAAATCAAGTCATACAGTTTTGTTAGTCACCAACTTTATGCTGAACTGCTTGGATGGGTTTTTAATTCAAGCTATTTTCTAATTCATCTTATGTAAGTGCTGTTATAGCAAGTACAATGATTTTGACTGTATGTCCTTAATGCCTTTCTTCTCCAGAGAAATATATTTTTTAAGAAAGAAGGGTCAGCTTCTGAAAAAGAAACTTTTGTGTTCATTCATGGCTGCAGATTCACTTTGAACCAGGACTACATTCAGTTCCATGGGTGGTGTTCCAAGTCCTGAATGGCCTTGCTCAGTGCTCCCATTCTAGTCCACAGGCAGTTAATGTTCATGAGGAGGTCTCTGGGTGAAAGATGGGAACAATTGAGATTAATAGAAGGAAGGAATAATAATACAGGGAATAGAAGAAAGAGGAGTCATGAAGGGAAGGAACTGAGAGAGGCCAAAGAGGCAGGGAATTAAGGAGAAGTGTTGGTGACTATTCAAGGCATGAAAGAAAAAAGATTAAAGAGCAAGGGTAGGTAAAATGAGTAAATAATGCCTCCAGTTTCTCTCATAGGGCTGGGAATTTAGCTTTCGGTGACAGTAGTTCAGTAGTTTATATGTGAACTGTTCTTCCACAGACTGGCTACACCTGTTTGTCCTAAAAATATCCAACAGACTGAAGAAGATGTTGATTTTTACAGCTGGAATTTGTTTGAGGTCTTTATCTTACACTCGTGCAGCATGAGGGGAAGCTGACCTTCCATGTTTGGATAATTAGATATTTCCTTATGGATAAGTTTTTATCTAAGCAGAGGGTTTCTTTCAGTATAACGCCATCCCTGAAGTGGGCTGTGCAAGCAGCAGCCTGTATAAGAAATCATTGCTCTCTGCTAACTTATATACTCCATAAATAACCTGCTGGGACCTACTGTGGCACATTCAGCATGTGTTTAGTCTCTGAAGCCTAGTGATTAATATTCCCTGAGTCACTTTCTGAGCCTTGGTCTCCCACATGGCAGCATGTAGAGCTGCTTCCATATTACAGAACCAGCTAAGGACATTCCCCTTCAACAAGGAGTTGGCTTTAATTAAATTTCTGTGTCTGGGAAGTGAAAATCTAATTTTCTTTTTGACATTTTCTATATTACTACTTAGACAAAATTATGAAAATAATTAATCCCTGTGAAGCACACATCAGCATTATAAGGGGTACAAAAATATTGCATATAAATAATACTACTAATCACCAATCTGTTATAATTTATTGATGCAAGGTCTTATTAAAACTCTTAAATCAGATTTGTTCTTAATGTAGCAGATGTGTCAAATGATTGCACAATGTAGGTGCAAGTGAGGGTTATAAAAAGTAACATGGTTCAAACTCCTTCTCAATAAATTCTGTCTCCCCAGAAATGTATTTCAAGACAACAAATAAATGGGGGAAAGGAGATAAGGCATGTAATTTAGGAAAGAGATTTTGATTGTGTGTCAGGGTCAAATACAGTCCAATATAGCAGTGAATGAAACTGGTGATGGATGAAAGGTCTGTATGCAATAACAATACTCTCATTCTGGCCCATGGGGAATCCTTTTTCACATTAAAAACGCCATTGTGTCACCTATTGTCATCTAGCAGCCTTGTTTCCTTCCCTTCTTATAAGCATGGAAATTATTATCTACAATTATCTGTTGCTTATAGAAATTTGCCACCATATGATAACAGAGTAGTCTTATTTGGAAATAAGTCTAGATTCTTTAAGATAGAAAATACACGTGCTTAAGCAGATGGTGAGTTTTAATATGCTGTTATAAAGGAGTTATTAGGATGCTTATAGTTAGCTTTTTTTGCTTTGATGCCTGATAGATTTGGGCTAGTTAGAAATGTTTATGTTTCATTTTCCAGTTTTAAAACCAACGTAGCCTCATTTTTTCAGTGAAACTAATAGGACAATAGAATTTGCCAGAAAATTTGAATATCCCTATATTTACTGCAATATGTTTTTTACAATAACACATAGATATCTTTAAGGAAACTAAGACTGGAGTTTGCAGAGTATGGTGATTCTGTCGAGCACCTCTGGACAGAATCAGGGACATCTTCTAAGAAGGGACTTCCATAGTACACAATTCATTCTGATACACAGCCAAGGTAGGAATAAAGGCACATGAGATACAGTTAGTTGAAAATGAAGTGAAACATACATTTTGCTTATACATTGTTTTAATAACAGTGAACGAAGTTCTTACAAGACTTTCTCATTTCTGAAACACCTGTGGAAGTGAAACTTGACAGATCCTTGTTAGTCATGTCCTTCACTAACAACTTAAGTTCAAATATTCACACTTTTTCTGTCAGTAGCTTAGCATACTTTGCTTACTACAAATGCCCATGGAAAAATTTCAACAGCAAGTAATAAGTTGTAGTACAGCAACATTCATAAGATTACATAATAGGTGGAATGTTAAGCCTTAGGTGCCTTGAGCAGGCCTAGACTGAAGCACTAAGATGCATTCTATAAGCTATTTATTTTTAACAGATATCAGAATGTTAGGAAACAGTTATATTTGAAAGTGAGACCGTCTATCAGCATCCTAGTGGGTGACTGCGAGTACACTATCTGCCTGTCAGTCAGTACCTGTTTTCTTTTCTTCTCTGTTCCCCTTTGCCCTAGATGTCTCTTTTCAAACCTCATAAAAAATGAGGTACTGCTATAAAAGCAATGACCTGGCAAAGTGTGCAGTTCTTGCCACTTGGTGCACACCTCAGCTACTCCACCTCCAGCTTTGCGGCTAACACTGCATGAGACACCAGTGCTTCAAGAATGCTTTTGCTGTTAGACTTTTACAGAAATAACCAGAATATTCACGACAGAGTTTTACTGTATTAATACCAAACTGGAAATCTGAAGGAATTCTCACCCCCGTTTAAGATATTTGGTTTGACTGTGAATTCATGTATATCTATATAACACATAAAAATGTAAAACATATGTGTAAAGCTGTCTGTAAAACGTAAATAGCTTAGCTGAAGGTGTTAAAAACCAGACAAATGACTCAACTGGGAAATAAAGTGACAAAGGCATGCCCATTAAAATTCTCCTGCTTAGTTGTTCTGATTTCTTTCTCTATTTGTTCCTTTTCTTTATTTTTCCCCAAGAATATGCCTATCTTGGTTCTACATTATTTCTTTTCATGATTTATTTATTTTTTTAGTTTCTGGGAAGTAAAATGTTTTCTATTCTGTCCTTCACTGCCATTCCCTTTGTTGTCTGCCCATCTCTGTTGCCTTATTTGCTGATCCCTAAATATTGCTGGCACAACCTCTGATTCTTTTCCACCTTTTTCTCTTGCTCTTCATTTCTCCTTTTGTCTTTCTTTTCTCTCCCTCACCTTGTCATGCCTTTCTGTCTCCTAACCTCTTTTATTATAATTGAGATTCCAGTCACTCTTGATCTCTTCTGTAAGGACGACAAAGTAGTGAGGCCTCTCACCAGATGAAAGCCTAAGGAAAACTGACTCTGGAGGTGGAGTAATGAAAAGGGTTTGCTTCTGAGGGTCAGGTTTTTGTCTGTGATCACTAGAAAAAGGGCATTTGGTATTGTCCCTTGGCTGCATAGGAGAACCAGCTAGGTCTTATTGCCTGACCTTTTTCTTTCCCACCTGGTGAGCAGGAATATTCACATTCACGTGTTGAATGCCTGGCACTGTGGCCGTGTGTCCCCTAGAGAGAGGCAATGGGAATAGTTACAAAGTGAAGGCTGGTATGCTCTGATAACCTAGCCCAAGACAGCTGTTTGGGAAAGAGAATTTTGTGTCAAATGCAGCGTGGCGCTCAAAGCCTTGATTATTTGTTTTTTTTACAAACATGTTTCCTTCATTATCCTTACCAGGTAGAAAACAGTTAATAAGAACTTGGGGCTTTTTTCTCTCTTTTCTTCTGTAGCCATGCATGCACATAAGCACACATAGGCACAGCCTTCAGCAGAATTTCTGGCCAGGTAAAACATGAACTAAAGTACTAAAAAGTCCTTTTGTTTGCTTTCTACTGTGTTTGGAAAATGAAAGAGTGCAATGCCAGGTACAAAGGAAGCTCCGCTTGTCAGTTAAATGGGCTGCCTGGCACAGCCAGATTTTGCTTTTCATGATCCATGGCCCCAAAGTAATATCCTCTGTTGATATCACTGCTGGAGGAAGGCTGGAAATTATGGAGGCGTTTTTGGTAATAACTGCTAGCAGGGAGACAGTATTTACCAGGAGTCTGCGATGAGACTCTCAGGTAAATAATAAGCATTTTAGAAAAACAACCTAATTATGTATTTAATCGCTTGGAGCCGTTCCATTCACTTGGGAAAATAGTGTGCGTTTTGTAAATCTGCCTAATTATTTATTTGGGAAGGAAGTAATTCTAGCCTCTGGGGTATATGTAGTGTGAATTTTTTGACTTTCTGTGCAGATCTGATATGCTTGAGAATGTATTTTTAAAAAAACAACACCCCACATCTCAAAATACCAAGACAAGAGAATGCAAAAATGTTATTAAAGTGGTGGGGATGTTTTACTTTTCTATCCAGTGCTCTAGTATTTCTATAAAGGCTTCAAACTTTATTGTGCTTTAACGCAGGCATCTTCTTAGTATTCTGAATAAGAAGATGATCAGTAAAGTGCAAGCAGCCATATTTCTATATGGCACACTGTCTGAATAGGGAGTTTTGAGGCTATTAATGAATCAAGCTAAATCTAGTCAGCAGTTATTAAAAGCTAGAGCACATTTCAGGTCTGAAACTCCATAGCATCTCTTCACTGGACGTGATGGTTTTCTCTTATGATGGTATGAATAATGAATTGCATACTTTGGCCATAACTAGTTACTAGCAAGAGAACTGAATGTCTAATATATGTCAGAATTAAAATAAGTAATTTTTTACAGTGTATGCCAGTCCACAGGGAGTTATTTATTCCACTAGAATACATTCTTCCCACTCTCAATTTGTGCTTTTTTTACTCTGGGTTTTTCCTTAATCAAGAATTTATAGACTAGTTTCCATAGACTATCATTAACTGTCCTGAATTTACTTGGTGTGACTCTATTTGCTGTGCGTTTTTAAGTGCTATGGAAGTCCACTTGAGAAATTAGTTTTTATTTTTCTTAAATTTTAGAAATCATTTTTGGCGGAAAATACACCAAGGCAGAAATATTTACAAATCATATATTTACCCTATGTAATGATAAGTAGAATTTTCATAATAAGAAATATAGTCAAGAGGAATTATCTGAAGAATCAGTTTCTTGACATTGCATTTTCTTACAAAATAAATTATGGTGTACTGCTAAAAATGCAAAATACTATCAGCATTTAGAATATTTTCATTATCAAAACAAATGTAAAATATTGTTCAGTTAAAAAAACTTAGTGTATTGATTTGGAAGACTGGTCATAACCTCTGTATCTCCTCCTAACTTCATCAGGATTTGTGGGGGTGTTACATGAAACCCATGTCCCATCAAATAGCAAAAGCTCAGGACAAACCAGTCACATTATGCCTGTAATTGAACACTTCCTCTAAAGGGCCAAAACTATTCTCCTGAGCTGGATGTCTTCCACAATAACTAAGAGGAGGAAATTCTAACAGAGAGTTCTTACATCATTCTGTACCCATTTCTGTGTTTCATCCCAGGGTAACCTCAAACTCCCACATCTTTTACTTATTGCTCTTATTGCAGATAACCTGCAGCTCACTCCTTTGTTTCCCTCCTTTCAGAAAATTCTGGCATTTCTGCTGGTTATGCTAGGTCCTTCACCAATGAAAGGAATATTGCCCTTCTGCACAGGAACATGCATAATTAGCACATGCTTAACCTGGTTGGTTTGTACGCAAACACGTATGTTTAAGCATGGACCTGCATACTTTTCTGGATAAAGAAATTTTCATACATCAACCTCATTGCTAGATAGTATCAGTGTCATCAAGATGGACTGATGGATTGGTTTATTATTTCTAAGTAAACCAATTTTCCTCGCATTTTCCTTGCAGCCTATATGGAAATACATTCCAACTTGGAAAACTTTATTTCAAAACACATTGTATTCAAAAGTAATTTCAACCCCTCATGCATTGTATGACTATCCAAATGCACAGAAAGCATAATAGTGAATTTCATGTACTGGATGAAGCTCATGAAAGTATTTTCCCTTTTTTGTTACAGTGCTTTTATTCTAGGTCCCAATTAAGCAGCATTCTATAATAGATTTGTCATATAAAACCCTTTAAATAAAACAACCTCCAGACCATTGTATTATTCTAATTTTGTTTACAAAATAGTAGGCATTTACAGCGTTTGTAGAACTAGAAAATACCTAGCACAGTAGATTGATGTCACACTCTTTAATTACAGACTGAAGCAGCGCAACATTGGGATTTAGTGCAGATAGAAAGGTCCAACCTCAGAGTACATGTAAGATGGTTTAACCCGTGCTTTCATTTTAGTTATACTGGAGCCTGGACATTAACTAAAATTTGGTAAGGGAAAAGTGTTCCTTTAGAATGGGATACCTCTATGCTGGGTTTGTTCTCTAGATGCCATACAAGTTGTGTAAGTGATGTCATTCAACAGACAATGACAATGAAATTCAGGATAGCCTCTGCTCCTGTTGCCCTGGGAGAGTTTCCTAACTTTAGCATGATCCTCATGTGGCTGCTATGGGTATGTTAAGGTCACTTCCTGTATCTCTCACAAAGCAGCCAAAAGCAGTTGATAATCGGTTTGTACAGAGGAGAGCAAAGTAGGATAACTGAAGTGGTATTACATGGAATATAAGGAGATTTATAATTATAGTTTTGGTATTCCAGAAATCAGGACTCGTGTGTGACCAAGATTTTTCTCAAAGATGATTACTGCTTTAACTATGGCAATTAAAAATACCGTGTAATTCATATTACGTCATAGGTTAAATATTTGAAAGCAACATTAAGTTGCAACTGAGAGAGCTTGTTTGTACTAGAAATCTTAATAGTCCTTTCAGAACAGTGTTCTGAAGTTTAACTTATTGTCCTACCTGAGTTACATATTTTTAAAACGGCAGGGTTTTGATGGACAGCTCCCAGTGAGTTTGGGACAGATCTTGGTGTTTGAAATATAAACTAAAATACTCACGGCTCAAAATCCTTCTTCCCCAGGGTTTAAAAAGGTAGTAATTTGAATCTTGAAATTGAAAAGTATCTGGGATGGGGAAAGCTGTTTGGTTTTAATCATAACGTTGAAATTCTGTACAGTCAATTCATCCCAGTAACACAACTCTCCCAAATTCAAAAAGTCAGGGTTTGTATGTAGAAAGCTTCCTGGCCATTTCAACAGAGACCAGAAAACAAAGGATACTTCTGAGATAAATTTCTTATCTTAGTTACTACTGGAAAATGTGGATTTATGCCAACAATAAAGACAAAATGAGATTAATTCTAGTACTCAGAATTCAAAAGCACAGAAGAGTCTTCTTATGAATGACAATTCAGTATTTTGGAGAGGTTTTAAACATAAAATGTTCTCTAGACCATATGTTGTGGTATAGCCAAGGAACTTGAAAATACGGTCCTCTGTCTTTTCTATTTTCTCACAGTTCTGGTATGATGACGTTCTTTTTTAATTCACTCTCTGCTCTATTTTGAGAGGCAGTTTTCCATCTGAAATTAAGGCACAGTACTAACTATATGACACATACAGTATGGTATTGTCTGCAGCCAGAAAATGGTTGCTAATGTACCAGAAAAATTTGGAAGAGATAACACTGAAATCTTGGCTTGCTTCAGCCTCCCACTTCCAAACTGCTGATCTGGCAGCATGTAGACATAGACTTACACCCAGAAATTTGGGCAAATCTAAGCAAAACATAATGCAATGATTTGTACCTGACTTAACTTGCTTTGAGTACTTATGAAAGTAAATAAAATTGCTCTAGATTTACGTTTCTGATCCTTGTCTATCAAGTTTGACGTGTGCGCAGATATATGTACATATCCGTATTTTGCTTTCACTTTGTAATCTTAATTTCATTGCGATAAAAATTTTATATTGGGAAGATAATGCAATTCAAATGCACAAGTACATCTTTATTTAGCTTTGCATTAAATTTTTAATTTTTTTTCATTAGGGGATATACATTATTTAGCTTTATCAGTAAATTTGACTATATTGACTAAATCTTTCTCTGACTTTTTTTCAATATAAATCAGTGAACTTTTTTTAATTTTTCTATCTGCTAGTGAATGGCTTTACATTGTAGTTCAAATCTAGTCACCCTGATACTGAATATCTATATATAATAATAAAATTATCACAGCTAGAAGTAAAATATTTTTACAATCAAAATTATTGCTTTTAAAGGTGAATTATTACTGTAACTATTCATGTTTAAACAGGTATTATTGAAAGACAATTCTGTTAAATTCATATTGTATGTTCTTAAATTTTGTCACATGAGGCTTTCCCCTTATTTTAGAAGTCCTCCATTGTTCTAAGTGGCTAGAGAAATGTAACTTTGTGTGTGAGGCTTAGAGTGTTTTTTTTCTTGCCCATGGAGAAATGAGATTTTACAGGCATTTTGAGACAATCATCACTCAGAAACTGCCCTTCTCTAACAGTCTTAACTCATTTTTTCAAAGCCAGAGTTGCAAAATTTATTGCCAAAACACTTGTTTCCATTTCCCTGTGTATAAAATAAAATTCTGGCTTTTGTTTATGTTCTTTATAATGGATGTCGACTGCCTATATGTAGGAGGGCAAATTTAAAGTCAGCTTGTGCAATAAGCTTCCTGTGTGGCTGCTGCCAAAGACCACTGTGTGCAGTTTCCCTCGTGTGCCTGCTCAGCCAGTCTGACTCCTGAAAAGGTCACTTACTGTATTCGTGTGTCACATTGTGTAAAGTATTAGGTATTCATGTGATCATTTACAAGTTGTGTGCATTTATAGCCACTTTAATCAACTCCCCTGCTCTTTTCCCAACAGGGCTTAAGTGGAGTGCGTTTACAACCCCAGACCTCTAAAGAATATCAAGTTGCTCAGTTTTTAGTACAACTTGCAAAGGAAACATTTTTTTTATTTTTCCTGGTTTTGTCTTTTCAGAATGTGCACAAGCAGTGCTAAAAAGTTAGATTTGTTGAAGAGCAGGTCTGGGCACAGTTCAGAGCTGGT
Source organism: Gymnorhina tibicen (assembly GCA_013399875.1). Taxonomy (NCBI): domain Eukaryota; kingdom Metazoa; phylum Chordata; class Aves; order Passeriformes; family Artamidae; genus Gymnorhina; species Gymnorhina tibicen. The sequence continues at coordinate 1,809,954 of VXAZ01001836.1, read as the reverse complement.
GCCAATTAGAGATATCTTGCAAATCTAAGGAATGAAAATGGCAACTTTATACTCTAAGGGAAGAATCCTTGATTTCCATTGGCACATGCTTTTAGCTCACAGCTTATAGCACTTTTTATATGTTGGAAATCTACTTTGCATAATTTGAGTGGTTTTAAAAAAATATTATACTATTCCTCTCCCTCAGGGCCCTCTACAGTTGGAATCTGAGTACTAAGGGAGCCTGTTTCTACAGGCAGATGGATATGAAAAATAATGCTAATAAAATTTGTAAAACTCTTTTTAACATTTTTATAGGAATATATTTGTAATATATATATAGATTACAGGATGAATGATGCCATTTTATGGCTTAATATTGCTCAGTTAGGATGACTTGCGTAGCTCCCTCATGGTTTTGCCACTGTTTATTTTATCCATTACAAACTCATGTACATGTGAGGGACTAGTATGCATATATATTCGAACAGAATACATATGTGTACATACTCACACATGCACATAATTATATTTAGAAAAGCATAGCTTTTGTGTTAGAAATCAAGAAATCTCAGAAATTGTCATACTGTTTTTACCATTTCATTTAAAGAAGTCATATTTTCCTTTAAAGTCTTTCTTCACAACTTCAAATGAAGTCATTTGCATATGATTCTCTATGTTATGTTAGACGAGCTGGACCACTGACTGTTAAGAAACTATAAACATTTAACATCATCATGTTAAGCATGCATACTTTGCAAGTGGTCAGTTGTGGTAAGAGCTTCTGCCTCTATTGTTCAGAACTTTTATTCTTACAGTCTTACGCTTCTTTGAAATATTCTGTTCTTTTTTTCCTGTTTTTTGTTTTCTTAACTCATTACACAATTTTACTTAAAAAAACAAGCAGAAAAACAAACAAACAAAAAAAACCCCAAACCATTTTTTTTTACCATACTGTGGTACAATGTAATGTAAAACTCATGTAGGTATAGGAAGAGGAATGAAGGTGAGAATAAATATTAAGAAAAATAAGCAAACATAAAGGAATGATAGAAGTGGACTCCAACCAGTAGGAACAGCTACAGAAGTGAAGAAGAGATTGTTGGCCACAGGAAGAAGGCATGGAATTGGCAGTGTCTCCTTCTTCCATACTCTTCAGAGGGTCGCAACGCTGTGATCCAGTGTGATTGCCTCACTCTGGGGAAAGCTGCAGTGCAGCTGATACTTTCCCTCTCTCCACCTTTTAGCCTTCAGGGTTAAGATTGGAGAGATATTCAAGCCAATGTGTGTTCTCTGAGAAAATGAAGGGGACTTTCAGACAGCTGTTGTTTTGCTGTGATTGCCTCTTGCCTTTGTAGAATGGCTGTTTTCTCAAGCCACCTCCAGAGCTGCCAACTTTTTGCAGACTCTGTTAATTCACCTTTTCTTCTGGACTACTTGGCCATTCTTTTTTTCTCCTTCTTTTTAGCTTAGTTCTTCTTCCATGCCCTAAAACTACATTTAAGGAATAAATTATATTTGACACTTGGGCTCATCACTTCTTCACACGTGTGTCGGCTTTACTTAGAAGTTATACAGTTAACATAAAGTAAAGATTTGTTTGCCAGTCTAACTCAAGGGGAGGTTTATTGGTCCTTACTATGGTAAGCTTGAATCTCCACAAGAAATTAAAAAGGCAGCTAAAGGAAATCTTAAGGGGAAAAAAGAAAAGATGCAATTTGTAAGACTGTAGAAAGCATTTTAAAAGACAGAGATTCAGTGAGAACGATACTGAAATATGCAAAGGGAGATGAATCAAACAATGTGTAGGGTTGCAAGACTTAAAGATGACTGGATGAGTCACTAAACATCTGTGACAAACAGAAGCAAAACTGCAATACCATTAGATATTGTGGGAATTACATTTGAGATAAATATAAGCACAAGAAAAAGTTGGTCGAAAATTCTTCTGTCATCTAATTTTGCTGGCTAGTGAGAATCTATATGCCTATTAAGCTCTGGGTGGTTAACATCTTGGAAACCCTGCTGAAGGACACAAAGACATCACAGTTATTAGAAGTGAAATGGGACACAATAGCTCTATTAGAACCCCCATTTCTAATAGTCCTTTCCTGCTCTCTGAAGTGGTCAGCATGGCATCTGTCTATTTCTTCACTGTAAATGGGTGAATATTGTCTGCAAATAATGCAACCAACTACATTACTGATAATGCTTACAAAATCCTTGGTGGCTGGGAAAGGACTTTTGTTATCTTGGATGTCAGTTCTAGGCAAAAATAGCATACAGATGTAACAGATCCTGTTGTATATGGTGCTACAGTGCCCAGAATGGAATTAAGGCTTACAAAACTTATTACAACTCTAAAACATATTTTCACATGCAAAAACAACCTGTTAGACATTTGGCTGTCTGGCTTTGTTGGGAAGTGCACCTCTGAATAGAGGTCTAGCTGGGATAAAGAACATTAGTGATAGATGGAAGCATCAATGAGATATGTAGTCCTGATAGAGTGGTCCACTGGGAAAGACATACTGATTTGTGTTTCTCACACAAATTTCTGATTTGTTTTACGGACATGTGTTTCAGGCCAACAGCATAGACCATTAATGAAATATTAGTCAAATGTACTTCCAGGTTTCTTCTGAAATGACTTAAATGACTTTAAAACTTGCATTTACACATTAGACATGATATCAGACCTATAGACTTCAGGGCATAAACTGAAAATGGACTTAATTCTGTTAATTTACTGCTTGCTTTTTTTTTTTTTTTTCAGAATTTTTGTTGTGTCTGATCACTCTACAGGATTATGGTGCACTTACATGAACTGTACCTTACTTGGCTTTTTTAATATACTTTATAATCAGAGTTACTTAGTGGAAAACTCAAAGGAGTATGGGCTGGTATATCTAGCACTGAGAGATCATCTTACAAGTCATGCCATCATGCCAATGTACACACATCCTGGAGTCCCTTGGTCTCACTACTTGGCATCCTTTCTGTGCACATTCAGATCTTGCTAATTCAGCTTGCTCTGTTGCAGTATTGCCTTTTAAGTTTACTGGAATATTTAAATGGCAGGTGTTCTTTCAGTTCTTCCGTTTTAACATCTAATTGCTCCCCTCATTTCCTCTCTCCCACTCCTTTGTGTTTTTACTGTTCACCTTTAGTCAGCTGAGATCTCCTGATGTCCTCAGTGCAAGGACACTCTTTCCACTCTTTAATTCCCTCTCATGTAACTCTCTTTATCTGTGCTCTGTGTTTTATTTTATTCTTGCTGGGCCATTTCATCTCCATTCCTGATTGAACTTCACCAATTTTCTTTTCTCTCTTCTCTTCCAGACTCTCACTGTTTTATTGCTTTGACAGCATGAAATGTCTAATTTGCTTTCCATCCCCTTTTTTTACCTCCATTGGCCAGCTTTACCTTTTACTCTGTTCTTTGGTCTTGTTATGCCTCTTCCCTGCTTTTATCATCTACCACCTCCACTCTAATTATAAACTCTGAATACGGAAACAGTCGGCAGTCAGCTTTGTCAGTGCTAATGTCCTTTCAATAAGTCAGAACCTATGGAGTGAAGGAAATGCAGCCCAGTTTAATATGGTCAAGCTGTCCCTTTCTATAAGTGCATGGGTCCCAATCACATTTCCTGATGTCACCATTTTCAGTGGCCTTGTGGGATAGTAAAGTCCCTTATGCTATTTCTTGGCACAGATACTGCCATCTGTACATTTCAGGGTTAGGGTTGGGTTGTCTTTGTAAGGGAAAAAGGGGGTTGCAGTAAGGCAGCCTTAACTTCTCTTTGTTTTCTCTCTATTCTTTTAACTCCCATTCCTAAATTTCATTATTCTCTTTCTGATGCTCTTTTTAAAAAACTTTTATCACCTCTAAGGCAAGAACAGGAAAGTCCTGCTTATCAAACTTGATTTCCTTTTCTGACAAGGTACCCCACCTAGCTTATAAAGGGAAGCCAGTTGATGTAATCTTTCTGGATTTCAGTAAAGCTTTTGATACTGTCTCTCACAGGATCCTTCTGGACAAAATGTCCGGCACACAGCTAGATAAACACATCATGGGATGGGTGAGCAACTGGCCCAAGGGTCGGGCGCAAAGGGGTGCAATGAATGGGGTGACATCAGACTGGGGACCTGTCACTGGTGGGGTTCCACAGGGCTCCATCCTCGGCCCTCTGCTCTTCAACATCTTCACAAATGACTTGGACACAGGACTGTAAGGGACACAGAGCAAGTTCACAGANGGGCAAGGGAGGGGATTGTCCTGCTGTGCTCTGCACTGGGGCGGCCTCACCTCAAGTGCTGGGAATAGTTTTGGGCACCACAATGTAAGAGAGAGATAAAGTGATTAGAGAGTGTCCAAAGGAGGGCAACACAGTGAAGAGACTTGAGGGGAAGCCGTATGAGGAATGGCTGAGGTCACTTGGTCTGTTCAGCCTGGAGGAGACAAGACTGAGGGGAGCCCTCATTGCACTCTAAAACTTCCTCATGAGGAGGAGAGGCTGATCTCTTCTCTGTGGTGACCAGTGACAGGACTGAGGGAATGGCCTGAAGCTGTGTCAGGGAGGCTTAGGTTGGATATTAGGAAAAGGTTCCTCACCCAGAGGGGGGCTGGGAATTAGAACAGGCTCCCCAGGGAAGTGGTCACAGCACCAGCCTGAGAGAGTTCAAGAAGCATTTGGACAATGCTCTCGGGGCCCATGGTGTGACTCTTGGGGATGGTGCTGTACAGGACAAGGAGTCGGACTTGACTCTTGTGGGTCCCTTCCAACTCAGCATATTCTGTGATTCTGTAAACTTTTGAAGAAGGGATCTGTCTTGATGCTGCATTAGTCAGGCTTGGCATTGCACTGATGTCTCTCAATTGCAGAACCCCATTGAGTGGTTTCCCAGGGATTTGTGATACCTGGTCAATTGATTGTGATATCTTGAAAACATACAAGCACTCACCGAAAAAATAATCATTTTAAGGTTATTTATCTTTGTGTCTAATGTATCTCTACTGTCTAATACATTGTGAATTCTTATATCCATCTTTCCCTTAGATACTTACCAGGTACCTTTCCTCTGTCCATCTGCTTATTTTTTCAGGACTTGTGATAATTTTAGTTTGTACTTCTCTGCATAATTAGTCAATGTGCTAAAAAACTGCGTGAATGTGTGGTATGGGAAGGTGAGGGAAGAGACTGTCAGATCACTTAAAAAAGTCCAGCTCCTGAGGTATAATATCAAACATCCTAAATATCTTAGCTGCAGCTCAAGTTTTTTTCCATACTGCCATTCTGATGATGCAGGAAAAGGCAATTGCATTACTTTCCTGATGACTTAAAGTAGTAGTAATTATATATATGATGTTACTACATTCTCAACATCCTGCATTAGGACAGTTATGATTGACTTTTTGATGACTTCGTTAATTCGTTTCAGAGGACAAAAGCTTAAAAATTACTTTTTTAAGATTTTCATGTATAGGCTTGACAGTCTGAAAGATGTCTTAATGTCTAATTTACAGTTCTTTGAAATCACCAGCTTTTCCAAACTTATTAGTTTCAACAGTTATTAGGAAATAAAAGTCAATTAGCACTTCCAGTATATACCGTGAAAAGGTATTTCCCCAAGGTGTAAATGTGTTACTTAGTAAGACTGCTAGCCCGTTACAGCTTGTCAGTATCCAGAATGTGAAAGCTTTAGATACATCTAAATAACGAGAAAATCAGTTTACACTTCATATACTGCAATAAGTCAATAAACAAAACGTCCCAGCATCCACTGGAAAGCTGTGAGATACACTGTGCTGTCTCTTCCATTAAGAGGCGGATACCATAAAAGACTGTGAAACTTTTACATGCACTTATTGAGTGGATTAAAGGAGTGACTTTCACTGAATATATTAATATTTTCTAACCTTCTCAAAGTGAGATATTTATTCCCTGGAGAGAAGATTGCTGAGATTGCTAACTGGGCCAGGGAAGGCTGGTTATTAGCATTAAACTTCTAACCATCCCATCCTTCTGTTGTGGCTTTATGTGTTAGAGGAGACACGTGCTTTCAGCCTGGTTCCTGCTTTCATGCAGTTTCATCATTCCTTCTGGCTTCTTGTTCCTTTGGTCCTTTGGCCATTCTTTTTATATTAAATGAAAAGAAATCAGCTTTTCAGGCTAAGTCCTTTGGTGAGAAATGTCAACCCAGCAACCTTCTGTCTTTGCTTTTAAATCCTCACTAATGTTAGGAAAGACCTTTGCTTTTCTGAAAGGAAACAGCCATTGAGGATAAATATGTCTCTCTCTCTCCTTTTCTCCTTTATTTTTTTTTTTTTTAATTCTGTCTGGGATAATAATCTCTTCTCAATCCATGGAAAAATAGACACACATGGCTTTTCATATCTTGGCAGATCCGCAGCAATCCCGTTAGAAAAACCTGCAGAAGGTAACAAGCTCTTAATTAACGATGAGTTAAAAACGGCAAAATAAACTTCCTTTAATTGGGCCAAGATCATAGGAGCCAGGATTTAACTTCCACAGAGATGAGTCACCATCATGAATGAATGCAAGTAGCAACTGTTATTTTGTTGTCACAAATCGAAAGATGTACAGAGGCAGGCAAGATGATATGTTAAAAGGTCGTGTACTCAGAATCAGAGTAACAAAAAGGATTTGCTGTGATTAAAAAAAGGAGCTGAAAAATATTAGGGCAAGTTTTATCTGGAGTGTTCTTTTATGTTTTTGCTTTTATATGAATTTGTATGTGTGATAAAAGAAGCTTATGATGTTTGTGAATCTCTGTGGTTATTTGCTGAAGTGAAATAATAGCTATAGAATATATGCTTTTTAAATACTTCTACCTAGACAGGAATGTGGGAGGGTTTAAATTAAAAAATTAAGTATTGGATGTATTTCAGAATTATGTAAACCTTCTATTATTCAGCCTGACTTACAAAGCTGAGAGGTGTATTTTACTGACAGGAGAGGATAAAGAAGATTAAATGGCAATATTATCATTCTTATAATGAAGGTGGTCTAACCTTGGTGTATGCTTAGCTAAGAAAGGTGAATTTCACCTTTATACAGACAGTCTTGTGGAAGACTGTTCCTATAGCATTGTGGAAGACTGGGTTTTTTGATTGAATGTTAGCCATCATGAGCAAATGAGTTATAATAACTGTCATGTAAAATATTAAGAAGATGTTTAGAGTTGGATTCTCCACTACCTTCCACTTTGTCCAGTAATTTCCATCTGTACAGTTGTATATCCACTTCACAGAGCTGTAAAGATGGAAAAAGGCTGAAACTTTGTGTCAAGCTTTCTCACTCCCCTTCTCCCTCAGTAGTGGTGTAAGTGAATGGCTGCAGAACTGCAAAGTCATGTTTACAGCGCCTGGGCCGTACAGAACAGAAACCCTTTGGAACACATTTTTCTCTCCTGTTTATCAGTCTCAGTTTGCAGTACTGCTACTTAATTCAATTTCAGGTAATCCAAATTTACCCTTCATCTTAGTATAATTAAATAACATTCTCCTCTGTATTTTCGTAAATAACATTCTACTTCTATTTTATTCATACATTCAGATGTAGTTAAAAACTAGTAATACTGGATTTCTTCTACTGAATGGGATGTTACAGTAGAATAGTTCAAGTGTCTTGCTGCAGTGCTGAGCTTGAACCTTGTCCTGAGCTTTTGCTGTAACGCCACTCTGTCACTGGGGACATTTCCTTTGAGCTAGGAAATCAAAGGCTTCTGCACACAACATCAACCACAGAAAGTGACCTAATTTTTATATTTTACCACTGACAGAGCAATGGTCAAATGGCCTCTTGTATGTATGAAATATTTTGTGCACAAAACTGAAAGTATTTTGCATTTAATATTTGATCAGGGTTTTAAAAAATTCCATAAAAATCTTGACACTTGAGTAATTTTTATTCATATAAAGATCATGGTGTAGTAGAGCTAGTCTCCCCTCACCAGCTGCTGAATCCCTATTAAGATATTTCTCCCATCTTTCAACTACATTTGTCATTGGAGATTTCCACCAAATTCCATTAAATTCTGCTACTCTGCACAGTAAATAGCCATGAAAGCACCATGCTTCTTAGCACAAATCCTCAATCCCCTGCTAACACCTTATATTGCAACTGTCTAATTACCATGTTCTGCAGTAACCTTGTGGGACTTCCATAGGTAATTAGAACTCCAGAGCGTTTCTGCAATAATCCAGTAAGGACCTCTTAAATAGAAAGAATTATGTGGTACTAATATTTTTGTACCCACGTGTTCTTCACAGTTAATTGTTTCAATTAATATTTGGCAGCAATGAAGAAATTCATAGAGGTTCATAAACTGAGACAATTCTCAGGAAACCTTTAAGGCGAGTGAGTTGTAGTTGTGGTCACTTAAAGATGCAGGGCACTTAAGAAAAAATAAAATTCCTAATACGTCAAGGTATTGCAAGAGTGGATTTTCGTATTACTACTAGGAGAGGTGCCTTAACTTGCCCCATTCCTTTAAGACTGTAGTGCTTGGGTAAATTCTCTTTTCTTTCCTTGGAAGTTTTACCAAGTCGTCGTAGATGAAGAATAATGTGTGAGTTAAAAAGCATGGTGAGTACACTCTGATACTGTTCTACAGACATGTCTTTGATGAAAGAGAATAGTAGAGAGAGCTATTGAGATATTTCCTTGATTCTGGATGTCTCTATTTCACTTCAGTCTCACCTTCCCTGTTTTTCCTTTCAGAGTTAAGGATACCACATACTGTGCAGCTATAAAGGCCCTGTGTACACTGCACATGCTGCACATACTGGCAGTGTGTGTTTCAAACCTTGGATCTAAATACTACTTACTGTCTTTACTGATTATTCTGATTCTTCACCCCTGTACAGTCTGTGTCAAGCCAATGGTATTTCTATAGATTTATGACAGTGTCATCTGTGTAAGACAATTACTTCGTCATTCATGAATTACACAGGGATGTAGAAAACGCCTTTAATCGCAAAAGCACGTGTCGTTCCGCCCTGCTTCTTGCTCCCCTTAGCCTTTGGGCAACCCTTCTGCATCCTCACTTTGGTGCTTCCTAGGGGATCCTCCACCCCTTTGGCATGGCCTCAGACACACCCAGTTATTCTGACACCAGGATAGAAGCAGCAGCCCAAGAAAGACCAATGAGAGAGTGGGCATGTGAGGGGCATGAGGAGGGTAGGTGCATTTCTTCCCACTGTGCCCAGAACTGGTTTCCTCTACACGCTGCCCTTTCTGCAATGTCAAGTATATCTCTATGTTGGACAGAAAGACCTAATGCTTTCCAAATCTGCATGTCTCATCATAGGTACCAACCTGTTTCATTAATTAGCTCCCAGTAGGGTAATGACTACAATTTATTACTTTACTGTCAGTAAGATAATGATTACATTTTATGGTTGTTTGCCATACCCTTTTAGTCTTAAAATCTCAGATTTTTGTTCATGGTTGTTTTCTACTTTTTGTGTAATTGTAATTTTTGTTTAACTGTAATATCCTGTAAAATAAGGAGAGGTCTGGAAGAAGTCTTTGGACAGGTTGATTAGAAGGTCACTTACTTTTCCTGCATTAAAAGGGCAGAAGAACAAATGCCATTCCAATTTATCATCATATGTAACCTTTGATTAAATAATTTTTTGCTATATCAGTGTGAGTGGATTTAGGCTTCAGAGTAGATTACTGAAATTGAGAACTTTAGCACAAAATAAAGAGCCATTTGTTTAGATGATTATTAAATTTAAAAGTCCAATCTGGAAGTCACCTTAATGAAAGGTAAAATTGAATCTACTGAACCTCTGTGCTTTTTCAAATCAGAGCATGATGCTTCCCTAAAATATCATAAATTGCCCCTATTCTGCCAGTTAATTCTGTTGTTTTGCAGCCAAGATTATAAGTTAGACTTGATTAAAATAAAATGAGCTGTTTCTTAGAGTGTGATCCATGAACCCTAGTTAATACAGTCTTTCGTTAATGGCCTTTTATCTATTACCAAGTTATGAAATTAGTTTAATTTATGTTGCAAAGTTTCCAAATAGAATGCGTTATAACAATCTTAAAATTGTGGGAATAATAGATCTATATTTATGTGATTTCTCATTTGTACAGCTTTGAGAAGGTAGTATATTTTCCCCTTGGTATGCCTAAGAGGGTAAAAGGAAGTACATAAGTGAGTAGGTGTGTGCACATGGAGAACCACATGTGGTTTTGCCATGAAAACAGACGGTCACCATGTAAAAATTCTCAGTACATTCTCAGAGGTAGTACAAAATGCTCTGAGAGAGAAAATACATCACCAAAAGAATCCCTGTATGGTGACGAACGTTTGAATAATGTCCATATAAATCACTATTCTTAGTGAATGGGTTGTGGCTTCTGTTTCTTACTGAACAAAAGAAAATTTACTGGCTGCCACACAGTGTGGGCAAAACTCAGATTTAGTGATGCCAGCAGCAAAGGCGGCAGAATTTACATGTTTCCACAGGATAGGATTTTGACAAGCTTTTGTATATTTGTGCAGCCCAAAGCAAGGATACAGTCACTGTTGCTGTATTGCTGAATAAGTTCTTCTGGATCAGATGGTTTTTTCCCCTTTGTTTCTTTGTTTATTTTTTAATTTATGATCTTTGGAGATAAGCCATTCCCATTACATGCTTACTACTTTGGTTTTCTCCAAACAAATATGGAAGATAAATCTGATTCAAGGTGTGCAGTTTATAGGTATTCTCTGAACTGCCAGGAAATCTTAGCTGAAGATACATACTTTTTTTTATACATGTACAGCTTGTTCTCCTATGACATAGAATTGAAATTTCCACAACAAATAACAAAGCAGTGCTTCTTGGCATGGCAAAAATGAGTGCATGCACTATGCACAGAGAAGGAATTTGCCTGTCCACGTGAGTTCTCACTTCTCTGGAACCAAACTTTGAAATTTCCTCATTTTCTCGTAGTTCTGTTTAACAGTAAACAGAGACTATGTACCTGACATTTCTTAAAGTTGGGGGTGGGGTGGGAGGGTGCTGGTGCATAGACACCCACTGTGGATCCCGTTCATGGATCCATTCTGGTTATGGTGGTACTGCGCCGCCCATTCATATAACCCGTGCCAGCTCAGTCACAAGCCTAAACAGTAGTCTTCATAGGACTACAGAATGGGTGAACAAATGCCCATTTCTTCCCAGGGAAGGCAAACCTCCCTGGATGTATTGACACTCTGCTACGAAGAAAGTCTGTAGTCTCCGCTTTGGAGGCAATCCAATGTTTTTGCAAGGGCTAAATGACCTACTCTCTAGACCCAGCTTTGTACAATTTGCTGAGCTCAATGAACTCTTTTCTTTTCTCCTTTCCTCCTCATACTTCTTTGTTACTTTTAACAATGTGTAGTAGAAAAATTGGCAGTTACTCAATGAAATCACTGTTCAGCTTACACCAAAAGGAAGATTTTTTTGTGAATTTGCACTTCTAAGAAGATGTCACAGTTTTCAAACGAAGTGGTGAGACTCTGAGTTAATGCTTTTTGAATAGCTTGAATAAAAGGTTGCCCCTGAGTCTGTAAAACAGAAGCAGTGAGGCACAGTACCTCCTGGAGTTCTCTTTGGCCAGTTTGTCTTTGCTCTGCCCGTAACTTGGGTCTTTGTCTGCTGGGAACAATCTTGAGCAAAGTAGTCCTCAGTACAGCTTAGAAATATCAATGGAATGCAGACTCTGACTGATTTATTCTCCCTCCTTTTTTTTTGTCTACATTAAAAGAGATTTGGCTCACAGTATTTCTTTGCACCATCATTACTTTTCTTTGGGGCTTATTCATTTAAACTTAAGGAGGAAAATGCCACATTTGCTTTTTCTTCTTCTTCTTTTTTTTTTATTTTATTGTTATTGCTATACATTAGTGTTGCTTGTAACATGCCATTTCTATCACAATTGGATGTGTCTACCAGAACAAACCTGCTTCTTGTCTGTAATATGCAAAAAGCTATACAAAGCATAATTAATGTAGTGAAGCAAAGTGACTCACAGGTGACATTTGTTCTCCTGAAGATTAAGTGGACTTTGTGAAAACCATGATGAGGATGTAAGAGAACAAAGGGAAAAAATGTGGGTAGGATTTTGCTGGTTTTGTATGTGTGCTAAAATGGAGATCCTCAGCAATATGCAACACAGTCTTTCCTTTCTGTTTAGCATTCCCCCCACCCCAGTCTCTGAAGTATGAATGTATGCATTTTCTTTGCTAGAATGAATAAGGAACATGGGTGTCCAGTGACTGTGATCTTCATTAAAGTTCTGGAAACCTTTTTGTGTAGAAATACCAAATTTATAATGCTATCATTTTTATCATACCACTGATACTGGAATGAAATCTGTCATTTTAAAACCAATTTGATGCTAATAAGGAGGTATTTCCATGGCACCATTATAATCTACACCCTGATACTTTTTCCTTTTCTCAGTGAAGTATTGACCATTACAGACAAGTTGAGTTGATCCATTTTTACTCCTGATATTGTGAAATTAAAATATGACAACCATCCATATACAATACTTTTGGCAAGTTCACTTTATGGCTAATAAAAACTAGGAAAAGAAGAGAGATCATGTTAACAGGTGATCATACCGATATACTTTCTGGGGACATTGTATCTTTTCACAAAAGAGTATGCTAGTAACACTAACACACATAATAATTACAAGAAAATTTTGCATAAATGGTTCTATATTTTATTAAGATCCTCAGCAGGATGGTGTTCCATCAGTTCTGCCTAAGCACACACTTCTGTTATTTCCTTTTGTTAAAAAATGGAGTTGCCATAACAACTTCATGCAAATTTCATGTGACTTATATAGAACATTATTTTTAGAAGTATTTAGAATTTTGGTTGCTTTAAACTGAAAAAATATTTTTAAGTAGATAGCACTTTTGTCTTCATCTCTTTTACTTTTCTTGATAAAAGAACCCAGTGTTTTGTTTCCTTCAATAAGCTGAAGAAATAAAAGTGATTTTTAAAAAAATCAAAGCTTTCCCCAAACCACAGTTGAAGTGAGCAATCATATTTTCCAGATCAAAAAATCATCTTTATAGCCTTTGAAAGGTCTCAACACTGATTTTTTGGATCAAAAATAGTGAATAGAGAAGTTAGGTTGTTCCTCTCATTTACTGCTGAATGGTTAGGTTAGACTATCACTAAACATACCACTCTAGCACTAACAAACCACCTTTTTGTGTGCCCCAGCTGACAGTCTCTTAAGTGAAACAGGTACCCTTACAGAACCCCTTAAAGTATTCAAGGAGTTCAGGCATTAAAACATTTAAATATGAGTTGTAGCTGAATTTGGTGCAATGTTTTTGGTTTAGATTTGAAAAAAAAATAAAGTGCTTTTTGGCAGTAAGATTATCTGCTGCGTGGCCTATTTTTGTACATCCTAGGATAATTTAGGACTTCTTTATGTGCTTCAAATGAGACCAAAAAAGGAAAGGGTGAAGTAGGTGTTGTAGTTTTGCATCGTTATTAACTTTGTTATAATTTCTTTTTCTTTTTCGTTTTTTTTTTTGAGGCTAAACATTCTGGTACATTATATTGGTCTCAATCAGATTAATTCAGTTGTCATAGCTTTCAACATTTATGGTACAGGATTTGTTTCCAAGTTCATAATAATTGTGCCCCTGGACTATAGCAGAAAATACACCAGAGGCTTATCTTTGATCTTCTGTCCAAGTGGAAAGTTTGGTAGTTTGTTGTCATGAATATATTAGTTCTTGTCATAGCTAAGAATAAACTAATGAACTTTGCAAAGTTCACTCTGGTTTCGGTTTTATATTTTTTAATATTTTTCTTTAATATATATGGTGGTCTATATAAACTCGTATTTTACTTGCTTAAGGCATTAGTGATGCCTTTATGTATTTAATGTTTTCATGCCTTCACTACCTTTGTTTTTATCTTGTTCTTCTACTACTTGTCTTTTACATACCATTTTGCTTTTGCAAAGTAAGAAATAGGATCTGTTTTCTCTGGGTGTATTTTTATTTGGCTTCTAAATAGTACATGCCATAATCCAAGAAAACGAATGTTAAAAACCAACTTGCAATTTGTCATAATTAATGTATTTTGTTGTTTTAAAGTAGGAAAAAAATTAATCTCAATCTTTGTGGTGTGTCACACCATTGATTTTTCAAAGCAAACCCCACTGAAATCAATTGGGAGTGCTGGATATAAATCCATGCCACACTATGGTTCTTTATTTATTGGTTTTAATTAAAAGGGAAAAGACACTGGAAATCTCAGTACAACACTATGGAGGTCTTTAGGATTTTTATTTAAAGTTCTTCCCTTTTTATGATTCCATAAAAATGCCAAAACAAGATGTTTATCTAGTCGTGTAAACCAGATGTGGAAAGCAGGTAAATTAATAAACTGACAAGCTTACAGCATCATTCAAGTGATTAAATGGATTCTGCACCACCTCTTCTCTTCTCCATATCCCCACTCCACATTATTCTTATCTTCAGGATTAGACTCCCTATTAGGTCTTCTGATAAGAGTCCTCCTGATTTCTGAGACTCAGAATTCTCAGGGCACAAGGACGAAGTATTGTGCCTGTGGGTTCATATGTTATATCACACACTAAATCAAGAAGAGGATTCGGGTCGCAGTAAAGATTGAGCACAACCTTTAAGAAGCAAGACATGGAATTTCATTTTAAACTCTGTGTCATGTTTAGATATTGAACGGTGTGCACTGCAGTAAGCTAAAAACACCACTTACTTCCTACAAACCGGTCCCTTATCTCTGAAAACAAACCAGACCATGTTTTCAGTAAAATTAGCACATAAAGCAGTCATGTGACATTCCAAGTGAAAATGAGATGTATTGAATAAAACGCTTTTTAAATGTAGTTAAAAATAGGATTTTATTTGTGGATTTCAGTGGGTTTTGTTGGCTTGTGGGGTTTTGCTGTTTCTGTTTTTGTTTTGGTTCAGGGGTTTTTTCACTGATGTGTAGAATTTTCCACATGAGCACTAGAATCTGTTGCAGCTATTTAGGTCACCCACTCGGTTCACTGCAGTCAGAGGACTAAGGTCACTCCTTAAACATAAAATATCTCCTCACAGCCTGGAGGTCTCAGCTGTGACCAGGGGTCAGCTTACAGGTGAGTGGTGGATATTTAACTTAGAGAAAAATGGATGGAAATTTCCAGTTTTGTACAAACATAAATAAACCAGAGGCCATCAGGGCGTGGCCAGTATCAGAACAGCAGAAAAAGTTTATGCTGTCTTTTTCTAGGACTGCACATCCAAAGATACAAACAGCTATCTGTACACATTTATACGCGCACACATTTTCATACTTTTTTTCAACCATGTGTGTTGTGTCTATATGAATTTGTTTGTAGCTCATATGAATAAATTACAAATAGTGCTACTTTCTGCCATTTTGGACACCGCTACATGGGGCATGTGTTCACTGATAAGTAGAATTCTCCAGATGACCTCTTGATACTGTTGCAGTCTATTGAGGTCACCCTCAATACGTGACCTTACATCCCTTACCCATATGTTTGGGTTCATTAGTTCCAGAAAAGCTTTCCTTTCATTTCTGTTCAAAATCTAAGACTCTGCACCATCCATGGATTTCAAACAGCAACTTGTTCTGGTTGTACAATAGTAGCGTGATCCAATCAATAATTGTACAGAAATGTAACTCATTGTTCAGGGACAAAAGCACTTAATTTTATGGTGATTAAGTGTTTGTGAGGTTACTGCTACTGTAACTTAAAGGAAACAAGTGCAATTTATCTATAGTTAGACCAAATTAGTTCCAGTGATATTTATCTTTTTTTATCAACAATGAATTGGCTAATGTATCTTCTTCCATTTCAAAAGGGCAATAATAATTTAATCACAATGGTATATCATGCCAGTATAAGCCAGGGAAATAAGGTTGATTTGTTTACATGTTCCAGTTTGCATTAATTTTGTGACATGGTCTTTAACAGGAGAGAGAGAGTCTATTGAATTGATCCTTAAGTTAAACCAAATAATAATAATTTTCTACTAGGAAAGATATTTCTCCTCAGATGAAATTTAAGCTCCAGGTTGTAACCTGGAGCTGCATTTTGTTTTCCGTGTCAAATTATACAGACTTGTCAACAGAGATTTTGTAAAGGGAAATAGTTCTATCAGAAATTTAAGGTTTAAAAGTATTGTGAATGTCTGTTTTTTGGAATCCAATCCAATTCTTCTTATAAATATATTAAATATAGTCCAACCACCACATGACTTCTTAGTGTCACCAGCAGCAGCTATACAACATCTGAGGTGTATTTCCTTACTCAACTCAGTTGAGTTTAAGATAACTGTTTTTGGGCTCATAATCAAATAGAATGAGTGTAGGTTTTTATATGGATGTGAATGTTTAAACAAAGGATAAGCAGTCCACCAGAGCGATGAATCATGAGGAAAGAAAATGAAAAAGCTCATCAGCATTAAAAATTTTTGAGAACAAAAGCAGCAATATTTGGAAAATTGAAAGTTCAATTGGGAGAGCTGTTCAGGAAAAATATATAACTAAACTGGGCTGTCTTGGAAATTGAATTTCAGAACTCTCCTTGTTCTCTCAGTTGAAGTATGGTCACGTTTACTTAATAAACACTTGATTCTCCACTTCTGTTAAAGGCTAGGAAATAGAAAGATGTTTGAATGGAAAAATGAGTAAGTAACCTAGATTTGTAGGTCAGCGTTCTGTTTGACCTATACTAGAAGCTAAGTAATTTTTTACTTGCTGCACAATTTTTTTTACTGGAAAACACCCTTCATTCTCTAGATCTAAAATTCTGGCTGTTTTATGGGGTGAACTCCTTCCTATAGACATATGTTTGAGGGTTTCTTTGAAAAAAATTTCACTTTTTGAATGGAAATGCAGTTTTAGGTTTAGGAAATACAGACCAGTGTGGGTTCTGTCATCTTGCGATAAGTCTGACTTTAGTAGGGGATAAGATGGACATGTACGGTAGCATCCACAGTTCTAAATCTGTGCCATCATAACTCATAAATTCTGTCATTTAGGTCTTCCTGGCAGTATGCAGTAATGAAAAATGTCCAAGAAGTAATAGTGGAGGAGCTTCTTCTCAAAATTCTGCAGCAGGCTATCTATAATGGATCATTTCCAAGAGGATTTGAGATTAATATGACTTTTCCTTTTACTCTTACACTGATGAGATGTCTCCTTATGCTCAGCCCTTTTTAATACATGGACCATACTACAAGATTTAATTTATTTATTCTGTAGGTGATTTCCATTTCCTTTTATTTACCCTGTAGGCGAGGTAGCTGACTACACAGCAGCCCCTGCTGTTTGGAAGGGACATGAATGGATGTCTGAAACTCAGTTTATTTGGCGTAAGAAATTGAGCCAGTCAGAGCAGCTTCAACATGGCTTAATAAAAGAGAAGTAAATCCTTGTGGAAAAAACTCTTCTAGGCCATATATATAACAAATCTTGTTTCATCTTCTTCAGTTTGGGGGGATTGGTCACTGTCCTGGAAAGGTCTGGTAAGGCATGTACAATTCACTGCTTTTGTATTCAAACTGCTTTTTAAATGTCTAGATGAATACTGAAACAGTTTCTACATACAAATCTACTTGAAATTACTGCAGTATTTATAAGGTACAGCCTCAAACAATCCTTTAAGATTCATTTATTTTTTATGAATTTGCTTTGAATTATCCGCCACCCAACATTAGGTGTTAATGGTTCTTTAAAATGACAGACTGGAAGTTTCCAACATTGATATAAGGATACATTTTTGCCACATTTAAGAGTCTAAAGATCAAATTTTCTACATGTATTATAAAATACATAATAATTTTTTGCTTGTTAATTGAACTAGTGAAGTTACTAGTACTTGCAAGGAGTAGAGATCTCTTCTGCACAGAGCTAGTCAGTTTTTCCCTTTCCTTTCTAAAGTCACTAACACTTTTGAGGTGTTCCAGATATTGCAACGTACTGATTTTAGAAAATGATTGAGTATTTAATAGAGCCCATTTAATTCGCTTGAAAAGATTCATTAGCTTTAACTTTTTCTATTCCATGGATACGATATAATCATGCTGCAAATACGTCAAACTCTTCCTGCTCATTTTTTACCCTGCCACCATATATGTCATATTGAAACACAGAGGAAGCAGCCCAATTCCTGTTTGCATTCTTTTAAATCCATTTATAAACCAGTTTGGTCTATGTCCACTATGGAACTTTTGTTTAATGGTTTATGGCAATTTCTCAAAGGGTCCATGAACTTCAGCCTCATCAAATATGAAAAATCATACTTTTTGTTGATGAAAACCCCTGTGATTGTTTATTGACTAGGTTCATTATCTCTTTTAATGTTTCATTACATTAGTAGCATTGTTTTCCCCGGTGGCACATTTCTGTCCTGATGATGCTAGTTATTCTGTATCTAATTAACAAAAAGTTGTTCATCTGATAAAAAAAGAAGCACACAGGTTATTAATATTCTCCTTAGTAAACTGTCCTAAATAATTAATTCAAATAGACTTCCAGGGTTGTGAATTTTGATGAGAAGTTACTCTCAAAGATGAATTATTTGGTTTAGATATTTTTCCTGCTAATCCACAGGTTTTTGTGTTGATTCATGTAAATCTGATTTTGCCTTAGTCTGTTGAGGAGGAGGGGAACACAAAATTTAAGTTTTTGAACAAATGAATGCCAACAAAATACAACAGAAGGCTAGACTGAGTTAAAACTCTTCTGCAAAGCTCTAAGGCATTGTGTTTGCATGTATAATAGAACATGAATCTGCAGTGCTGGGAATTCTCACAGCAAGAACAGTTTCCTTACATTACTGTAATATTTGAGTTCCAACGTCATGTTTGCTTAAAGGAAACTCAGTGCAAACACAAAATAAAGGACTGTGAAAGATTTACAAAAGAGATCACGTTTTCCCCTTTTTAAGCAATCTCTTGGGAGGGGAGGAGGAAAAAAAGAGTGCATTTTTGTGGGATGATGCATTCCATCTTTTCATCCATATAGTTTGTGGAATTGTTCCAGCTTCCCTGGTGTTGCACAAAAGCACACAATAATACACTTGTGCAGCTCTGGGGTCTGAGAAGAAAATGAACCCTGCTGATGCCAGCACCCTATCAAGCAACATATCCTGCAAGCTCTACATTGCACATTCACTTCACTTCCTTCCTGGTCATTCAGGCGCGAGTGAACTCAAAACAAATGCCATCAGTCGAGTCCAAAGTGTTCTAAAAGGCTTAATATAAATTCCTTGCTTCTGATGCTGTGATTCAGTTGAACTCTGGGAATTTATGTGTATATTCTGCTGATATTTTTTCCTCCTTTTACTGAAGATGGGGGCACAGGGTTATTTTCCATATGCCTGTTTTCAGCTCTTCTCTCTTTTTTTTTTTGTTTTGTTTTTGCAGAAAGGCTTCTTGGAGAAGGGTTATTTTTTGCACTTTGAAAACCAGCACACATCACTCAGTGTCTTGTAATATCAGATGCAGTCCTAGTAGAGTAGCTGATTTTACAAGACACCTGCCTTCATATTTGAGGGCAGGATCAAGCCCTTCCCTGATGACTGAGGACAGAAGCTCACTGCTTATTCATGGTGCTGTATCTAAGTGTGAACAGGAGCTAGAAGTTTAGTCTCTTATGCCACAGGCTGTGTCCTATATGCTAATCCCATCCTGTCAAACTGCTTGAGTCCATTTTTTAATGAATTGATGACAGTTGTTTGGAAAAGGTCACACTTAAAACTTCTTTTCACAACTTGCACACACATCTATGTTCAGAAATGCAAACATACACGGAGTATCTTTTAACCAATATAGTACTGCACCACATATCAACTCTTTCATGCGTCAGCAAAACGTGCCTGTGTCACATAGGTGCCAGTGTTGATGAAATTCCATTATTTAAAATTATTTCTGTAGAAAGGCCAAAGATATTGGAAGTATTGAAAGGGGGCTTCACTTTGGAGAGGGCTTTGCTTCATAATGTATGAGCTTGCTACCATTAACCATGTTAAGAGCAACCTCACATGTCTGTAAATAAGTATAAAAATCTTTCATTTAGTGTCCCCTTCTGGTGATTTTTACAGGAACAGCCAGTTGGAATCAGGGTTTGAATCAGTGTTTTCTTGCACAAATTAGGAATTATGAGAAAATGGGAACACGTATTTCAAATTTTTACCTATTCCTGAGGTAACTTAGCTCAAGTACATTTTTATCCCAAGGGAAGATGGCAGCCTGTGGAAACCTTAGATAGGGTGGACTGCAAAGGTAGTACTTTAGATTGAATCTAAATACATCCTCTGTCTTATGGAAGCAGCGTCTTTTTTTCTCTTTCTCCCCCACCATGCCCACTTTCTTTTAGAAATGTCATCCTTTTTCCTTTCCACTCAGATTCTTCAAAAAGCAAAAGACAATTGATTTCCCTGGTTGGTGCCATTATCTGAGATGCAGGAAATTCTATTTTTTGTCTAGGACAGAGCTAAGCGAAAGTAACTGTAGTCTGTCTTTCGTAAGTTAAATTAGTAAGTGATGAATAGCTTCAATAAGGAAAAAAAAAAATCATATCTTCTGTTAAAGAAAATGTGAACATTTGCCTTTCCTCACTCTAAGTCACACAATGTGACCTACGAAAGTTTTCAGACCTGGAAGAAAGTTAGCTATGCTTTCAGTTGTAAGATTTTCTTAAGTGTTGCAGAAAATAGGCTTCATTGATTTATTTTCTGAAAAGTAAATATGTAGAGCTTTTTTCAATTACCAAAGTGCTTAATGTGTTGAACTTTGTAAACTGTAACACTATAATCTATGTCCCTGTCACTGTTCAAGTGTGTGAAATAATCAGAGCTCATATACTGAAAATCCTTTCTCATATGATATTTGCATTGATCGTAACATTAGTTTTACCTGCTAGGAGAAAAACTTAAGACTTCAAGACCTGCATCTAAGTCTCAAGCATCCAGAAAATAAATGTCTTATAGTGGTTCTTAATTTGACCATAACTGAGTTCTGTATCCTTTTTGGATCAAATATATTCTCATTTTGGAAACTTCTCTTTTCCCCCAGCCATAATACAAACATTTAACAGGTGCAGCATGCAGTGGGCTTAGGACAAGCAGCTCCTGGACCATAAGTGCTCCCTCTCCTGTTCTCCAACAGTGGATGCAGCCCTCATGGGGAAGAGCAAGGGATCAGTGGTTGCCTCAGCAAGGGTTGAGTGGCAAAGATATAGGGCTTTTTTCTTTGTTCCCCTCTCTCCCTCCCTTTCCCTTCTTTCAAATGAGAAAATAGGCCACCAATTTAGTGGGAACTGAGTCTGGCCAGGCAGCGCTGTGAGCTTTGTGTACTCAATGGCTGCCCGCCATTTCCCAGACCATCGGCAGCCCTCTCTTGCTGTTTTCCCTGGCTTCATAAAGAGAACATTGTGTCTCTTGGAAGCTCTGGCTCATACCCTGCCCTCCATGTGAGAAAAGGAAATGCTCCTTCTGTTCATGACTTAGCAACGGTTGGCAAAAATGATGTCATATCCATGGTAGCAGAAAGACAAAAAGAGAGAGAGGGACTGCTTTTTAAGACAGATTTTACACACCACACTGTTCCATGAAGGGCTGAACAAAGAACAGACATTGTAATACTCCATTTAGAACATAATACCAGTCTAATTTTTTCAAGCTGGAAAGAAATGGGGTTTATTTATGACTGTGTTTGAGAATCCCATTTAGTAACATTATAGTATGGTATATGTGGGATTATTTCTGTCTAGGTTTGGTCACTTCACTGTTTGCTTCAGCCCCTCTGTTAGAAGTACATGTGCTAGCATGGTCTCCTTTATTCTCTTTCTTTATTGCTACTACATATGGGTTCATATTAAGTAAAAGATATGGAAAATGGTTCATGAAATGTTACAGACAACCACACAACTGCAGTAGTTTGCTTTTGTGGTCCCTCACTCTATAATTTAGTAATACAGTGTTACTAACACATTGATTTAGACCTCAGTGAGCTGAGCTTCAAAATGTGGGCTTTTCTTGGTCCGTAGTTTATTTCTCTTTGTTCAGATACACTGCACAATATCAGTGCTCATGTATAATTAATAGTTTTTGGAATAAGCCTGTTCAGGAAGTGTATGTGCATCTATGTGTGTGTTCAAGACTAAAGGGGAAAGAGAGGAGGAACCTGGAAATTTGGGATGTCTTATAAAACCAGTGACCCTACCCTCCAGTTGAAATTTGAGCAAATTCTAAAGATCAAATTAAGGCCTGTCCCTAACTTTGTGGTAGATGATGCTATATGATCTTTCATTATTAAAACTCTGAGAGATTTATGACGAAAGCCAACACATTTAATCTCCCACTCCATCTCTGTTCAATAGGCCTTTCCCTGGAGAGCAAGGGGTAACCCCCTTGGTTTTACAGCAAAATTTGGAAACTCGTATATAGAGAGACCTGTCCTTTTATGAAGTGCTCTGATGCTGAGCATCCTTCACTGACTAGGAACACTGAGTTCCGTCCAGCACATATTGAATCCAGAGTGCAAACCAGTGCTCTGCATACATAAATCCCAAACCTGAACTGAAAATAATTTTCTTTCAAATATATGTGCCAGGTTTTTCTGCTTTCCTTGCTTTTTGTCATGTGTGCTCTTCTCTTTCTTTTTTTCCTTATAGATGATGAGCACTGCTGTCACTGGGGATACCTAAACCATGTGTGTCTTGGTTTGAAAGACAGGTGTCTGCTATGGAAGGCAGGAGCCCCCCTTGGAATGGAAAATGCAATCCCCTTCCCTCCAAATTATTACTAATTTGAAATCAAGGGGCTTTCAGGCAAAGATATGAGGAATAGAAATAACAGGTTTTTTCTAATATATATATATTATATTATATATTATGTTATTATTATATTATTATATATATTATATTATAATATGTAATATTATAATATTGTATTATATATATTATATATATATATAATGTATATATATAAAGAAANCCAGGTGGGAATGCTTGGCTCCTTCCCCCTGGGCGGAGCATCTCACAATGGGATGGTGAGTCATGGGGCAAGGCACTGATGGGCCCATTAACAGGAGATAGCCCAGGTTCGGGTTACCTCTGAGTCATACAGCAAGGCACTGATGGGCCCATTAACAGGAGATAGTCCAGGATCGAGTTATCTAGGAGTCATGTGGCAAGGCATTGTTGGGCCCATTAACAGAAGGTAGTCCCGAGGGAGGAGGGAAGGAACGTTTCTACACCTGGTCTCATGGTAATAGAATACACTGTAACCCAGGACAATGTCCCCAGATGTTAGGTACCCAGGTTATTGTCAGGTGTCACAGACTGTGATTGTTACTGTCATGGTCACTGTTTTCTCAAGTAGTTCCTAGCTTTCTCTAAGAATGAGATATCTCTCAAGAGAATGTAGTTGTCTTCCAAATGCATGCCTTTGGGAATCAAATGAATATAGCTTTAAAATGAAACAAAAGTTAAAGTGGGCTTCTCTGAACAACGTAGTATTAATCTGCTTTAGCTGCTTGTCCAGTCTGATTTTACCTTGTACAGTGAGGCAGGGATTTTTTTGCAGGTGATTCAAATATTTCTATGAGCATCGTATTTTGAGATAGAGAAAAATTCTGTTGGATCCTGAAATAGTTGTTTCTGGCCAGTTTGGTATAGAGCTTTCTGCCTCCACAAGCTCCTATAGCATTTTGTTTATTCTTTCTGCAAAACAGAATGAACCTCTTTGGAATAGAGATTGCCAGCCCTTCTTGAATCGGGTTTGAAATGACTTTTACTGCTGCCGTAAATTGATTTGGAACAGAATTTCATTTCTGTTTTCTGCCAAAATTTTGATGTCATTAATCTCTACTGACTTGAAGCACCATCATAAACACCAGCTCTGGCATGTGTAAGGAGGCAAAATCCCAGGTACACAAGACACTAGGAATGGGCTCCAGAGACCCTCAAGCATCAGCTACAGATTAAGTAACACTATTTTTGTGTTTGCTGTGCTTAAAATGTGGTCTACTAAATTTGGTATCCTTTTGGGTTGGAATGGATTTAAACTGTATCCACAACAGCAATTTTTAATAGTATAGTTGTTTCTGAGATATCAGAGAGAAATTGCAAAGGTGGCATATGGATCCAAAATTAGCATTTGAACTTTGTAGAGAGCTGAATATGATCATTTCTTATAGCCATGTTATGAATTTTTTGCTTTCCTTAAGGGAAATGCTCTCTGAGTTATTGATATTTTTCCATTTTAGATAAAACTGTCGCTGTCTTCATTTAAATTCTTTTGTGAATGTTCTGATGAATTTATGGTAGGAACACAAATACAACAAGGATAAATAAACAAAGGTTCTCAAAGTGTGTTCGGTTTGTTAATTGGCTATGTCAATAACAGATGGACATTTGTCCCTGTCCACACGTCCTTATGTGCCTACAGCTCCTTCCTCTTGCTGCAAATTTAGTATCAGCCAAAAAAACAGAAGACAGAATGTCCTGCTATTGCAACATTAATCTTTTCTGAAGGATTCTCTGATGACAAAAGATTAGGTTATTTTTCTCAACTGCCAGAGAGCACATGCTTATCTAAGGAAGGAACACAAGCTTTTTCCTGTGCCTTTTCAACACCTGTGGAAGGATTTGGGATCCATAAACATTTTGTGGGAGATATTGCAAAAATTTGCATTATTTTAGTTTGAATTAGAAGGCTGAAAAAAAAGATGTATTATTTATTCTTGAAAGGGAGGGAATAACTGTTTCTAAAATTGCAGAAAGGAGGAGTCCATTGCACAAAGTTCTAATTTATTTGATTTAGAGAAAATTTATGTTCTCCTGAAAATAAAAACATAATTTTAAAAGTACAAAGCACAGTACACCAAAGTGAACATGGTGCAGCTTGACCTGAATACAGTCTTTCCAGATCCCAATTTTCTTAAAGGTAGGGAGTCCACTGTATCAGAGAAGCTGTAGTAAAAACCAGTCCTCTCAAAGAGTGAGTGAACGAGCACCTCTCCTCTTTTAGCATGTATTTAGAGTTCTGAAAGTTATCTCTTCATGAAGACCATATTTATATCATCAGACTTTTCTATATCAGCCTTTCAATCTGAATAACATCTGCCTTCTCTACTGAAAGGCTACTGGCATTTCTGTGAATCCTACCTTCTATGCACCCAGGTGGAAATTGCCAGTTTTTCTAAAAGAAACTGGGTCATGGAAGAATCCTGACCACAGTGCCCTGCATTTGCAACCAAAGGGTCTGAACTGTCTGTCACAAGCAGGCCCTGTTCTGTGACTTCACTGGACTGAGGTATAGTGACAAAACCTGCAGCTGTGGCACAGTGTATTTATTCACTGATATATTTATTCTCAGGAGCATGCCTGTCCTAGATGCCATGTAATAATGAAAAATGCACCAGTAAAGGAAGCAAGCCTTTCCTTAAACAAAGTCAAGGTATTTTCTTATCTTACATAAAACCAAACCTTTTGACAACTTGTACAGCATACAATGCTTCTGAGGCCTCAGGGCAGGATATTGGAGTCAGCCAATACATTAGAATGCAACTGAGATGTGCTTCTGGACAGTGTCATAATTTTTTTTTAAGACCACAAAGCAGGAGGTAGTGCTGTTTAGACTTTACCGCATGTGTACAGGTGGAGTCAAACACTATCAGTCTGGTGTCAGCATACTGTTGTTGTGAGACATCAGATCTTGCTGTCAGACTTCATGAGTCCCAGCCTCCTACATCTGCACTGTTGAACTCTACTTCGTGGGAACTTCTGCATCCTCCCAAACAGATCTTCCTGTTTATTCTTACCTCCTCTCTTGTCCCTGTATATCCACTGCCTTTTTTTATGTTTCCACACTAAGTCTGATGCCTATTGATTCACTCTTCCTTCTGGTCTCTCTCCTATGGTGCCCATTACTTTTAAGGTAGTGTAATAAATTGCTTATTAACATTTACAACTTTAGTGTTTGCTTGTGATATAAGCCACTTCTTTTCTTTCATTTTAGCATGATCCTTGCTTTACCTTCTCATTTCCTTTCTTTATTTCCATGTTGACATATTACAGTGGGAATATTTCCTAGTTTTGGCCAGGAAACTGTACCACCTCACATCATTGCCGGGGATGAGGAGAAAGGGACTTTCTGGATTCTGAGAAGAAGGGTGTGGCTTCTGGTCCTAAAAATGTGGGGCATTTTCAGACATTGTTCATTGTCTCAGGGTCCGTGTTGAGCATTTTTGTATGTGGATCACTGTCTCTCTTGTATACTTTTGTAGTTAATATTGTTGCTGTTACGGTCTGTTTCCTTCTTTCATTGCTGTTTGCAGTAATTTGTTATCTCAACCCATGATTTGCCTTTTGTGCCTCCCATCGTGGTGATGTTCAGAGGGAGTGGCTCATGGTCTTTTTAGTGGGAATACTAAATTGGGGAATACCATTCCTAAACCAGGACAGAATGTAAGCTCTTTGGGACAAGAAGTCTTTTCAAAAGCCATGAAAATGGCTTGAAAAATACACTACTTCAGAGATACTTTTTAGTAGTCTGGTGTGCTAGAGTCTGTGGGGGAACATAGTACACTTACTGTCCTCTTGACTGTGATTTGCATTCTAGATTTGTTGCAGAAGTTCTCTTCGGTGTAATAAAGTACCATGTTACCAGCATGAACTTGCATGCTAGCATGAATGTCAAGAATTTGTACTTGGTACTCTTTTTTTTGCATGCATGTTGTCACCTTCATCAGGGACATCAAGAAAGATAGTGCTCAAGGAGCATACGCCATATATTCACTTTCAAGAGAGGATCTCAAATCTTTAAATTCAGAAGAAAACAAGCCAACTTGCCTGGAGTGTTAACCACCATTCACTTCTGAAAATTTTTTTAAGCATTCTATCTTTAGGCATATCTGTAATTTCAGTGGTTGATATGGGGTTTAATTTGGTTTCATTGTAGCATATCTTTAAATGCCTTCAGTAATTTTTGTATTTCTTTGTTTGATGGAACAAAGTCTCCACTTATTGCCAAGCATATCAAGATACCATCATATGTAGCTCTGAGTTTAGTTGAACCTGCTGTTGAGCAATTTCTTTCTTGGTGATTTGCTTGCTGTGTCCAGGACCTTTCAGTCATTTTTCAGAAAGTTCGCAAAATTAACAGCATTCCCTCATTTGCAGAACAGAGTAATCCTTGATGCTTAATGCTTGCAATTTCAGTATTGGATGAAGCATTTGTTTGAAAGAATGTATTACTGATGCATTTTGGCTTGCTGCTATCACTTTCCCCAAATCAAGCCAATATTTCAAAACTGAGCTTGCCGGTATCTTTGGCACTTTGTTGTCCTGGCACCTGATGTCTATACTGCTAAGTACTTGATACCTTGGCTGCGCTTCTGCTATCTATCAAATATCTGGACCAGTGGTATCAAAACAACTAAGTAATGCTTTGTGGCAGTTATTCTGAGAAAAGGAAGAGTAGTATTTCATGAAATCATCTAATTACAAATATTGTTAAAACAGCTGTGGTTCCTGCTGTTGAAATCAGGTATAGAATCTAGATATAGCACAAAGCCTGACATCATTCATGAGAAATCATGTAAGCTTAAATTGAAGCCCATAAAGTGTCTAAATTTTGTTTGTGTTTGTGATTGATACACTTTGACATTAAAGTGAGCAGATGTAGAACTGCTTATGGGAGCAATACTAGTTTCTGCCCAGACTCAGTTATTAGGTGGCTTCATGAAAAAGTAGAAATTGCTCTGGGAGACAGAGGTTGCTATTTTTAAGAAGTAAATGCTTCTGTCTTGGCATTCAGAGACTCAGCTCTGTGGGAAGCCAAATTCTGTAAATTTAATATCTGGAATAAAAGAAAAGCTCAAGGAGTGTTGCCAGGTGCATTCAGCTGGCATGTCTCTGAAGTCCTTGGGTGAGATTGATATCATATGAGCACACGTTCTATTGTATTGTATCCAGAAATTAAAAGCTATTTGTCGTGCTTTAACCCCAGACGGCAAATAAGTACCACACAGCTGCTTATTCACTGTCTCCCAGCAGTGGGATTAGGGAGAGAATTAGCTGGCTAAAAGTGGGTAAACTCATAGGTTCAGATAAGAACCATATAACAATTTAAATAAAATACAATAATAGTAACGATAATAGTAAATTTTAATGAAAGGCAAATAACAAAGAGAGAGAAATAAAACCCAGGAAAGACAAGTGATGCAGATGAAAATGATTGTTCGCCACCAAATGACCGATGCTCCGGCAGTCCCCAAGAAGCAGCCCCCCTCCACCAAGCTTCCCCCAGCTGCGTACACTGAGCATGACCCCACATAGTCTGGGATATCCCTTTGGTCAGCAGGGGTCCACTGTCCTGGCCACGTCCCCTCACATCTACTTGTGCACCCCCCAGCCCACTCAGTGGTGAGGTGACAAGCAGAAAAGGCCCTTGATGCTGTGTAAGTGCTGCTCAGCAATAACAAAAACATCCCTGTGTTATCAGCACTAATTCCAGCAAAATCCAAATCACAACCCCTTACCAGCTACTGTGAAGAAAATTAGCTCTATCCCAGTCAAAACCAGCACACAGTTGAAACAATGCTTACATACTTGCTGGAATTCTCCAGCAAGCACTGCATAGCCAGCACTACACAGCTGTCATTCTGGTTTTGTATATATTATTGTTGTGTTCAAGTCATTCTAGAATGAATAGTTAAAATGTTAAATGGCATAAATTTGTGCTGTTGTAAGGTGTATTTTGAGGGGGGTTCTTATGGAGCCATCTAGTTGATGATACTTAGTTTCAGTAAAAAATGCTTGGATGATTAAAATAATTATTTTTAGACAAAAGTTAAAAATTCCCTGTTCTTGAATAGGAGGAGACATTACACGTGGAGATCCTGTGTAGCTCTCTATTATTGCTCACTTGGCTACAATATTGTTTATGTCAGCTATTGACTCCATGTAGAAGAGGTTTTTTGGCTCCCTTCACTATTCTTTCATGCTCATAGTTGTTCTGCTTCACTTTATGAGGTATTAGTGCAAGTTGTATATATATTAGGTATGTATATTCTATGTACTTCTGTATTTGTATTCCTGACATCATCAGGAGAGACTTGGCAGCACTATGACTCTACTGTGCTGCAATATAATATTCTGCTATCAGTCCTCACACGTGTTGGCTTCTATTCATTATTCCTGGGACAGGGTGAGAGTAGGACAGGGATTTACTGCCTTAAATGTGAGCACTTCCATGTACTTCACAGTGATCTGTAGACATTCAGACACGTCAGACATGAGGTGGATCCATGCCTACCGTAAGGATACTGAGTTTCTTTTTTGTCCCATAAAGTTTGGATCCTTGTAATTTTCTTCCAGGATTTCTTAGCATATTCCATTATCTCTCTACAGCAATGTATGCAGAATTGCACTTTTGAACATGTTTCTCGTGACTCCATTTGTTGGAGAAGGGCAAAAAGAGGGAAAATTTTATAAAATGAAAGTGTTTACCTGAGAAAGGTGATTCTTTTATATGGAGAAAAATTCAAGTTCATTCTTTCTGCCTTCATTACCTTTTATGAAAGCAGTCCCATCTATAGGCTATGACATAAGTACAAATATACTACATGTTGCTGTAGTTTTATCTAAAGTCAAACTGTGGATATCATTGTGTTTGCTGAAGAAGAATAAGATTAGGATTAGAGATTAGAAATAGAATAAGATTAGAATTAGAGACTAGAAATATCTGTCTTTTCAAAACGGAAAGGTTAGGTGAAATGATCAGTACAACAATACTTTTTTTTTTCTTTTTGATCCTTGTATCACTGTTAGTAAACAAGAACATGTTGAAAAAGCAGCTGGAAGCACATTGTCCTTCTTAAGTTCTTCAATTTGCTTATATGCTCATGCGGCTATCATTATCTAGGATACATCACAGATGGTATAGTTATTATTTTATTATGCTACATAAGCTCAGTTGTTCAGGTAAGCTAAGTAAAAAACTAGATTCCAGTTACATTCCCTTACTGATTTTACAGCATGTAATTTTAGTGTTTTTTCCTAATTCTATGTCTCCTCATAGCCGCTAGAAAGAATTCTGCCTGAAATGTCAGGTTTGGTGCATTTCATATCTGCCTTGTGGCTGATCACAAATTGCTGCTTTCTTTCACAGCCATATTTCATGCATTTGAAGTAACATTTGGGGGAATACCTACTTTTTTTCCTGAAACTTCACAGGAAGAGAGATCTGTATTCCCTTATCCTAGCCAAATCCTTGAATAGAAAGTGCAAGGAAGCTCTAAGTTCTTACTTAGTAGACACGACCCAACAGAGAGAGATAAGTAAGCCACAAGTTTAGGGTTGCTTCTACCTATTAATTGGTAATAGGAAATAGCATCTTTTTCCAGATGTATTTACTATTTTGTGTTCTTGTACAGCTTCCATTACTGCTCTTAAATTGCACTCATAAAAAAGGGAAATACCAATATTCCAACTTTACTGATAGGAAATTGAAGCATCAAGTCTTTGTCTAGCCCAAAGTCACACAGGAAGCTAGCAGACGAGTAGATCTCCCAAGGAGTATTTTTGTAATTCCCAAATCTGGAATCACCATGTAACGGCCCCTGAATTATTCATTTCCCGTAGGAAATAATTACCATAGAGAACTTACGCGTTTCCAAGGATGGCCACAAGCGTGTCATAGTACGGTTTCTATGAGGCCTATGTATGGCTTTCTTTAAAACCTGTTTCATGTGTTACATTTATGTATATATTGTGGATTGGCCTTTGTTGTTTCCATGCATTGCACATGAAGTATATACACAGAAAAGAAATAATGAATGTATATATCTCATCAAAGAGAGATAAAGCATAGCCAAACTTACTAAAAAATATCTTGGCTGGAAAATTACAGTATTTCAACAGCAGCAGCCCAAACAAGCACTTTTCCAAGGGAAATGAGTTCTTCATCTCTGACATTAAAGGTGAAAATCTTTGCTGTGTGTTGGTAGCAGTAGATAAAATGTAGTTCTGGTATTGAGTAAACAACAATTTTACTACACAAGTTACTAGTAAATGTTTCTCTGATATGTCAAGTAACAAAGAGTGTTAAAATATACATGTTCAAGTGGTTTTGATCCACTGAATATTTTTTCTTACTCAAGTAAAGGGTCAAGTTAGATTATACAATTAATTATATTTCATTTTCGAATTTGCAGTTCATTAGATTTGATTTTAGGAAGTGTTTAAGGGATAGCAAAATTACTTAATATGTGTAGCATCACTTTCATTGTCCTCTATTTCTCAGTCTCATAAAGCAAGTACAAGTAAGAAGCTGCTACATGGATAATTATTTACGTGCGTGTGGTATGATGTGAAGAATCTCTGTGTTCCAGACAACAAGGTCTTGCACATCAGCACAATTCAGAGCATGGTGAGAATAAAAAGAGAGCAAATTCATGATTATACAGAGCAAATATAAAAGTTTCAGAATTTAAAATTAATTTAAAAAATTAATAGCTAAGAGAGTGGTCAGGAGAGAAGCCATGGGCTTGCATATATGAAATTCAAAGGATACCTTCAAGATGAGAGGATAAAAAACTCTTCAGAAAGGAATATCCAAGGCATGTCAGAGGTCTTTCTTGCCTTTACTACTAAGGTTTCAGGAACATTATTTTGAGCAGTGAATTTTTTATGTCAGTGAAATTATTATTGGTCAAAGCATAACATTAAGAAACATCACTTTAATGTATTTGTTACAAACAATTTTTGAAAATAACAATTCTTCTGTAGAGCACTGGTTAGCCACCTGTATGTTCCTATGCCTGAGATTACAAATTTAGGAAAATGTATACCTGTGTTCCAAACTGCAGAAAAAAGAATTTCATGAACTCCTAGGGGATCACTTACTCTCATTTACCACTTTAGAACAGGACTAGAGGTGCTGGCTTTGTCTCAGTGTGCTATTATTTACCAGAAATTGTAACAGCAGCAAACTATTCAAAACCAATCACCACTGTGTGCCTGATGACTCTGCTGACTTACTCAACTCTTAGTGCCTTTAGCTGAGCAGTTGGCAATAAAGCTGCTGCTGGTGACTGGCCATTCCATCAGACTTTTTTACTGTCTGGCTTAATAATTTAGTGGAAGTTAGCAGTAAGGGATAAAACAGGGTAAAATTTGAAGAAGTTCAGGTTTGCTTTTTGTTCTGTGAATTGCAGTGCATCACCTGAGCTATGATCAGTGCCCTGTATGTGCTCCTAGCCCAGAGCAGTGAAGACACTTTGCTTAACCTTTTCAAGTGTGTGCAGTACCATTTTGCAAAGACTGGATGGGCCATCAGTTATCACAGCATTGCTCTCACTGATCAGCTGAGTATCAGCTGATGATATCACACCTACATGTACTAACTTTGTGATATATGAAGCCTTGTACAGTAACAATTACACTGTCAAATACTAAAGAAATTAAAAATAAGTGTAAGAGGTTGTGTATGTTTGTGGGCGATCTTTTATTTTGTTATAGTCTGTGCAGGTGCTCACAACCTACCACATGTTGTTCTGGTTGCTGGTTCAGGAAATCTGAAAGGAGAGTAGGAGTGAAGCCAAAAGATTGGTCCTTTTAACCTAGAAAAATGAAGATCTGAGAGGGAATTTAACTCCTGCCTACAGCTGTTGCAGAGATGACAAATATTAGAGCATGAAAAGAGCTGAAGAACTACGTTGACATAAAACCAAATGGGTATAAACTGTCCAAAGATCAGTTTAGGAGTCAAAATATAACTCTTCTAACCATTGAAAGCTGCTGTTCTAGAACAAGTTTTGTGGGTGTTAACAGCCTTAACACTTTTATGGTAGAGCATGGTAAATTTCAGATAAGGATTTTAAGAAGTAGCTGCCCATAGATATAAATATCCATACTTGGTGACTTAGGAAGTACATTTCTGTGATGTGGTTTAACTTTAGGGGTTTTTTTATTTTATTTATTTGTTTTAATTATTTATTTTTCTCTAGTTTCTGTTTTTTTCCTAGCAGTCAAAAAAAACAGGGTAAAGAGATAAAAATGTAGGGACAGCAA
Organism: Gymnorhina tibicen; assembly: GCA_013399875.1. Lineage (NCBI taxonomy): Eukaryota > Metazoa > Chordata > Aves > Passeriformes > Artamidae > Gymnorhina > Gymnorhina tibicen. The sequence goes on along the minus strand of VXAZ01001836.1, from coordinate 1,776,842 downwards.
TCCTGAGATTTATAAATTCTCTTTTAGAAGAGGCACAGAAGTAGGTTTTCCAGTATGTTTGGGTTTTACTGGAGGTTACTTTTAAAACTCTGTCCTTTGTTGATAAATAAGGTTCCACCTTTAAATAAACCAAAATATCAATACTGTATCAAAATAAAAATGAAATATAAGATATAATTCAAATATTAATAGGCTGGTACCAAATTAATGCAATATTCAATTATTTTTATATCCTGCATTTGATGAAGCTAATGATATTTTCTCTGTTAAAAATGTGAGATGGGATAATGGCAGTGAGATGGGATAAAGAAAAAGTATTCAAACTGTTCAAGAGATAGGAAAAAATTTGGTCCAAGACCTGAACTTTGTATGTCTCGTTAATTTTTACATAGCAGCCCTTAAGAACTACTATGCTCCAGAAGTCCAATTTTTTGTACTGATAAGTATATAGTTTTGGTAAGTTTGACAATTTAAATTTGCTATAAAAAGAAATTTTTTTTCCAACATAAATCTTCAAATTGAGAATTGGATTTTTTCAAAACACTGCATTAATGCAACTATGCTGTTTTATATTGGGGAGAATCAAATTGTTGCACATATTTAGCTCATAGTATAAAACTATTATATCAAAATTCTCCTTCCATTTACACTTATGCAACCACACTGAATTAGTAACTCAGCAGATTAATATTTAAAGTGTTGCTCAAGGACTTCATTGCATAAATCCCATTAATGTTAATTCCTAGGCACTGTGCTGAAAATGTACCTTTAAGTGTCTGTCAGACCAGAGATTCTTATAAAAACTTATAAGCCAATTTAATTTGGAAGTAGCAGTCTAACCCAGTGCAAATGCAAAGTTATTAAATATTAATTCTTTAAGAAATCAGTCTCAGGCTTTTCACCTAGAAAATAATTGTTGCCAGTATATCTTCCATTGATCTAGAAATCTTCTCTATCTGTTATTTCAGGGGATTGTTAGTTTTTTACTACTTAAGCTTATGTTTTCTGTAGATTTAACTTACCTGTCTTTCTCATCACAGTACTTTTTTCTTATTTAAATACATTTGAATATGTAGAGAAAAATGAACCAAAAAATATCATTTGTAAGCTGTTTAGTCATCTTAAGCTATATTAATAATACATCCGTGATTGTTAATCTACTGAGAAGTATTTCTTTTTTGTTTCCAAGTTAAACACACTTTTGAGAAATGAACAACATGCCAAGATATATCCTTTTTTGGTCATCTTTGTCAAGATGTAATTAATGCTTGCACTTCAGAATGTGTTAACAAAACAGATATGTACCACTAAGAGGTCTCAAAGCTTAGGGAAGGAAACCTGTTAACTACCACAATCATAATATATTTGCTGAAAAAAAAGCAGATGCTACTGATTCATAGAGTTAATTTCCATGGAGGAAACCTCAAGTGAAGATACTTAAATCAAAAAGAGAGGCCTAGGTTCAGCAGTGTAATTGCATTGAAGCTTAGAAAATGCAGGTAGAAACATTTTTAAAAGAGGGACAGAAGCAGAAGTTTTGTTTGGACAGGGTCAATGTCGTGTTATGGTTTATCCCAAATGTGCTTTATCAGTGCTAAATCTGATCCAGCCCTAAAATATACTATTTTAAAAATTATATGAAGGCCACTTGATCACACATAACATCCAGCTTGCAATGTACCTTCAGTGGTATGAAATGGTTTAACAGTGGTTTCTCAAATTTGTAGGACCGTGTATCAGAGCCTGCTGCTGCCACACCCCAAAGCACTGCGGAACAGGCAGGTGGCCCCAAAGGAGCAGTGCCTGGGAAGAGCGGCCACCCCCTGGCCCGTGCTAGGGTGGCCCCCGACATCTCCCTGCTGCTTCTGCTGCTGCAGCACTTCCCTGAGGGCTTCCCCCTCTGGGGGAGAGCTTCATTTTGAGCAGGAAGCATGTTTTGAGGAGATGGCTTCTGGCTTCAAAAACAGACTTTCCTTCTTCCTTGAACCACTACAATTTCCACACTCAAGGAGACTGGGGGAGGAGGTAGTGTTTCACAATACCATAGGCTGACACACTAGGCAGAAGTGGAGTGACAAGACTGTAAATAAACAGACTTCCTGGCACATCCAGGTCTTTTGTCAAGACTCCCTGTACAAGCATTTTGAATCTGTTTTTCTGGAGATTCCCAGTAAGATTAACCAGACTGTGCTAGGCAAGTCTTATAATACATTTCTGCCCTTGTTCTTGTTCATTTTCTAATGCAAAGTTTGCTTTCAAGTTTTCTAATATATTCCACTTATCAAAACAACAAAAGCATTTTTCTTCTCTTTTGATATTTTTCTTTGGGAATGGTTTCAGGTGGTACAGCTGGAGCCCCTCACGTCACAGCCTTACTTGAAAGGAACTAGCTGAGAAGCTTTGCAGACTCTTACTGTTCATACAAAAGAAGGTTTGGGGAACAATTTTAAAGGGAGAAGGAAGCTAACTAATGCTTCAGAAAGGAGAAAACAGAAAACTCAGGTAACTGAAGGTCTGTCATTTTGCTTTCAGACTCAAGTAATGGAAACCTAGAGGAGGGTAATGCTAAAAACAACTAACATTTTTTTGTGAAAAATCTGTCTTAAGTATTACATTTATCATTTTATGAGGTTAAAGATTTTGTTAGAAAATTAATAATGTTGGAAAAAACAGGCTTATGAAAGCCTTTTGGCATAGTTTAATATGGCAACAGATCTTAATGTACCAGAAAAGCACTAAGTACATGGCGTAGTTTTTTGGTTATATGAACAGTCTCAAATGTCAAATGAGGAATTAAACTGCTAGATTATAACAGAAACATGTTTAAAAGAAATTATTCTTGGTTGTATTTAAATTTTATGAAACAAGCAATTGCAGAAAAATTATAGATTGAGTAACTGTAAATAAAGAGAGAAAATATCAGTGATGCAGCGCAACCTTGCTAAGTTGACAAATTAAGAAAAGAAAAAGTTCATTAGGGCATTTCATTAGGGAAATACATCTGGAAAAGGGACATTAAGTATATTTATAAAAACAAGGAATCCATTCCTCAAAAGTGCTTAGTCTGGAAAAGATTCAATGGGTCATATTAAATAATCAGTCTGACAGTGATCTCGGTGGAATTCTATGGTATATAGAGCTGAAGTGATCCTATGTAATCAGGTGGATATCACATAAAGAAAAACAGGACCTTTTCTCCCATTTTTGGCTGTGTGGTAAGAGTTTCTGCAGTGTTTCTGAGGAGTTTCTGTAGTTCTGAATTCAGTGCTTGAAGAAGTTGAATACTTTGGAGGGTTCAGTAAAGAGTCCCATAAATCTCATCAGAAAAGACAGTAGATGTCAATATATAAAGGAAAATAATTTCATAGAGTACAAAGAAGTAAGTGCAAAGTCTTCTTAGTTTAACTGTGAAAATCTTAATACATGACTTAATGAGTATAGCTACATATTTGGGAGACAGAATTTTGATAGTAGTGGCTTTTCGCTGTATCAGGCAGTGGCACTGAAGACAAGAAAATACAGTATTTTTAACAGTGAAGAAAGTTAAGCATTTTCTCACTTTATCAAGGGTTGTGATGGATTCTTCATCACAGGCATCTTTAAAATAAAAGCTGAGTGTTTTCCTAGACGACAAAATTGTGTTTGACTTGAAGCAGAGTTAGCTGAGTAAAGTTTTTTGGAAGGCATAGCAAGCCACATGTACATAGAGGTTCTTTCTCTTTTCAAATATGTCAGTCAGTTAAACATAACAATTTCTGATTACTTCATAGGCTTTCTACAAGAAGCATATTTATAGCCCCATCATTCTAAAAGCTTATGTACAATTTTATAAAATGCTTTTTCTTTTTTTCCCTTCTTGAAGTAAATAGTGTTTTCTAGTCTCACTTTCCATTTAAGCACGGAGAGGTGAAATGACTTGCCTGATAAAGTACAGCTCTCCTTATTCCCAGGCCAGTTACCTACAGCCCTTGTTGCCAAAGTATCACAAGTCATATTATTTTTCGTAGGAATTCATAGGCATTTATGGTTTTTTGGCCAACGCCTTTGATCGAAGAGGAATTTTTTGTATGGACATTGTATATATATATTTGAGACTTAAGTTGAATAAAGACATGCTATTTCATGCATTGAGTGGCAGAAAATCACAGACAAGATTAACAAGTGAAACTCTTGTTCTCCTTTCCTTTTCTTCACCATTGAAATTAAAAAAAAACCCAAAAACATAAGGAGGTAAAACATATGGACCATTTCAAGAATTCGTTGTAATTGATGTCTTTCTAAATTGGTCAAGCATTTATCCCTGCGTACTATTGAATGGTGTAGTAATTTAGCTCATAGGAGCAAATCTTCTGTGTAAAAGGAAAATTGCATGATCACTCTATCTTATTTTAGCTACACTGTTAGACATACTCACACTTGTTTCTCATTTGATGAGTTCTGTGCCTGTCCTTTACTAGCCTTTTTAATTTCTTCGTATCATTGCCAAAAAGCTAGCTTTATGCAGTACTGCTCACATAATCCGCTGGCTTTCCATAGAATACTGTTGGAAGATGCTGGCAATCTTTAACTGTGCTTTTATCCTTTCACAAAGTAAACTGCGCAATTTGTGGAAACAGTATTTACCTGCCAAGGACTCTTTATTGATCCCTCTCAGTGCTTGCTACCTTTGGCACAAGTGGTAATCATGCAGACTAAAATAGCACTCCTGAAGCACTTCCTTGGTCTTTATGACCCCCAAAGTACTGCTTGCACAAAAGCAAAACCACTGCCTGTTAATCATTTTGCACTTTATATTTCTCACCTGACAGGCATAAGTTTATCAAAATTTTTCTGAGCACTCCTAGTTTCAAATAAATAGAAATTTAGTCTATCCAGAGATTAATTTCTAAATTCTCTGGTTACTTATTTTAAAGTGGGCTTTAGATGTGCCCAACTTTGATTAATAATATTTTAGAAGATGCTTAGAAATTTCCCTATTTCTGCTGTCTTCCAAAGCTTGGGCCATGCTTGTGTTGTCACAGAAGTTCCTATTTTCTTGTGGTTTTCCTCACCAGTCCTTTTCATAATTATTATTGGCACACAACAGTATTTCTTCTCAAATAAATATCTTTCACATAAAGCCTGTGGGTTTTTTCCCTTCTGAGGCAGTCTATTAATTTCTCCATTTTCATTTGTGAGGAATGTACTTAGCAAGTCCTGGTTGGAAAAGGCATACTATTCTTTGCACCAAAGAGTTCCTGGAAAGATACTTAGCTGCTAAAGACAAAAACATAGATATGATAGATTGCTGACTTATACAGGCTTTTTCCAGCCTGTATAAACTTACACTTTACAGAATATTATTTCATGATAATGTTTTTAAATATGCTCCTTATTTACCTCTATTATTCTCTGTGAGTCTCAAAAAAAACCACCGAAACGTTCCTATTGGTCAGATTCTACTATATTTAGCTGCTTAGATTCCTGTTTCAGACAAGAAATTGTAATCATGATGCTAAATATGGAACCATGTTTCTTACCAAGCTGGTTTAGAGGATTTTATTGCAGTTTATGTAGTTATTGTTATCAACAATGCTGTCTGAACAGTAAAAATAGAGGGGCGTAGAGCAAAGTTTACAAGCACATAGACCCTACAGTGGAAAACTGTATTTCAGTTTGAAAATGACAGACATTCACTGAATCATTGTCCCTAGCTGATATTTAATTAAAGCGTATATGCGATTTGAATTAAATGCCTAGTCAATTTGAAGGTCATGTCAAATTGAGGTTTTTGTAGATAATGGACTAGTGAAATATGTTTTAAAGTGATTGTTACTGGTGTGAATGATTAGAGAAGAAAAGAGCGATGCATACTGAATCATTCATTCATATATATATGTGTATGTGTGTGTGTGCATATATATGTTTGGACTCTTTCTGAGTTTCAGAAGGATGTAAGGGTACCAAAAAATATAGACCAAATAGTGTCCCATATCACAAAATGTAATTTTTATTAATAGAAATCCTTGGCACATAGGCAGCTTCCTGTCTACAGCTTCTATGTGAGTGCCAAGTAAGCTATTGAAGCAGGTTAAATGTCTGTGGAGTGTCCAGCATAAAATCCCTGCTTTCCAGTGTCACTTATAGCCTGCTGTAAAGTCCTTAGTATCTCTATGGCTTACTTTGCACAAGAGCAATTATTTTACTGGAAACAGAAATCCTACTCAAGTTAGTCTTTATCAAAGAAACCAGACCTGGCCTCTATGGGAAGAGTTTTGTACAGAGTAGAACAGCGCTTCCTGCCCACTCTTCTTAGTTCTTAATCTTTTCCACTCCCCACAGGAAATCCAGATCATGCTTTAATAGGCTAAATATCATGTGAAACATTATCAGTGGAATTGCTACATAATTATGACATGCTGTAGTCTATTAATTCTGAATTCTCTGGTTTCTTGGAGATCCCGGTTTGCTTCCCTCTTTCCTTGTTGTGATGGGATTTTCAAAGCTAGCTATGGGTGTAATTTGTGTGGACACCATACCTTACTGTTGGAATTGTGTTATCTGGCACATTAAGGCACCTCATAAACTCATTCAAAAGAGACTTTCACCTTTCTTCTGAGAAAATGAAAGCTGTTTTCTCTAGAAAAGCAATTTAAGTCTGACCAGGAGGGTGGACTTAGAGATTCTAGACCTTATTCCCATGCATATTAAATTCTGAAATATCTAGCTGGTAATGAAGAAAGATAGATATGGGAAAGAAATTAAAATGAAGCTTGCCAGCTAGCTGCTTAAAATTATGAGACCAAGTGAAAACTCAGTGGCTGATTACCCAGATGCTATTGCTCTTCAAGGCTTCAGGCCAGTGAAGAGGAAGCATTATGGAATTTGGTTAATAAAGTTATATATGATGTATTACAAAACCCCTGTAATAAGCCTTTGCAGAACTGTTTCTTAGCTGTTCATTTGAAGTTGGATTCATATGTGATACCTTCCAAAAATAATTCAGTGCCACTGAAGCCAGCATCACTAAACAATGTGTTCAAATATATGAACACAAAAGGGTAGATCTGGGCTTAATTTTAATATTAATTTACATGCATTCAGAATTACCTAACTCCCAAATACTGTTGTTAAGTTTACTTGTGGTCTAAAAATAGTAGAATACGCATGCATTCAATCAAACAGGAGTCTGACACTTAGTTTGCAGTTGTAGCTGCAGTTTCTTGGAAGTCATGAATAGGCCAAAGTTCAGTAGAACTGAACAGCAAGCCTTAGGACACCTCTCACTGAAACTGATATCTGATATAAAAAAAGGAAATCAGGGTAAGTTCTCTTTCCATTGAGGTATCCTTGGAAACATTTCCTCAGTACTTCAGCACGGTAAATTTTACTGGGTTTACAGAGAATTAAGGATTTCTGAGTTTTCCTCTAGAATCTCAGGTTTTCATTGCAGCAGTGGATTTGCTTGAGTAGACTAGAAGAGGAGAAGAAGCTTAGTCCTGATTAGACAGGTTGGAAAGAAGATGATTGATGAATCCTGGAGGCTTACTGTTGCCCACAGGACTAGTGAAAATGAGAGAGGGGTTTCTGTGATGATCTGAATGGGCTTTGGATCCTTTTTATTTTGGCCAAATGATAAAGAAGAACATTGATTTCAGGGATGCAGGAGAAAGGTCTGAAACAAGGCTAATATTTCTTAGGTTTTTGAGTTCTTAGCAGATGGAGATGGAATGGGGTATTGCAAAGGCTTTTTCATGGTGCTCTGTCCTAGACACAGGCCTCAGAAAAACAAATTGCTCCTTGCACTTCTGCATTCAGCAGGAACAAGAATTTTAATATGTGCATTCTATGATACTGCTGGCTCTTCATCTGTCCAAGGAGTTGGCAGTGGCAGCTTACACCATTATTAGTTCATCACTGCACAGTGAGGTCATGCTTGCGAATCACAAAGCTACCAGTTCCCTCGATACGCAGGTCGTGTGTCATGCCAGGTGCAGAACTGCTGCACAGAATGATATAGTTGCCTCATTCCAAAGGTTGTCATATGATTCATTCTCACATGTAGTCACTAAGGAGTTTGTAGCCCATGTGATCCTGAAACAGCTACCACAAATGTGGATTTTGTGTAGCACCCTATATGTTATGTTTGCACTCTGAATAATGAATGAAACAATGGCACTGCTGTGCAGTCTTTATTGTGGTTTTGAGTACTACCAAGTATACTGTGTCTGCAACTAAACCAAACATTTTCTTTATCAACCCTGAGAATTCAATGGTTAGTCCACAATATGAAAATAAATGTGTTGGATGTTTTTTGATTATTGTTGCTGCTGTTACAAGCTTCCTCATACCATTTTCTTCCTTCCCTTCCATGAGATTCTTCTAATAGATTTTTCTGATCCTCGTGTTTCTCTCTATAAAGATTCAGGGTCATGAGCATTATACAACTTATTGCAAGAAAAATTAAATTCATAGTCTTACAGAATTCTTTTTTATTCTGTGTTATTTGAAGAATAATCAGGAAGTACCCGCAGTGAGACTATTGAAATAATGAGGCTGGGAAAGAGATGTTTATATTCAATAGTACTTCCCATTTCCCCAGTACATTATGCTGATCTTGCAGAGATTTTATTTCTAGGACACATAGGTAAATAATCTTACTATTGAGTGATGATACTCTGCAAAACTCTTTGTTTTATCAGTGACTAAGACAACTGTAGACCTGTAGCAGGGTTTTATTAAATAATTCTGAGTACAAATAATGAACATAAAATATCCTTGAACTGTGCTTCAATAATAAGTTAAGAACTAAAATCTAATAAAGATAGTAGAATCTGAGTAAGTTGGTTGTGAAGCAATATAAAATTCACATGGAGTCACTTTTGTATTACAGGTTTGCACTTTGCAAGTTCTTTTAATGTCCTTAACTGCATCTTGCAATGGCAAATTCAGTTTAATAGACACCTGGCAAAATTAGATATTTGAATGCATAAACTGAATTTGTGCACTTTTATGGGAAGAAGGAACTATTACAATTAAGCCAGTGTAGGGTTTACATGTGCAATTAGCCACTGATTTCACATGCACATTTCTTTTCACAATGTATTTGGGAATCAGCAGATTAGATCCTTTTGTATGAGGTAAATTGAGCTTGCAAATAGTATTTCTTTTGAAATGCAATAACAAACAAATACCTCATTTACTTGCATAATGTTAATTGGTTATGTTAACCACATTCATGAATGCACATTTTATCTTTGCTACTTGTTCCTCTAATTCTTTATAGTACTGTACAATTGTAGAGTACATAGTCCTAAACAAAAGATCTTATCACCTGCCTTATAATAAAACAATAAATAATGTTGGGTCAGGCTTTAAAAATAGCTTCATAATGCTGCAGCTCCAAGTCAGGCATGTAGTACAGGGAAAATTATTTTCAAAAGCACTCAGCACCCAGCAGCTCCCACTGAGAACAGTGAGAGCTGATGAGTAGTAACCATTTTTGACACTCTAGCCTCTTGTTCGTATCAATTGAATTTAAACTGTATTCGCCAAAAAAATTCTGTTGTTTTCTGTTAAAAACCTCTTCTTCCAAGAGATGCATTATTCCAAGTATTACAGCTGTGAACCTGATTATTTTCTGTTTGAAGAACTAACTAGTATAAGAGTTGGGCAGGAGGAGGTGAAATAATTGTCGTATACCTAGCACAGAAAATGGAAAAAAACTGATTATTTCACCAGAAGCTGTTTCTTGTCCTGTTCTGCTTTTGCAGATTTTTGCTGGATCTGTTCTTAAATTAAGTTTTAATTGCACAAGTTCTACAGTAATTTTTGTTGCTTTTTTTTACAGATATACACAATTTAGCTCAGTGCATGTACATATACTTTTCAAAACCTTGCAATAATGCTGCCAGTTGGTGAAATTAGATATTTATCTTGTACATCTTGCATTAGAAAACGGGGTCAGAAAACCTGGAGGATAAAGATTTATATCTATTAACAAAAAAGAAAAGTAATGACCATGAATCCCAGTCATTTCCTACATTAGTCAGCCAATGTGTTTCAACTCTGAAGAACTGTCTTCTGCAATAAAAGAAATTAGTCTATTTACAGTCACTGTCTGGTTTCTTCACTGGAGCTGGCAGACATCAGTGTTGGAGAGATTTTCTTGGCTAATGAAAGATGAAGAATGCCTTCAGGAAATGGTGATTCCAGCTTTCATGATCCAGTGATGTGAAATTTTGTTACCTGTGTTTGAAATTCTGGCTTAAAATGACCCTTCTCTTTTATTCTGAAAAATGAAGAGAATACTCAGATACATTTGAATTTGGCAAAAACTGTGCTGGAAAATTGGCATTTGTTGATTTTGTTTTCAACTAAGGCAGCAAAACTCTGATTTTGTCCTGCTCCTTCCACTGATTTCTGAGACTGATCCATAGTAATATGGAGGAGCTTTTCTTGCAGCTTTTGGTTGACCTGTATCTTTGCTAAAATGACAGAAACACGTCATTTCTGTACTTGCTGGTTTTTATCCTGTCATCAAATTCATTAAGAAAGCACTGAAAAAGAGCTAAAGAAAAGGCATAAATATCCTGATCTACTAGACATGACAGCAATTCTACGGTATGAGAAATAAGAAATAATGTATAAAGCAAGAGTTTGAGGTAAAAGAACCATAATTCTGTCCTCATGTTGTGTAGCTACCTTTCAAAAGTTGAGAAAACTTTCTTTTCAAAACCATGGTTGAGATAATTTTTGCCTTACCCTGTTGCACTCTACCTTTAAGTAATTGCTCAGTTTTATTAGTGTTATTTGGTACAAACTATCTTTTATTAGAAGAATAGTGTTGAATTTGAATTAAATCAAGCTCCCAGGAAAGTATACCTTGCTTTCATGAAGGATACTCCTTTCATGAAAGGAAAACATACTCCTTTCAAAAATATAATTTCTTTTCAAGAAACTGAAATATGAGTAATTTGTAAAGTATAATTGCTCAGTTTATCCATGAAGTAATTGAAAAGGAGGGGGGAAAATGGATATTTTATTTTAAATTAGTTTATATTTTAGTGTTTTACCTCTAGATGGTCACTTATGTGTTATATAATAGTAAAAATCAAACAGAGGAGCAAAATGAACAGTGTTCAGAATGCTAAATTGAATGTGGCAGAAGCAGCTTTGAGTGTTTGGACTACAAATTGTAACAGAATTACTGAGTATTTAATTAAGATTTGTGAATTCCGCTATTTTTGGTCCCACACGTAAGAAAATCTTCAACTTTAATAATAAATGACAAAAGGAAGAACAGTAATTAAATCAGATAGTGAACAGCCTGTAATTTGGAAAATTATATCTTTAGTCTACTTAACATATCCAATTACCAATCAGCTTGCTTTTGGTACATTTGAGGAAATAAGACTTAATTTGATAATTAAACAAAAAAGTAACAAAAAAATGTTAAGACTATTATTTACATGTGATGTATTTGCTAAAGGAAGCTTTACCTTTATGCAATGGAAAAGAAAGTGTGTAGTTTTCTAGCTTTGTATCCAAAGGTACCTGCAGCTTTAGCAAAACTTAGTGTTATCTAGATTGTAACACTGTTCTTGAATTTTTCTCTGAACAGAAAGAGCCTGAAAAACACTACTTGCATTTCCTTATTTATTTTATTACATGAGGATAAAGAAAAAAATCCAACAGCACAATTTGGATACAGTATTTCAGTTTCTCTAAGTTACACAGAAATTATTCCACCTGCCCCTCATCTTCAGACTGAGAAGTACTGAAGGTTCTCATTCAATTATTATTAGTAGTAGCAGTACTAGAAGTAATAATAATAATAGTATTGGTTAAGAATTGTACAATTTACTCTGACATATTAATTGTATATCTTGCCAGGCATGACCTCAGCTACAGTGTAAACTCTTACCCTGAGCTGCTGGAGTCATTTAGATTGAAAAATTCAGTAAAGTGATAAGATGAGCAGCCCTTGGTATCCTCTAGTGATTTTCTTGTATGGAAAGGATCATTTTGTGTCTCATGAAGCAAATACTCTGACATGGTTCTGATCCGAAGAACTCTGTTTTATAGGAAGCTCAAGGTAACGGAGCTCGCTGCTTCTTTTCTCCCTCTCTGTTGAAGATGTCCTTCACAGAAATGCAAGGACTTTTAAAGTGATTTCCAGGCTTTCAATCCTCTTCTGTCAGCTGCTTAGCGCCTCAAGCTAATCTAACTATGATATATGGTAAATATTTTCCCTTGCAGGAAAAGTGCTTAAAGTTATTTCTACGCATTGATTGAGCACATTAGGCTAATATTTATCCATTTGAAACCTGGAGGTTTAGCAGTACATCACTTAATAGCTATGCACTGATTATAAGGAGTAATTATATATAAGAATATCAAGGAATATTAAGTCCCTTGTGGAGGAACCATCATGGATATTTTAATGGTGATTAAATCTGGGGAAGCTGGAGTAGTTTGAAACACTGCTTATTAATTTCAGAAGGTGCATGGCTCTCTGAGCATTACATATAAATTGGAGCACTAACATTTATGGATTTAATGACATTTTTGAGACTCAGGAATGTGGCCTTCAGGTTTCTTGCTGCAGTTGTTTGCTTCAGTGCATTTGTCTGTTTCAGAGGCTGGTCTCTGCAAATTTCACATTGCTTCCAACTGTATCGGTATGGAGTAAGTTCTTAGCAATAATGTTTATCCCTTTTGTAAGTTCTTAGCAATAATGTTTATCCCTTTTGTTTGTGCTTGAAGGAGTTCTTCAGCCAGTGTGATCTCTGAGTTCTCGAGAGCTCTTCTTAATGTACATTTCCTTACTCTCTTCCTCCTAAACAATTACCACTACCTTGTGTCTTCAGTGTTGCTGCATATTGTTTTCTCTTGCCTGTTCAAGCCAAGGACCTAGTACAGAACTAGTTGGAGAGCTCTACCATTCCAGTTACATCTCATCAAAAAAACCCCAAAAAACTAAAAAAAAGAGAAATGTAGACTTCCTAGGGATCTTTGGGAATAGGTTTTTTCTGATGGGCATTTATTTAGATGCTCAGTTCTCTCAAATGGTCATACGTTTATGATATATTCTATATTTGTTTGGGTTGGGGTTTTTTTAAGATCAAAGGGTCAAATTCTGATGTTCTCTATGGAATGAAAATTTGGTTTTTATGTTATGAGTTTGCTTCAATCATGGATGACAGGCAGTGCCTTCAAGTTCGGCATCAAGTATTAAAAAGACCTTTTTAATTTTCAAATTAGCTTTAGCTACTGCCATGACATTATATTGTGAAAGAACATAACAAAAACATGCAGGATTTGTTTGCCGAAATATTGTTAAGTTTCTGTAGTAGCATGGAGTTAGTGTGATTTCACTGGCGCTGCTATAAAAGCTATAAATGCTGTTCGGAAAATGAAGGCATAGACTGATCCCGTTGACTTTGAGATCTTCTTACACGCTAGCCTTAAAATCTGACCTGTTTTCTTCGCATGTGCTATTTGGCCAAGTGACTGCTTGTCTAATTCCATAGAGTTAGATCAGAGATCGCTACATGCACAACAAATGTATGCCCTTTTAATTTCCTTATGAAAAGGAGGACATATGTTATTTATTATGTACAGTGATGTCAGACAACAACTTAATTTTTTTGCAGTTTTATCTTGTTAGCCTTAGATGTAGATGGAATGCTAACTTGCAATTTACCATCTTTAGATAGTGTATGATAGAGTGATCTATAGTCCCACAATTTATTTTAATACTTTTTAGAGTCTAGACACTTTTCATGTTATTGTTTAATTTGCAGGTCAGATTTCCAAAATTATTCTGAAAATGCTATAGTATGATTTTGTGCCCGTAACTATAAAATACAGTTTATGCATAAAAAATTTGGGTTTCGTTGTTATCAGGCTTTTTTTTTTAACTGAAAGGTTCTTTTATGCTGAAAAATTAGTTGTTATCAGCTGTCTAACACCCATGCCTCTCCTCAAATTGATTAAGAATGTGGCACCATCTTCTGCCACCATCACTGTCTTAGAGACAGGGATGTTAAGCCCAGAGTGTGAGGTGTGATTTGCTGTCACTGGCACAGCTCACATGAGACAGAGATTAGAGTCTCAACTTTCTCTGGTCCCTTAGACCAGCTGAACAGGCTGCAGTGCTGGAAAAGGCTCCCATTTCTGCCAAAAGTGGATTCTGTAGTGACAATGTGCTTGAAGACCAACTAAGTTTCATTCTGAGTATTCCTCTGCAACCCTGGTATGAGGGGACTGGGAAAGAAATATAGGGAAGAAAATGCTGTGGGAAATCTGGAAAGCTCTTTCATTTATAGGTTACCATAAATTAAAATGTAAATCTGAATTGATTATTTACATACATTAACCTCGGTATTTTTCATTAATGCTACAAATTATTGTCTAAAATTATTCAGCTGTACCTTTTCAGGTTTTTTACCAAAGATTTTATCAAACTTTCCCTCAATTTTGTCAGACCTTCCCTCTTGAATGCCTTCACATTCTCATTTCCCTGTTGTAAAACAGGGATCGTAACAAGAACTACATCTCCTTGGATAAAGAGGTTGCAAAATAACCTTGTTCAGTATATGAGACTTCTCACCTTTTGCTTCTTCTTGATTTACTAATAAAATTTGTGAAGACAAGGGAAATGAATGTGCAGATGTCTGTTTTATCTCTTGGATTAAAAATGCAACAGAAGACGCTAACTGAATATAAGAGAATCTGGAAGCATATCCTGTGATATACTTGCAGTATGCTTTATTATTTCCCCCAGAGATAATTAATGTTAGGTTTAGAAATCATCTATAAAGCCTGAAAACTCCATGACTACATCACAGAACACAGGGCCAATAGAGTGATGTGAACGTAAAGTCCACCCACTGCAAAGGCCAGGCTCTTCAAGAGCCACCATCAATGCTTCAGGAAAGAATTAAAAAATATATAACTATTTGCATTTCATAGTAGATAAAGTGTTGGGCCTTCCTCAGTTCCAAATTCCTTTGGACAAGTTGTCTAATCTGGCTTGGTCCACTTTGTCCCTAACTTCCTCTAATAAGTCCCAAGTTATATGTATCGTAAGGAAGAGGGATAGAAGTAGTCCTAAGTACTGATTCTCAGAGATTCATATACAGTTAAAGACTTTCAGCTATGGGCTATCTTAATTGCAGGTAGATTAGGGATTTACAAAACAAGGCAACCAATGTCCTAAAATCAAAACTGCCTGAACAACTTTTATAACTCAATAAAATAGAAATTAATAAAAAAAGAAGTCTGTGGGTAGAATCATTAAATGAGAAATTTTATGTACAAAAGAATGTTTTGCAGAGAATTATTTATATGTTTATGATATATATGCATATTTAGAATCAAAACTGGTTAGTGTTTAAATTAGAAATATCACATAAAATCTTAAAATACTGAAAAATCCTGAGTTCAAGAACGTAATGCATTGCTGGATATGGAAATATAACCAATCATTTATGTTGATTGAACAGTATTTCTTTCTCTTGCAGAAGTACTGGAAATATGCTCCTGCATATTTGTGTTTGAGACAAGAGTGGAGGATCTGTCATTTTTCTCTAGAAATATAATCTATGGTTTTGTGTTTGGCTGAAGTAATTTGCTAATGAAAAGCTCTGTGAAAGATTTTGATTAGAATTACTTGGAAGTTTAGATAGAGATCCACTTTTCTTCAGGTCTTTCACATGTTAATTCCACTGAACTGTCAACTGAAAATATCTTCCTTTTTCTACCTGCAGTCATGACAGCTTCAAGTGTACCTTTTGCAGGTGATAGCTGATGTATCCCTCCTCAGCAGCAAAACTTCTGCCTTACTTGCCTGGTAATAGTGACTCTGTGGTGTCAAGTTTCCTAAATCATCATGCATTACAATAAACTGAGCTGTGTATAACTGATTTAGAGTAGAATATCTGCATCTTTTACTAATGAGTAGATCTGTAGCTTTTGGCAGTAGAGCTTCAATGCAGATATGAAATTTCATAATAATTTGCTTATTTAGCACTAGAGGTGTGGTTCAGATTAATTCTGGTATCTTCAGAAGCATGCAATTTATTGCAATCTGCTGGTAAGATGGGGTTTGATTTTTTTCATTACCTTGACTAATAGTCATGCTTAATTACTTGATTTTATTTTTTTTTCTCACATCTTCATGTTTGCCATTTTGAAGTTTTTTTTTCAGAGTTTCCCAATATTTGTGAAAAATACTGACCACAGTCATAGGAAAATAACTTTTTCTCATCCTTATTTTATTCTGGCATAAGTTCATTGCCTTTTCTGCCTTGGTCTTTGACAAAACAGTAACTTGATTCTGAAGGTCTTTCAACACTGATTGTTCACGTCAGTCTGCAAATCCTAAGCAAAAGTTATAGGAAAAGTCAGTATTTTTGCTGGTCAGTGTGAAGATTTGTAAAACACTTCTCAGGAGGAACAAAATGCAGATGTATCTGAAAACAGTTTTAATTACACTTGTCATGTTACAGCAAGGAAGCTGTCACCAACCAGAGGCTTGAAAACGCTATCATCAAAAAACTGACAGGTAGTGCTCCTACTGTAAGAGTCTGTAAACAAATTTCCAACCTGTACAATACTGATTTGGCAGTCAAGATGAAAATTTTAATCTTTAATATTTAAACAATATGATAAATATTTAAAGAGTAGAATATTTTATTTTTCTGGGATTCATCAACCAGTATTAAATCAGGATAGACACTTCTTAAAGTAGCTTATCTCTTGCAATTGTGTTGCCGGTGTCAGAAATTATATTGCTTTTTAGGTAGATGAATGCCATCAGAGGGTGACTCAGAAATCCCTGCAATAATTACCTTTATTTTGAAATACCTTTCTCAATTTATTCATGTTATGAGTGATGACTGATATTTTGCAACTTTAATTTTCTAGAAATTAGGGTCTGTTTTTCTTTTAATGAGTGAAGCCAGTACTTGCAGATGTTATGGAACATACAGAAACACATGAACATTTGTCATGCTGGAGTTTAATCACCTCTCTGCAGTATTATGGATTCATTAGTCATAACTCTACAGCCAGTGATTCAGTGAAACCTAAGCAGGGAGCTAAGTCCACTGATCTGTATGAAAATATACATCCATTTATACTATTTTGGCTTTTCTCTCAGGCTGAACTGAAGCTGTGGTTGTCTCCTATGAACTCCTTACACTGCATGCTGCCCTGTTTGTAATCTGACATTACTGTACAGATGCAGTAAATGGGATAACTAAGGAAAATGCCCTGCTTTGTGAGAGGCTGTTTCTTTGTCCATCACAATTTTTGTGAAAATACAGTCTTCCTTTTCATCTGACCCCCAGATGTGCTCTCTCCCCTTCCCTGTTGAGGGAGAAGCAGAGAAGACAACTACTGTTCTTGAAAAGTAGGCACCAAAACCGGAGTAAACTACTGATTTTAAGAAGAAAATACTTTGTAGAGAGAAGAGGAATTCATATTGGGATGCCTTAGAAACTAGGTTTCAGGCAATGAGGCCTAGGCTTTTGTTTCCTCATTACTAATGGCAGTGGAAACACCTTAGTTCCATTGCTTTTGTCCTCTCAGATGCCCTGTGACCCTTTTGAGACATCTAATATGGGCAGTACTTGAAGATATAAAGGTCCTTTCATCCATTCCCACTTAAATATTCTTATTTCTTTGAGTCTCTTCCAATTAATCTATTTTTTCTGCCTCTACTTGGAAAGCAATAGGTTTTTCTTCCCCTGCAGTATAAAGGCAACTTTTCTCTGAATTTTAGGGCCCTGTAGTCCCCTTATGACCAAAATGGGAATATTCATTAGGTACTGCATCTGGAGCAATTCTAAGACAAATCAGCCTCAAAGCAAAGGGTGGCAAATAGAAGAGAAAAAGCCTAAAATTGCCTTTGTACAAGTTTGCCTTGATGAATGGTTTTGAAAGCAGAACAACCCAGCCAGTCAGTTGTCTCAGAGTCTGTGCTACTATAAGTTTAGGGAACAGTGAATGGTTCTCATTTCCAGAGCGCTCTGATGTCTAGTGAAGATCTTTAAGTTATATGGTTGCTTCTAACTCATTTGTTAACCATCTGATTGAAGATTCTGTGTATGTCAGGTATGACCCCCTGCTCAGGAAATGGATATGGTTTTCACTATTAGTTGTAAAAGACTGGTGTTTTGGGTGGCTATGAAGTCTGTTTTATTCTGTACAGTTGCAGCTTAGATTGCTAAGAAAAGTGGTTATGTGACCAAAAAATCAGTTTTGCATAATGTTTTTCAGATTTTCATTTAATTCAGTCAGTAGCTTAGAGCAATTAAATGCCAAGGGGGAAAAAATGTAGGAAAATTTTAGTGTCTGATCTTCTTGCAGGTTTCCAATGATTGTGGTTTCTGGAACACTGTGGCTGTGAATTATTGGAAACTATGAAATATTATTGCTATGCTACAAAATGTTGAAGGGAATCCCTGGAATAATACATTGCAAAGAAAAGAAATCAAATTATTTGCATACAACAAGTTACAGCTTTGGATTCATATTATAGTAGTGTTCCAAATCTTTTGAATGTCCAAAGACGGTTGGTTGATCTTTGCTTTTTTCTTGCTGTTTTTCTCTGTCACATATTTCCTGGTCATTGCAACTTAGAAGTCAGCTTGGTCAGCTATTTCTTTCTCTGCAGAATCACACCTTGGCTTGAGTGTATTGTATTAAGTTTCTCATATTTATGAAACTGGTTCATAAACTCACTGTTTTCCTAGCAGGTTTTGTGTTGAATTTATTTAGATGTAATTTTCAACAAAAAACTGGAAAAGTTTCTTACATCAAATTTTTGATCATTCTATAATGGTAAGTAGGAGTTTTACCATTAAGTTATCTGGGAAGGGAGTTGGAGGAAAATTAGTGAAAAAAAAATTTCTATAAGCCGAAAGAGCTATTTCCCACATTTCACTCTTTTTCAGCAGATAGAAGGCTGATGCAGCATAAAACATATTTGTTGTGTTTTCAGTATGGGAAATTTGCTGAATAACTGAGATTTGTCTTCCATTTTCCTGTAGGTGTATTTCTAATACCTGTTTGACCTGTGGTTGACTTCTAATACTGATCCTAAGGGTATCTTTGCTTGAGTTGATTCTTGAAAATGAGCTGCAGGTCTTTCAGCTTTAGGCTTGATCCTGTTTGCAGTGTATTGCTGGAATGTTAAGGTTCATCCAAGCAGCCTGCAAAGCCTTAAATTAAACATTCAAAAGCTTCAAATAGTAAAACCACTAGAAAGAATGTCTATTGTTGAGGTCATCCACTACTGCAATGCAAATTCTCATCCTATTTTTCCATCTATAAACTGTGTCACTAAGTCTATAGGTACTATCCTGACTTTTGTTTCATTGCTAGCCAGCACCCAAACATGTATGCATGATAGAAAATTGATAAAAACAAATAAAACAGGGTATATTAATTTCTTTTAGTAACACACAAAGGGATAAGGAAAAGAATACAAATATATTCCAAATCTGTGGATGAAAAAGAGGCTGAATCATAGGTGAGTAAAAAAATATGTGACATATAAAGCCATGTCCGTGGGGACAGACTCAAGCTGTTCATATTCAGAACCTTTATTTGTCATTTTACTTGTTGAATCATTAACAGAGTGTTATGATGTTTTCAGTAAGTGCTATGTGACAGAGTAGGAATATAAATTTTGTAATGTACAAGGCCAGAATGTGGCATAATGCCTGCATTAGAATGTGGTGACAGTAAGTTGCAATATTGCAAGAAATGGTGGTATGCCTATTTAGAACGTTCAGCAAGTGTGGTATTTTTCAACAAGATAATACAACAAATTTCAAAATTAAGTTGCCTCTATTTAGTGATCTGAATTAAAAAGAAAAGCATTAATTGTGAATTGCTAAAGTCTGAGTGTTGTTCGTATTTGAAGCCTAACATTCCTATCATTTAACAGAGCTGAAAATTTACTGTCTGGCTGGCAAATTGCAAAGCCTAAATGTTAGGAATAAGGTATTTAAGTCAGTTTTAGTTTCTTATGTTTTCAGATTATCCACTGATTTAATTTGTAGTTGAGGAAGCCAAAGACATCTAATAAATCATAGCAAAGAACTCAAATGTTTCTCTGGTTTGATATCTGAATTAGTGAATATCCATTTTTACATTGATTTCTATATGCTAATTTCTGAACTGTGCATTGATTCTCCAGGTTTACTGTGAATCGTGAGTTGTTTAAGGGCTCCTGGTGTTTAATCCATTTTCCTTCCATGCATCCTCTTTCAGCATGAGTTATAGCAGTAACACATTTCTCTGGACTTCTAGAGAATGAGATTTTTTTTTCCTGAATACAGGAGATCTCTTACTGACTTGTGGTCAGTTCCTTCTCTCTAATGGCTTTCCATTAATTTCATTACTATTTATGGAATTCTTTGATAAATAAGAAAGCACATATTAATTTTGGCTTTGATCATTTCCTCAAACAGAGCAGCAGATACATATAGATAATGATACCATTTCCTAATCAATAGAGGAAAGAGAAATTGTTCCTGCAGGTTTAGTGCACAGCTTTTTATGTGGAAAAATTACTGTGTTGTAGGGACAGTGCATGTTTACAGCATAGCCCCTCCCTATGTGTACCAATCCTGTCTGCAGCAAATAACTTTACTACTACTGTCTTCTCAGCAGTGAGGTCATTGCTTTTTCCGTCGTCTTTTTAGCTGTGAAAATTGTGCAGTGATTTTGCAATACATTTACCCTGACTCTGTGCACATAAACCTGCATGGCACAGGACTTGAACTGTTCTGAACTCCACTAAAATCAGTAGAAATATTCTGACTGACTTCCATGGAGTTTAGAAGATGAGCATAATATTCATTGCACATTATAAGGGAAAAAAAGGGGGGAGACAAAAACACTTAAAAAGTCAAATGTTGTATTTTTGCTATTTGGTCTTCTTGATTTACTTCCAGTTTTATTCTTTAGTTTCCAAGGGGCATCAAGGCTTTTCCCTCCTTCTTTTGATGTTTCTTTGTTTTCCAAAGCTGCTAAGATTTCCTGTCTATCAATAACATATGGTGATAAAAAATTTTTTTTGCAGTTGTTTTTTTTTTTTCCCCAGCAGGAAAGGAAGTATTGTCTTTTATATATGCCTTGTAATACTTGTCTCTGCTAGTTCTGCAAATCATAGTATTCCAGTTTATTGTAAACCTAAACATATTTATTAAGCTATGATGTCTTTTTGTTTCTCCAAGATGGAGTTGACTCAGAGGGACAACACACCTCACCTTTGCATTCAAGTCTGATGATATCCAAGATTTTGAATTTGTGTTTGCCTTTGTAACATGGGTGCATTCTGAAGCATGTTTGCAGTACTAATCACAGTATTACCTTGTCTTTGATCAGAGAGGGGCATCTCTTTTTTTTCTAGGTATTGGAACAGCTAGTTATTGTCTGGCTGCTACAGCCATGCGATTTATCCAGCACTTTGAGTTTCATGGTAGGTTCATAGAGATCTACCTCTATTGTAACACACATTGGCATTTTATGTAACTTGAAAATGGAAGGGGAAAGGAGATCTGTTGTTTCTGTTGTTTCCTGGCCTTCTCTAAGATACCACACGTTTTAGTAATTAGAATTAAACAGAAAATAGAGGGCTGTGTTTCACTTCCCTTGGACAGCAGTGCTGTTGGTTCCTTGGAAAATGGAGTCAACAGATGCAAAACGGTTTGCATTATCTTCCCAGCACATGAACATGAGAGTATTTGTAGGTCCCTGTGATCTCATTCTTTCATCTTTCACCCAAGAGACAGCCTGTATCTAATAGGGCAAAAGGGAACAGAATGAAAAGGAGACAAAATGTGGGAGCAGAAATGTAGGAAGGAATGTGATACCTACAAGCATACGCAGCATGGGTGAAAAGTGTAAAACCAATTAAAATAATTCATCCTATGCTTAGTTCTGTTCCTCTTGGAAGTTACCAAATGTTTTACTGTGAAATTCAGTGATGACATCCTACTTGTACCTATAACTACTCCTTGGTGATACAGTTAATGTGACTATGACATTTTCTTGCATAGGCCCACCTACGCAGAATTTTGTTCTGCATCCGCTCTGAATTTGTCTGTCTTTAACAGCATAAAAACCAAACCAAAGCTACTATATAAATCTTTCAATTTGCATTCATCATGTATAAAATCAGCTTGATTTTTCTTTGTTTGTTTGTTTTAGAATAACAGTTAAAAATGGAACTGTGTATGTGCAGATTTTATTTGAGAACACAATGAATGTTGATTGTTATATTGAGATATAAGTAAATCCATATAATAATACTCAGACTTATTCATAGAATACTCAACATATTTAATGAATAATGATGAATTAATTAATGAGAAGATTTGGTCTGTATATTTTTCAGGAATAGTTGTGAAATGCTTTTCTTATCCCTGTTTTTGTTGATTTCACTGCAGTCACTCCCTCTTGTGTAAGAAAGTCTTCTGCAGTCTCTTTCAGCAACTAGTAATACCATCATTATCAAGAAAGCATGGTTTATGTTCCAGGGTTCTGACAAATAATATTATCAAAGATTGTGCCCGGCAGTTGAAATTTAATTTGTTTTCTTGAACCTGTGTTCTTTTTCTGCATCTACTACATCAGACAAAAGGGAAAGAGCAGAGGAGGTCTGAGATCAAATTCATGCTGAGTGTGCTTACTTCCTACAGAGAGATTTTGAACAGCTTGGCATCATATGACTGTATGCTCATTATCAGGAGACAAATTAACCATGTTTAAAACAGGACTTCTCTGAAGCAAATAGAATAGGAAATACATGAGAATTCACTAGAAATGGCAAACAAAATCTGGAGAGGCAGAATGTGGATGGAAGCCAGTTAAGCAATGTAGCTCTGAGATGTCTCTGTAATAGGCTTCCATCATACAAAAACATCTATGCCAAATCTGTATCAGAACACCAGTGAATGTCTCAATATGTCAGAATTTGTAATACCCCTCATGCTTTTATGATATTACAAGTCTGTATTTCCAGGACTTTTTTCAAGTTCCCCTATTTCCTCTCTTCTCCTTCCCCATAAGTGGGGGAAATCATCATCCTAGGGTGTGGGTGGTGAGAGAAAAAGTTTTGAGAGAAATAGTGTGTCATAGAAAAGGAATATTCGTGGAAATCAGGCAAAAAAAAGAACAAAAATAGTTATTTCAGCAAGTAATTAAACTGCCAGCTACACACTTGATACTTGTTAATTGGTAGTGCTGACATATGTTATTCCTTTGCATGTATCCACCCACTCCTTGTGTCCTTGAATTCCTCACTCGTTTGTGCTCGGTTATGGTCTTGTTTTCAAATACAGCTTCATTTTCATGTGCCATTTCATGGAGCATGTGAAAAGCTCATAGATACCTTTGAATCCTCACTGGAATAATGTGGAAAACACATACTGTAGATAAATGTTTGGAATTTATTATTAGTGATACATGTATCATTCATTCTGATATTTATACTCTAAAATAAGCTATTTTATTTCTTAACTCTTGCCTTGTATTTGTCTTCCACCTACATATTGCTGAAGGGATGGGAAGAACAGAGGAGATGACCAGCAACAAAAAAGTTGTTATCCTGAACATTCAGGGAGATGTGGAATTCTGTAGCTCCTGATTAGAAGGACCTTGTGTCTCCATTCACTGACTGGAGAAGGATCACCAGAAAACTGCCTTTGGAGCCTAAATTTACCCTTGTGAGCAATTTTCTTACTCGTATTTCACAGTAAGATCCAGGTCAGCTAATCCACTAAGGTTATTTAACGCTACCTGGTCCCAGTGGCATCAATGTACATTCAGTAAACTTTAAAAGCTGCTTAACTAGTTTGAAAACAAAGATCTAGGTGTTTATTCAGACCTCTTGAGTTTACTGAATGGCATTGGAAATCTCTCTACAAAAGGCTCCTGAGAGAAAGCCATTAATTCTCCAGGTTGTAGGAGCAAAGCATCATGAAAATAGCCTTTCTCACAAGAAAAATGTTTCAGAATATGTTCAGATCTCACTAAGGCTTTAGTTCCAAAATGGAAAGGGCATGGATCATAAAATTTAGTGAAGGCCTTTTGTAAAAGCAGACAATGCAAGAGTAGGTTCTTGTAAGTTCCACCCACCTCACCTCTCTTTCTGTCTTAGTATTCATCCAAAATTTTTTTTTTAGTGAGCTGATATTCATAAAACCTAAGAGTACGTCAGGGAAAAGGATATGTGTGTTGGAGTTTTTTTGGAGGTTTTGCATGTACTTTCACAAAACAGACTATTTTGAGAAGTTAATATTCATGTTTTTCAGTGCATTATATAATAATTAATAATAATAATAATTTTTAAGTGATTTTCTTCATCTTTAGCATTGTCTTTTTTTCTAGTCTTCATTTGTGAAAATATTCTTCCACAGCTATGTAGTCGATACCTACAAAGGATAGTCCTGGCTTTGTGCAGCCGGGTGCCTCTATTTTCCAATATAATTAGGGATAGCAATTTCTCTAGCAAATGATACGGAGCACCAAAATTAAGCTTATGCTTTGAACTGGCCTCTGGAGAAATGAATCTTTTACCATCAACCACAGAGAAAGACTCAAAAGACTAATCTGCCATATGTAAAGTTATTAACATATTAAATCAAAACATGTTTAATGACACCCTCCTTCACATTCAATTAAATAGTAAGAAGAGCAAATTGTAAGCTTGTGATTGTGAAGACAGTTTGAGGTATTGGTTGATAGACAGGCTCAGCTGGAGAGCTCACCATGTTTCCATCCACCCAACTGCAAGGGATGCTTTCAGTTACGTCAGTGATTAAAGGGTCCCTCTTACCAGTGTCTTGTACATTATCATCAAGCCAGCAAGCAACTAATTTTATACCATAGTGACAAACAGATATTTTTTGATTACAGTAACAAGTCTACTTGGAACTGAACTACTACTCATTTCTACTTGCCATCTTTCCTTATATCTCCACTTAGTGTAGATGAGATTTTCCTTTAGAACTGGATTGATTTCTGTTAGGCTACCTGCCAGATAGTAATGCTTGAGATTTGGCATCTTCATTCTTCAGCTGCTTCGTAAAATACAGTGCTTATAATTTAGTAACTTGAAATTTCCTGTTAGCATTTTTGTAAATGGTAGCATAAATGTTCTGGTGGTATTTTGGAGGATGTTCCCGAGGTTTTTAGACATATGTTGCCAAGCGGACTGTCAGTGGTTGGTGTAGACTTTCTTCTGATCAGCATCTGAGACAAGAAATTTTATGTCCTTTATTGTCTGTTGAGCAATTATGGATGCTTTCAAATGGGAAATAGTCTCTTTTCCAGTCCATATTTCTCTGAACAACTGCAATTGCTTTGGAAAGGGATTGTCTCACGCAATATCACAAGCTTAATTTTACATTGTGTAATTCAATGAGAAATCTCTCTATCTCTATAGCTCCTTAAATTTTGCCAAATATACCTACAAAATAAGTGTAATTATCCTCCTTTTGTGAAATCAGTAGTAAAAGTAACTCTCCTATTCACCAAAGCTGTAAAGTGATGCAGAAAAATTATGTGCAATAAAAACTCTTGACATTCTACTTTCCCTTTGTTTTTCAAGGTAGAGATATTTTTCTTCATTTGCTACTTCTTGGATCTTTCTGCAGAAACATATTCCTCTGATTGTTAAAAGCTGACATCCAATCTAAGTTTATTCATAGCTTATGAAATATTTGTTGATTTAATTTTTTTTCCTGTCAGGCATTTACCTCTATCATGTCTTATCACGTCTTACACAAATTACCAAACTTTCTGTCTACTTGCCTGGACTCTGTGTTGATAATCATAGAATCATAGAATATTTTAGGTTGGAAAAGACCTCTAAGATCACTGAGTCCAACTGTTAACCCAGCATTGCCAAGTCCACCACTAAACCACGTCCCTAAATGCCACATCTACACTACTTTTAAATACCTCCAGAGATGGTGAGTTAGCCGCTTCCCTGGGCAGCCTGTTCCAATGCCTGGCAACCCTTTTGGTGAAGAAACCTTTCCTAATATCCTGTCTAACATCCACTAGCACAACTTGAGGCCATTTCCTCCTGTTCTATTGCTTCTTTCCTGGCAGAAAAGACCAACCCCCACCTCACTACAACCTCCTTTCATTGTAGAGAGTGATATAAAAGCACTTGGGTCATTTCTCCTTGAAACCACTCAAATTACTAGTCTGATTCAGTGGAGTCCTAGTGTACATCTTGTTATAGATATTACTTTCCAGAGTCAGGCAACTTTCAGCATAGTGTTTTTCTTAGGAAAGTAAGACTTGTAGTTCTGTTAAACGATTTCAGTGAGACAATGAAAGAAGCAGTCATGAGAGATATTTAAAAAAAGAAAAAACAGAATGGGATACATGGTAACTGTAACGCAATAGGAAGGGAGAAAGAACAGCAGAGCACACAGCTTGAGTTCATATAACCAAGTGACACGTAGGTGAGAAAGATTCATGCTTGCTGCTCTGCACCATTGCCTGTAAACGTTGCTCACCAGCACAGTGCAGTAAATTAGATGACACCCTTTTCTGGTTTTTTTGCCAACTAGAATTATTCAATTATAAATTTTATAACACGAAATATTATCCTACTTGCAAATATTATAACTTCTTATTGTCTGATACAACATATTTGTTGTTCCAGTGTGAAGTCTGATATTGAAATAACTTCTTTCTGTTTCCTTGGTGACTGCAGCTGCTGTCTGATCATACCACAAAATGCAGACTTGCAAGCAGGATGAGCAACTTATGCGTAATATTTGAACCTCTTTTTAACAACAGTGACCTGCTGCTAGAGAGGAGGATGAGATTCTGATAAATCTAGATTATAGGGACAAACTTTTTAAATTAACTGTGTGTTGGTTTGGAAACTTGTTATGGACACACATTAGCAATTTGCATTCAAAAGGTATTAAATAGGACAACCTGTTTGATAATAATATCGTTAATGAGATTGTCTGTTCTTTGGGTGTTTTCAAGGAAAGAATTACAAATCAAGTCATATTAGTGCTCTTCATCTTGTTTGCATCTGTTTTATTACAAGTACATAGCAAAATATGCACTGTGATAAAAGGGTAACAAATTATAGTTCCATATCCCAATTCAGGTGCAATGATTACATGGAAATGAATCCATAAAGGATTCAGATTATATCATCTCAGTGTTGTTTACATTTGATTTTTAATCTCTTGTGTTCATTGTATACCATTAACGTCTTTGACATAGTAAGATGCCTTGGTTTTATTTGTTTCTAGTTGTATTGGCAAAGCAATGGATTTTTCTGTGTCACCTGCTCCTACTGCTATTTGCTCACTAGTGGGGGAGTGCAAATGAGTCGTGTAAACAAAAATAATATAAAATTGCCTTTATGTTACTAGACTTACCCAGCGTCACAAAGACAATAAAAACTTCCATATAGTGCTAGGTCAGAAATGTTGATTGTTGTTTAGAAGCATCTAACCCTGCAGTTTCCAGAACTAGAAGACATTCTGGAAAGTCATGAGTTTGTATTAATGTTATTAAACTACAGTTAAATGTGATTTAAATTCAATGCTAGGAAAGAGCTCATTATTTAAGGAAATGTGTAACGACCTAAACCAAGAATGTATGAGTAGTATAAATTGTGTTATTTGGTTTAGTGATACCACCTTTGCTGCACTAGTGATCCACTTTAATAGTATCTAGAGTTTCAGGGGAAAATGTTATCTTTTTATAGTGTGATATGAAAATTTTAACATCTAATATATTCTGTGAGAGACTGTAGTATGTTTTACTACTTTGATCTTTTCAGTGTTCAGTATTTTGATTGGCTGGACATTTTGCATCTCCCCCACAGGTTTCTGAGATTGTAAACAGGGGAAAAATTAGAGTAGCCAGTCAGTCAAATTATGGAATATTGAAAAGGTCAAAGCCATACAGGACTGTACTTAACTTATAGAATATATGAAGCATTAAAATTCTGATAGCTTGTTCTTGTGCCATGGGTTGAAACAAGAGAGAATAATGCAGTAGTTTGAATCTGTACCTCTGATGGTAATTATAATGAGAATAGAAAATGGTGCAACCATAGCCTGTTGTCATTCTGACAGTCTTTTAACTTTTAATATAAAGGCTTTTTAAAAAGTGGTCTGCATGTAGAGCTAGAAATATATTTATTTGTAAGTTTATCGAAACTGAGGTCTCATACAAGTTCAAACTGTAACTTCATTTATAATCAGAGATTGATTGTAAAAACAAAGGGACAGGACAAAAGCAGAAATGTGCTGTCTCTCATTTATAGTGCTTTGCATAATGTGATGGACACAAAGATGTGATCATGATTACAGAAATGAAAAGCAGTAAAAATGTCTGATCTTCTAATTTGGCATAGTAACTTTAGGAAAAGTTGATGTTCCAGGGGAAGATAAAATTTGTGCAAAACCTGCACATATTAGCCTTTTCAATGCAGATATTATTTTCCAAAGTATTG
Source organism: Gymnorhina tibicen (assembly GCA_013399875.1). Classification (NCBI taxonomy): domain Eukaryota; kingdom Metazoa; phylum Chordata; class Aves; order Passeriformes; family Artamidae; genus Gymnorhina; species Gymnorhina tibicen. Next base: position 1,748,329 of record VXAZ01001836.1, on the reverse strand, counting down.
GCAGGGGAAATAAGGAGTAGAAACACTTTATTTAAGAATTAAATTTAAAATTCTTATTCCATTGTTCTTTTCTTAGCAGAAAGAACGAAACCATTTTCTTGTTCAAAAACTAGCTAGTCGTTTTTAAAATCCACCTACACTATTTTTCTTCTAGTGTCTTTGTGTGAATTGTATGACTCCCTAATGTCTCTGTGTGGGCCTGAGCTGCAATGGAAACATCAGGATACATAGTTAAACTCTGCCAAGCATGTTAGATAATTTTAAACTACATTTTAAACTTTTAGAAACTTGCAAATTCAATTGCCAGTGTAGCCAGCTCAAGGAAGATACTTTATCAGAATTGAAAGCAGATAGATACTAATTGGCTTCCCACTTATTATAAAATCCCAGACTTGGATTTAACTTCCACATTCTTTCTTAAGACAGTTCAAGACAGGTAGGAAAAGTAAGGAGGGATAGGAAGTGTAAGAGATGTGGGAAAGCAGAAGAGTTAAATGGATTTCCAGCCATATCAGGTAGTCTTTTCTACCAGTTCCTCTGCCTTGTAATGAGATTTACTATTTGCAAAGTAGCCAAAGTTGATGTTTCATGACCTTTACCGTGATATCTTTAATTATAGTGCAAATGCTTCTGGGCTAAGCAGAATAATGATATATCTGAATATCTTTTTATGGTGTAGTATTACTTGGTGAAGTATTTAATGATTGAAAAGAAGCAACTGCCATGTCCTGATTCAAATCTTGTTAATTAGGGTACAGATAGATTTTCCATAATATTTGCATCTCTATCAATTTCAATTACATCAGTACCCGAGACTGAGGTATTTGTGTCAAATGGTAACGTTTATGTTGGGGGGCTAAATCTGTGAGTTATGTGAATGTTAGGAACAAAATCTTGTGTTCATTAAGAGTTTATATACCCTGTAAGGCCATGGGTAAGAGAACAACACCTATTAGGCACTGTATTTGTGATATCATTTTATGTGGCCTGGTTTTTTTGTTGGAAATATATAGTAGCACTATCGTCAGCTAGGAGATAGGAATATATAGGAAGGTTTGCCTAGTGTCTGCCCGGCTAAACTAATAACTGATGTCTCTTAAATACATAAATAAATAGGAATATAAATGTTTTTAAGATGAACATTACTTCCTATTCCCTCTTAAAATACGTATTGGTACTGTGAGAATAAAAATTCGGTGCAACAGCAGCATTTTCTCCCCATATGGGGGTTTGTGAAAACCTTCTGCCTCTTAGTGACTGTTCAAACATGCCCTCATTTTGGTAACCCTCTTTTAGCATTGCCTTTCTGAAGGAATTTTAATAACAGCAGTCCATCCGTGTCCATTCACTGCCTCCCTTCTCTCTTGGAGAATTAACATCTCAGTTGTTGCAGCTGCATTGTTGATGCACCTCTAACAGACTGTCCTGCCTTGTCAGGTGTCTGAGGGGTAAAACTGTAAAAAGATGATGAGTATGAAACCTCTAAAGAATTCACAGCCTTACATGCATAGTTGGAAACTATAATCTGAAAGAACTTTTAGAGGTCTCTGTCCACCAAAGTTCCCAAAGGAAAGTCAGTCATGCCATGCCATGCCATGCCTAAAAGGTTTGTTCTCAAAAAAATTCCAGCAACACAGGCTTCAGCTTTTCTCAAGTGTTCACCTGTCCTTTGCAGGCTTCTTGGAACAGGTGAACTGAATCTCTTTGGCTACGATTCAGTCTCATTGTCCTTTATTGGCTGTGCTCATGGAGAGCCCTGTTTCTCACCTCCCTGCAGTACCTCTATCCATATTTGTAAGCTCTTAACTTCCTTTTCTTCAATATTGTTTTTTAGACTAAAATAAAAACGAGAAAAAATCTAATGAAAAATAAACATTTGTTGCTTCCCCAGTCTGCTGTCCTGGACTGCATTAAGCAAAATGTAGCATAGTCCATCTGAGTCAGTCTTATTCAGGCTAAGTAGACTGGAAGAATTGCTTTGCATTCTCTGTGCATGACATTTCTCTTCACATTAACTTTACATTCCATAATATTTTTTTTCTGGCTTCAGCATGGTATCAGATATTGTAGAATTGGTCTTCACAAATAGAGAACATCTACTCCATGACTAAAATTATGAGGCAATGTGGATATTCAAATACTCTGAATATTGGTTATTTAAATTTTCAAATGAAGTTAAAAAATTCAGGCCAGAGAAAATCTCACAGAACTCTGCTGACTTCTAATGCAGATGGAGGATTAGGCAGCATGAAGGCAAATGAAATTCAACATGCCAAATGCAAGGTTGTACATACTGGAAGTAGGCTGAAGATTGTAACATTTTCCATGTGGGCCAGGACACCTCTGTTCTGATCTGAAAAAAAGGGTCTGGATGTCTCCCACTATCTTGTAATCCTTGGCCTTCCCCAGCACTGACAGAGAGGGGTGAAGTATGAAACACTTTGTGAGTAGCAGTTTGACAAGCAGCAGGGCTCTGAACAGTGTGTTAATGTTTAATGTTACTCTTAACAAGCAGCAAATATAGATATTTTAAATGTAGATATAGCTGTGTTAGGGGGAAAAAAAGTAGATAAACCTGATTGCTATCTTGTCGTTGTTGCACCATGGGGTCGGGAGATAAAGATGTGGCCACACACAGATGCAGGAAGAAAAGGGAATTCTTTATTTAATTACAGACAGTTTTTATGTGTTAGCTCTCTTGAATGGCATAAGGTCATTGGTCCTTGACCATCCGCCTCTTAGCATGATTGGTTAAACTCTACAACACCCATTTCAAAACGCCTCTCCAGTGTATCATAAACAGACTTAGACAAACGCCAGGTGTTCAGATAGTTATACAAAAACCATCTTACTGTTTTCATAGCTTGCATGAGAAAGGAGAGATTCTCACAGGATATTGCAAGAAGCTGGAAAACCTTCTGCTAGCAGCTTTTCAGTAGCCACACTATCTGGTCGTTCTTCTAGCTTTATTAGTTTCTTCCTCTTTCATTCTTTTAAATCATCAAGTGCATGTGGGTTTTTGAACTCCAATTTTAAATATAGACATATTCTCAGCAGTGTTTTAGAAATCACAGACAAGAACGTAATTTAACACCTTCTCTTCACAATAATATAGAGGTATGAAAAATGCCGATTTGTATTTAAGCATTATTCTCGACTGAAAGAACAAATTTTACAGTAGAGACATGACTGAATATGTTGGGTGGATGAGTTAGCTACACTGAAACTAGAAAAATATATAATATCTGCAAAAGACCTCCTCTGGTTTTAATTCTCTGTAATTCTTACAGCAGAAGGCAGCAGATTTTTAGTAGTGGAAAAATATACAGATTCAATGTATTTTTTAAAATCATGTGTTTCAGAGGGGAAAAGGCAGAAGAAAGTAGTGTAGTAAAAAAAGTAGTAGGGTGTGTAAATTAACCAAGAGAGGGAAAATTCATGGTATGCAGGAAAAGGACCTGGGAATTCAGGAAACACAAGTAATCTCCAAACTGGTAAACTAAGATGACATGCCAAATTATATTTATGTAATTATTTGAAACAAAAACTAGTATAACTCTTAACAAGATAGATATATCTGGGAGACAGTTTCTGCCTGGGGGGCAATAATGTTCTCTAATCCACCTACAATGAAGGTTCTGTTCCAGGACCTCTCTGTACAGACTTAGGTTTTTAATGCTAAAATGAAATGTGCTGTTTACCTACGTGCCTCAGTGTTGCTGTTTGTAGCAGACAGTGTTATTGGAACTCCATAGCATTGGCTTTGGGGCTGATAGGTTCAGTGGATTTTGTCAAAGTTAGGCATACAGTCTCAGAAGATTTATGTTACCCTCTTCATGTGTCAGTCGCTTTGTTATGTAAATGTAATGAGGTATTTTCCTGTAAAATTAGTCAGAATTATTTATGTAATCTGTTTGCTGCATGTTATTTTAGAGAGTGTGATAACTGGTTTCGTTTTTTATGATGCCAAAAGCCTTAGATAAAACATAGACTATCAAAATTTTCAGTAGAAGAAATCAAGTAATGTTGGCATTAAAATCCAGGGTGTTGCTTTGTCTCTTAGGGACCGTGTCCCATATGACACATTGAAAATACTGTAAACTGAAGTTCTCTGTTGCCATTGTTATGCATACAGATTAGGTACTACATACTGTAACATTTTCCATGTTGGCCAGGACACCTCTGTTCTGATCCAAAAAAAGAATCTGGCTGTCTCCCTCTATCTTGTAGTCCTTGGCCTTCACCAACACTGACAGAGAGGGATGAAGCATGGAGCACTTTGTGCATAGCAGTTTGACTGGGCATGGTCTCATTTTATGTGGTCTGAGACTTGGTTCATGTCTTATGGCTTTTAACGAGATTAATTTGTTCCCAGAAAAGAGTGTATTCAGACAGTCTCCATGGAGGTGAAGATGAATCTGTCTCATTATTTACCCCTTCAGCCAACAAATCATTGTCAAAGAAGATACTGTATTAGCATGCAGGTTCTGTTATTCTATTTTATTTTTACAGATTTATCGGGATTTTTTGTTTAAATATGTATATACAAGTAAATTTGTGGGTTTTGTTTGTTACTTGTTTATTATTACTATACTCATAATGGTGAAACGGTGACTGCAAGCAGTAAGCACCAACTTCTTTACGTGTCCCTAATAAGAGGAGAAATCTAATAAAAGAATTTTTTTCCTTCAGAAGTATTTCATAAACTGACCTAAGTTTAAAGAATAGCATTGAAGAAAGATCCGTCCAGGAGAAATACATTTGGGTTTTTTTTTATATTTCAACTGAATCAAGGGACAGAAAGAGACTGGTTCAAAAATTAACACCTGATAGGTTCAATTTTAGTCACTTCATATAAACAGCCTGTGTTGCCTACCAAGAGGACAGTCAGAACTATGAACATAGAGACAAGCACTATGAACTACGCTTTGTGAAACTAAAGAGTTAAGAATAGCAAGAAGTTCTTTTCTAACTAAGGGCTGGACAAGTTACACCATGGAGGAAGAATGTGGAGAGCAGAGAGAATATAATCACTTAAAACTGGTGTCATCTCTCCTTTCCTTGAAAACTGCTGTATTTCTTTTGTCAGTGTATGGGCTTTGACACCATGCCTAGGAATTATCCCTTCCATTTCTCTTCCTCTGTCTTCCAAAACATGGCCTGGGTTCCATTTTACCAGCTCACATATCATTAAAAGTGACAGAGACAGCAAAATTTTGTAAATTGACAGCTATGACAGCAAAGTAAACTGATGTCAAATGTGACACAAAAATCTCATTTTTTCCATGCATAGTTTAGGGCTCCTGAAACAAAAATGTCTGGCAGTTTATAAACTGGAATACTGGTACATATATACAATTAATTTTTGTATCACATCTTCATTGCACTGATAGCAACAGCATTAACATTAATTAACATTGTTGACAGTTAACATTAACTTGATATTGAAGCTATTTAGGAACTATTTTAATGTTCCTGTGCATAATATACTAAAGTTCACTGCATTTTGATACAGTAAATTTCTTTTTAAGTTAAAAATCAGAGATGTGATTACAGCTTCCTCAAATTTGTTTGCTCTCAGAATAAGAGAGATGTGTTGTTATTGACTAGAATTTTGGCCAGCATTTTGCAGTTCTTGGGCATGAATCAAAGAAATACGGGGGATCCTACCAGTCTATTGAAGCCAGTGGTTATTTGGAAGCTTAAATAAGAGGTAGGCATCTTAAGGCTTCACTGATCCATGTGATGCCTCTGCTTAGACATCAGTGGCTCTCAAGCCTGTTTGTTCCCATTTGGGAATTCCAGACCTACTTAGCTAAAAATGAAGTTTAGATTTTGTGACCATGAATTGGACAAGGTCAAAATACCACTTGTTGAAGCAGCTCAGTTTTGTGTCCTTTCCTTGCTCTGGCCAAGGATTTGCTTTAGTCCTGTTGCAAATTTCATCCTGGAGAGACACATCCATCATTTTTTTACTTGAGAGAAATGTTAGCATATTTATTACAGGGTATTTTCTCAGGAAGACGAACAGTAATTGAGATGTAACTATGAGGGTTGAAGCAAGTTTTTAAAATGTTTCTTGAAAATATTCTCATTACTTTATTCTACCAATTTAACATGTAGAGCTATAAGTCAGATCAGTTGAGAGACAAATGTTACCTTACAGAAACAACAAGATTTAGAAAAGGATTTGAACCTGAAAAATCAAACTAAGGACTAATCCTAGTGCTGTGATCTATATAAATGATTGGGAGTGGTAACAGAAAATCCCTTCTATATTGTGCTGATGTCAGCTACAATGTATGTGCAAGCTAGGTTGCAAATACTGCCTGCCTGCCTGCCAGCTATAATGGTTAATAGCATAATAGATTTTCTCATGCTAAAACATTCTGCTTGTTCTGTATGGATGCATGTATTCAATATACCTGATTTTCTAAACTAGAAGAGAATCAATGACTGAAAAATTTTATTTGACTGGTTTGCTTGCCAGATAAATCCATATTAATGTAAGACATCCTGAGAATGACAACAAATACAGTTACAAAAATCTCAGCTTCAGTTTCATCCATGATGTGTCCTGAATATAACTGAGTTGCAATATTTGATACTTTCATTCATCATTTCAGTCTTGTTACTTTTGAAAATTATGCATTTCTGAAGTCTTGCAAGTGAAACCTAATCTGTTATCTCAGTGTATGACAAGGAAACATTTGGAACAAGACGTGTTAAGGATGTTATTTTCTCGCACCAAGATCAGTTCGATCTTTGAAGTCCTTGAAAGTGAACTGCATGGTATTTCACATTATTGTAGAGTGCTTTGTAAATCCAAAACTTTATGACAAAGAAAACTAGACCTTCGCATTTTACCTGTGAGGGAAACCGATGTGAAGAGGAATCAAGAAATTTGTTCATGACCAGGGTCAGCAACAGCAGCAGCAATAAGAGCCATAATGCTGAGAGCTTGCTTGTTAGTCCTTATCTGCTCTGTGTGGCTTGAAGAGCACTGATGACCTGGCCTTGGGCTGTTGAAGGTTTCCTTACGGCTGCAGCTAGAACCCAGAAGTTTTTGTAAGCTTTGCTGCCCATTCTGCTAAATACACTCTTTTGTCCTGCTGCTCTAATTGCTATTTCCTGGCAATTTTTTTTGTTCAGGTCTCATTCATTTGAACACATGGAACATAATATGTCTTCTCTGCTTCTGAATAGGTTTTTTTCCCGTGTCATTGTTGTAGCAAAAGTAATTTCAGTGGAATTCCTTCAACTATATATATAGCAAATTCCTTTTATTTGTTTATTCAATACTTACCAGGTGTATGGGGTTTGGCTGGGAATTTTCTCACCACACCCACGACACTAAGCTATTTTATGATTTGCCTTCATCCAATAACTTGATTTTTCTTTCTTTTCCTTCAGCAAATGGCTGGGCTGAAAATACATATTTCAGTTTTGCAAGGGTGTAATCTCTGATTGTCAATGTTCCTTACAGAATAGTTTGTTCTAGTAATTCACAATGTGGTTATGTGATCTACAAATGCACAGTACTGAGAGAACACAGCTGCCATCAGCTGTAGTAACCACTTCTTTGCATTCAGAAAGTGATTCTGCAACATGCACAGGCAGTTGTTGATGTTGCTGGTCTTCATACCTAAGTCAGAAAGGATGAGCATTAGACCACAGGCTTCAACAGAAGAGAAAAAACCTTCCACCAGAGTATGGTACCTACCAAAACAGAAGCAAAAGTCACTTCTATACTATTCCTTTCAATGTTAATAGATTTTATTGAGTGGAGTGGATACAGGGACTATCCTTGCTAATAAAAGACATTGGAGGATATTGATTTGAACTTACATGTCTTGGGGAAAACTTGCAAGTAAATGTTCACTGTTAAAGTATAACAGACATTTATGGAGTATTTTAATAATATTTGTCTATATCTAGTGTATACCTACAGCTGAAAAACCTTATGTGGACATCAGGAAGAATCTGATAATATTTGATGTGAAGTAGAAGCGTTTTGTATTTGTGTACTGGATTGCTCTTCGATGCACATTCACTGAGTGAATGACCTGGAGTGAACTGGTATTGAAAGGAAGCTGAGTGAACTGGAATTAGAAGAAAGCTCACATAACTTAAGCAATAATGAATATGGTTGTAGTTGTTTGGTATGGTTTTCAGACACATTTTTAAATGTTAGACGTTGTCTCATTTTGGTCCTGCTGTGAGGTATTCAAAGAGAGGTGGCCATCGAAAGTGGTTCTCTCTTGGATTCTACCCTCTGCTTTGCTTCCTGGCTTGTTATGGTTCAAACACAACAAATCTCCTTTGTATTGACAAGAAAGCACCATGTGCCACTGCTTTTCAGGTTACTCCATTTCAAATTATTTGTTGTTGTGTTGAGGAGAGTGGGGTGATGGAAATATAGAGCAAAAATATTAAATCGACAGGAGAAAAATATTCTCTCCTATGAACACTAAAGCAGTTAGAAGTGCATAATTGTAGAACACCCAGAAAAGAGATTTGACTTTGTGAATATCCAGGTAAGATGCTTTATCAGAAAAGCTGATTAGTAGGTGCTAGGATGTCATCTCATATAATTCAGGAGAAACCTTTCTGATGTTTTTTGTTTGTTCATTATCACAGAATTTTGTTTCCTTTTCCGCTTTAAAAAGCATAACATTCTCTTTTTTTTTTTTTTTTTGCTGCTGACTTTTAGCTGCTTAATCTTTTTATTATCACCACAGTGCAGTCTGTCTGGTGCATATTGTAATACTGACTGCCAGAAGTAGTTGAGGACTTTAAGACACAGACTGCCCACAGGCTGCTTCTTTCTGACTTCTGACCATGTGACAAAAAACATTAAAGCTTCAAATTTCATTCTCAGATTTTACCAATCTGGCAGAACTATTAGTCTTAGAAGTGATCATTGCTATGTATTTAACACTGACAGGGTCAAACAATCGAAATTTACTCTACTAATAAATTTCATAAACTTAACATTAGAGGTCCAGAACAACACAAAACCCCTTGCCTTCATTCATTCTCTATGTTAATTTAAACAACAAAGAGAATCTGTGATTTTAAAAATGCGTAACTATTGTAATTAAAAATCTGACCTTTATCTAAATTCTTCTACCTGCACACTTAGAATTTCCTCTGAAGAGCAAATATTGAGTTGTTATTGTTATTAAGGATATGTCCCCCAGTTAATTTTTCAAATGTAGTTTCTGTTTTAAAAGACTAACTTTTGTATACCACTCTAAGCCAAATGTTTGGGTTTAATAGCAGTTTTAGCTGAAGCAAAAATTAAAAAAAAAAAACAAAACCAGAAAACACGAGGTATGCCTTTTATTGAGATATGAAGCTATAATATACAGTAACTGGCCAAATTTCCAGTTAATGCCTATTATTTATTCTGATGTCATTTTTTTTTTCATTTCCCATCAAAGCAGGGAGGAAGATTTTTATGGAGCATGATTTTTACCATCTGACATGTCTAAGCTCTCCATACGTTGTTTTTGTGGTGGACAAACTGAATCAAGGTGAAGGGAGGAGAAAATGCTTTTTCTGCAAGCTAATATGTCAAATCAGACAGTTGACCAAACAGAACTTCATGTTTGGGCAGGAGTTCTGAGACATCTTTCACTTGTAAGGTATTTCTTGTGGTTTAAACTTCTCATCTCATCTTGGGATGCTGGAGGGTATAGCTCTTTAAACTCTTTTGTTACAACAGCTGCTAAGACTTTTTATCTTTAACAAGATATTCAAGATGAAACAAAAAAATCTAATATGGTTAGCTGAAATCTGGGACATTACAGCTATCTTTGTATTTAACTTTTAGTTCACATCTTATTAAACTTTTTGTAAGTGAATTTAGTGTTTATTAACAAAGCTCAGCTAATGTCATTAGAGATAGGGGACTTATTTGTCCATGGTTAAACACATTGCTTTTGCCAATGTACTGGTATTGGGAACAAAGGTTCTTTCCAAGAAATCAAATTATCTTCAAAAAATATACACTTTGACTCTATCTCTGCTATCTCTATAGAGGTTTTTATCCATCAGCATTATTCATTTGTCATTTGCCATGGCTTTGAGCAAGAACAAGCACATCAAGACAGTTTGGCCCTTCCTTGCTCCAAATATTCCACAACTGCATCCAAACCAAAGTCTAAAACAGAAGAATTTTTAGATAGTATTGCACATGATTAACCTGAATAGCTCTGACCTCACTCCAGCTGAATGGACTAACGGAAAGCCCCTTTTCCAGGGCATTTAAATACAGTTTTCCAGCCTGCCTTTAGAGACTGGTTTATATTAAGCTAGAGGTTGGTATTTTAGTTAGGTCTAGAATTCTTTAACAGACCTGTTTAATGCTGCTTTTATTTTGACCATTTTAAGAAGGACACCAAGAGACCAAAGGGGAAGTTCTAGGACTCTTACCTAACACTGCATTTCTGCAGAACAACAGTTGAATAGGAGTTGTTCTTCAACATGAACTGTAATAAAACTAAATATCTATTACTAAATTTTAATTTTCTCATGAAACCATTAAAAATTTTCCTAGAAAAATATCATCTTATAGAAATGTTAACCAAACCCCCAAAATTCATGGAGAGGTAGATACATATTAACTGATTGAAAACCTTAGAATGCTATGGACTAGCTATTCTCCAGCTCAGAATGGCTTTGAGTGACCTCCTGCAAAGCCATTATTTTATGTTAATAAATTACCAGAAGGACCGTTTAGCAGTAATTTATTAAATTGAGATTAAATAAAAGATGAACTTAATTTGCTATTATGAATTAAGGCAGAGCTCAAGGCCACAGAGTCTTGACAAACAGGGGAAAGGATGATGGATGCCAGCAGAGAGAATCTATTTTTAAAAGGGTATTTCTCTTGAGTTTTGAGCAGTTTTCTTCCTAAGTAGATTTTAGGAGAGCAGAATGATTTTTTTTTCCTTTTCATTCTTTCTTTTTTTTTTTTTCTTTTTTTTTTTCTGTGCTATTTTCTTATTTTGGTAGTCGAAATACCGCCTGCTGTATTTGTAANTTTTTTTTTCTTTTTTTTTTTTCTGTGCTATTTTCTTATTTTGGTAGTCGAAATACCGCCTGCTGTATTTGTAAATTGATTGTACAGAAACAAAGAGTTTGAAAGGATTAAAAAAAAAAACTTTTTATCTAAATAATGCCTTCTGCTTTTTGTTGTATCCTGATGAATCAAAATATGAGAAGGGAAGAGATATTATGTAGGGTAATAGGTTCACTTGTGTTACATGGCAAGCATCATCTTTCTTCTGTGCACCTAAATGTCTTCTGTGCACCTAAATTCCAATGTCATGCATTAGTGACTAGACAAAAGTTGCAAGTCCTTTCTGAAGAGGAGTCAATAATCAGAGAGCAATGAAAACATCATTTTTTATATGGGATGAGCTCATCATATATCAAGGGGTTTTGAGGGATTTCCTTTACATTTCGTATTTGAATTATGGCATAGATACCTGCAGAGGACTTCAGACAGACTAAGAGTCCCATAGTTATTTGACTCACATCCAGCAAAAGTGTCATGTCTCAGAAACCCCATGGAAAGGCAAGACCCACAAAATCTCTGTTGCAGCAGGCACAGCTGGGGGACTTAGAAGAGGGAGTGGCTTATTCTTGTTGATGTTTATACCCTTCTAGAACTCACAAGTTTGTTCTGCGTGTGGTCACCAAATTTTTGCCTTGGGGCTGATTTCCTTGCTAGTAAGGGCCAAAGATTCTGGTCAGATTTCTCTGAACCGGTTTGGGGAGTTTTTAGAGCTCAGCTCTTTGTGGTAATCAGCCTTAGTGCAGTTCTTTCATTAACTTTCATCTCTAACAAATAACTGTATCAGATTTCTCAATATGGCTGATAGAGAGGTCCCATTAATATATATTCTTTTTTGCATGCAGAAGAAAATTCAATATGATTTACATTACTCTTGCTTTCATTTCAGTAGTTTTTGACATGGTGAATCTTTAACAAGTTGCAATAGGTTATGGCAAGTGCCGTTTAATTTTCTGAGCAGTCAGAAATGCAAAGGAGGAGGAAGCAGCTGTAGCTTCAATGCCAAAAGAAATGGCAGTGGAGATGGTATTTGCACAGGTCCTTGAAGGACAGCTTGTAGCTCTGTTTAGGTAGTCTATACAACTCCTCTGCAATATTACTGGCTATCATGCTAGTCAATTTGTCTTTCTGACACTGTTTATTCCCTTGTTGTTGCTCTTTTGTTGTGTTTTGGGGTTTGTTTGGTTGGGGTTTTTTTCTTTAAATTGGATTGCAAGGCCCGTAGTACATGGACTATATTTTTATTCAGTGTTTGTCCAGCATGAATCACTTGATCTGTATCTAGATGTTATGCTGATGGTAGTAGTAATAATATCAATAACAATAATACCATAAATAATTGTTAGCAGTGGTCATAGATAATTTGCACAAGAGCCATATATTGCATGGTAGCTTTGATTTTTGCTTCAGGACATAATGTTGCACTACAAACTATGCTGAAAGAGTCCATGGCAGGGATTTGAAATTAAATATAAAGGATTATGCCTTGTAACTAATGTAGACATCTGAATCAAAGTTTGAAATTTAAATTATACTTTGCCAGGTAGACATTTAAATGTCAGACCAGTGTTTGTTTATTTCTGTAGGCCTTTATTATCTCTTCATGACCATTTTCTCATCCACTGTTTTCCCTGAGGAAACAGTACCTGATATGCAGATTTAAGCTCTTAATCAAATTCTACTGTTGGTTGACGTGTTGATTATTGGTATGTTGGAAAGAACATTATAGAACCATCACATGCAGTTTGGCACAGTTGGAAGTCCACATTAGGGTAAAAAAATTGGTGAACATGAAACCTGACTGGCCATTTTGCTTTAGAAGAGATGGCACTTTAAGTCAGATGTGAAGTGGATCTGCACTGGTGGAATAACTTTGCATTGCTTCCACTTGAACTATTCGTAGCTGCTACATATGTAGAGGACTCAGGCTTCTGTGCTGTCATTTCTTTACTTGTCATGAGAACCACACTGGTAATAAAAGCATAACTAAACAATGATTGGGGAATAGCAAAACCTTATTGAATTTATTTTATTTCAGTGAACTGCAGAGCATATTACATTTCTTAGATGCATGAAAATATTAGGATCTTTATTGCTCAATTAAATTATGCTTTTTTCATGCTAACGCTGCTTTAAAAAGAAAGGGTACTAAAAGGCTAAAAACACAAGACAGGAAATAGGCTCAAAATACACAAAATTTGCAAGATATGTTTTCATTTTAAAATATGCTTAACACTTGAGTAAGTAAACAAAACTGGTTTGTTTGCTGTGGTTGAGAGATTAAAAGCATTAAGCAAGACCCTCATCTAGTAAGTTAATATCTATTCCTGGAAATGATAAAAGAGATGCCTGCATCAGCATTTCAAATATTTTAAAACCTTCAATATTTATACTGATTTAAGAAAAAATCTATTTACTGTTGGCACATGTTTTACCATCCTACTCTCTACTACTCCCACACCCATATTCAGTATTATAAACTGAAGTGATTAATTCTCAAGGGAGGGGTGGATTTAATTTCCAGAGTTGTCTTTTTGGCTTTTATTGTCATCTATATTCACTTTTTTTTCTTTCCAAATATTAATTGATTTTTTTAACTGCTAACAGATGATGGGTGTAACTATTCAAAACTAATTGATAAAATAGTGCTTGCAATAACAAATAGAAAACAGAAGTAGCTATTAGTTACCTCACCTTAGCTAATCTGCAGTATTCACACTAATACAAGGGGAAAAAAACCCAAAATAACGAACCTTAATTCTGGAGGCCTTAGTGTTTAGAAAGATTTTCAAGTTTTAATAAGTAGACCAGTCAAGCACCAGTTGAAAGCATTCAACACAGTAAATTCCTTTTTTTATAAAAACAGTCCAACAAAGTAACAAAATAATTACTAAGCATGAGCTCTTCAGTCTACTTTGAAATGAGTGGGTAACTTTTAATTTCAAAGGTGTGATCTTATTTGTTTATTGGACTTCCTAAGATGAAGTTTGAATCATGTTGTAGCTTTTGTATGAATCCATGTCATATGTTCTATGTCATATGAGAAAGGAGTGCATGGTTAGTAAGCTTATGATTAAGATATTTTTGATTTGAATATTTCATCCAGAATATACAGGAAGGCTTGTTTGGTTTTGGTTGTTTTGGGTTTTTTTCAATAAGCATTTGTGTTTTGAACCAGGAATTCTATGACGTTCTGCCTTTGTTCTGCATGTCTCATGATATTTTATGCTATGTTTTGTGGTCTAACTGCCAGAAGTCAGTATAATCCTGGGACTTGGGTGTTAAATTTAACAATTCTTATATTTTTTTTTTCTTTTAACCCATCCTCTCTTTCATCTCTTTTTACTTTTTTTTTGGTGTGTGTGTGTGTGGCAGGGGCATGTTACTTCTGCATGGAAAGGAAAATATCAACAAATGCTGTGCTTTTCAGATGATGCATCTAAGCAGGCTGCTTCAGGCATATTTAAGTTCACTCACCGGCATTAGAAACACAGCAAACAAAGTTTCTTTAAGGCAGAGAGAGAGAATATAAGAGGTTTTTTGAGTGTTTATCTGTATGCATACTCACACTGCATCTGCAAGTGCTACCAGGGTCACGTGCTAAACCCCTTGTCTTTGTGTGTTCTTCTGTAGTTTTTAAAGGAGTGAGAAATACTGTTTCCTCTCTCTTTCTTCCAGTGTTCTGCTGGATGGAAATAATCCTTCTGTGCCTGCCTAAAGCAGAGTACTCTCAATATTTCATTATTTTTGAAACCCGCTTATTGCTTCCTTGAGGATGTATTTTTGTTCCTCATAGGCCAGCACCACCATTAAAATGGTCTATCTTTGGCAGTACTACAGATAAAGTTCTAATTCTGCCTTTTTATTGTGTATCATGACCCCATTTTATTCTGATTGTAGTCTGAGGTTTTATCTTGATGAAAAGTCTTTTTCTGTCACAGTATGCTCCCGTGCTCCATTGCACTTCCTCTCAGTATAGCAATACTACAAAGGAGTTCTTGACTATCTGGTCACTAGCCTCAAAGCCCTCAGATTTTTTCTTTGTGGGAAAGCCCACTTTAATTACCAGTAGGAGCTGCAGTTATTCAGATAGTGGCATATGATACCTATTAGTTATTCCTGTAGCTTTTAAATATATTAGCTTCCTCTTTGACTATTCCCCTTGAATAAGCTTTTGCATAACGCATGGTCTTGAACCTCCAGCATTATTCAGCTGCTAATTTTTTCTCAGGTGTTAGTGCAGGGCTTAAGTTCCAGCATGTGTAATTTGACACAATACAGTCTCAGGGAAAAATGGGCAGGAGAAAAATGTCTAGGTGAGAGAGAGGAGGGTCCTGCATTCCAGGGTAAGATACTTCATTTCTTGTAGCCCTTCCTCTCTGGAAGCTGCTGCATCCACTGAGAAGAGAAAGGAAACTGAGACTTCACGTATTTTTTCCTTGGGGGTAGGGGGACATAGGGCATGAACAGGTTTCTGTGGCTGTGCTGCAATTTTGAGCTGCATATAGTGAGCTGACTGTTATTTCATAAAGTCCTTGACCTTACTGACTTTTGTGGGGTTTCTACTGCAGGAATTTAGAAAAGCACTCTGATTTTTTTTTTTTACAGTTGTAATTGCAGCTGTTTTCCAAAATCTTTAAATAACATTAGTTCTTAGAAGATATTTCTAGTAACAAATGCAAGGGATTCCAGAAAGTATAATGTTTGATTCCAGTTTTTAGTAGGAGAGTGAAGACTTTCTCATTACTTACATGTTGAGACACTCCATTCACATGGATATTTTTGACCGCTCCAGGAACCTTAGCTATTTAAAAGCACTTAGAAAGAGGAGCTTTAACTAACAATATTCCATTTGTGTCAGATGCCAATATTCTGGTGGATCATTTTTCTTGCAATTGACATACCAGCAGTCTGCAAAAATTCACAAAGTGTTTTAGTGGTTGCTGCTCCCTTGGAATGAATTCAGGAGTAATGCAGGCCTTAATGAGACACACCTGAAGTCACATCAGAGTGGGCACAGAGTACCACCAGAGTTCCCTTCTTTTACAAAAACCCTGTGTGCTTCCTTGAGCCAGTAACCTCTGGTGAGCAGACTGACATTTTTTTTTAACCAAATTAGGTTATATATCACGTGAAACAGATGGAAAGTTCTGGGATTTTTTGGCATTGCCACTGTCTGAACTTTCTTCCTTTTCTCCAGTGGACACTCTGAGAAGTGTCAGTCCTGCTTGCACCTCCAAGATAAAAAATTGGTGAGAATTCATTTCTCAGGGGAAAGGGCTCCACAGCAAATATTTCCATTTGAAGAAAAGAACAGAGGGTGGAGAGCATTCTTAGGTACTGAAAATTTAACTCATTTTTTTAGAAAATTAGCATGCAGAAGACGACCTCAACAAGTTGTTCTATTGCTCCAGAAGGGAGACATGATTGCACCTTTTTACCTTCAAGATGCTATCAAATTGTTACATTCGGTTACATCTAATACTGGAAACAGAATCGGATTGTTAACAAATTAAGTCTTCCTTTAGGTCTTAGCAACCACTATCTTCGCAAAGACTTCAGCTCTGATTCTTCAAAGAAAGCTGTGATCATCCTATCTGACTGATGCAGAATAGCTCTTTTCATCAAATGATGAAATCTGCCAAGCTCATTCTAAATGTCTCAGGTTTGCCGAACTGAAGTGTGAACTACCAGTTGGTTCACTGTCACTGCTTTTTTGGTACAGTAGCAAAACTGGACTTGATTGTAGCCTCTTGTAGCCTCTTTAATAGCTCATCAGTAGAAGGAACTTATTCCTGTGTTTTCAGTCTCTCTTGCATCTTTTAACTCTAGCTAGCATTGCCTCACTTGAATGGGCCATACAGGTGTGGCTCATGTGTACCAGACTTTGAATATGGTTTTTGTAAGCACCATATCTTTTCATCAGGCATCTCTTAATGAAAAAAGCTGGATCAGTCCAAAACTTGCTTGATACAAACCACAGTAATTATTGTAAGTAATATTCACAGATCCACATGCTACTCAAAGATACTAAATCACATCTGCAGAAAAATATAATTTTGTTTTCTTACTTTGTGCAGGATGATAACAATTTTATTTGATATCTAAGAAGCCATTTGACTGGACCAAGAGCCAAAGGATTATATGTTGTGAGCAAGTTCAGTGTGCCTGAAGGTATTTTAGTCAAGACTTTATATTACCTTTTGCAGAATAGAAAATCTGTAAGGCGATAGGGAATATTGCTATCATTCTCCTACATCAAATAATGGTACTGTTAGATTCCTTTAACTATACTTTTGTAATGCATTTTGTCTCTGGACTTGGAGCACGGGCCATCAGATTCAACTCTTAGTCCATCACTACTGAAGGATGAAAATTGCAAAAGCAAATTTCAGTCATTTGATGATACTAGATCATGAGTAAAATGTTAAAATGATGGGTTAAATTGTTTTAACTAGAATTTTTTAGAACTGGGTCTACTATAAAGCTACTCTCTTTTTGATTCAAGAATCATTAAAAACGTGAAAAAATCCTGTTCCAGAATCAAACTTCCTCCTGGGTGTCCAGGATGCATTCTTGATTTTGTTGTTGGAAGAGGTGATGTACGTGTTTTTTTCACTTCCCTTCCTTCCTGAATCAGAGCGTATGGCAATACAGAACTGAATAGCCAAACTATAGATGACCCCAACTACAAGCCAATGAAGCAACATTTTCAAGAAAATTTGTGGCCCTTGTTCTGTTGACACAAATCCCTAGAAATTATTTTCTAGAAATTCTTGCTTGTTCACTGGAGCTAAAGAACTTCTATCTTTTACTAGTTTCCTCAAGTTTCATTGAGGTGCTGTTTGACTTCTGCATCCTGAAATTAATCTTTTACCCACTTTATTCATTTTTCTACTGGTAGTTTTTGAGGTCTTTTATTAGACTTATTTTGCCTGTCAGGAATTGCATCATTCAATGAGGTCTTGATCTTGTAATGTTTTCTATCATTAAAAAGCCTGTTGATCTAATAATGACATGTTCCTTTTAGGGTGGGACAGTCTTATTCCACAAATACACTGGTGGCCAGAAAATCTGCCCTAAGAGTGGACATATATCTCCCATATGTCTGCTGAGACAGCATTGTTTACTGTGGTTGTTAGAAATGTCTTATCTTTTTCTATCTGCTAGAGGGTTCCTCATCTTCCATGTAAGTTTTTTTGACAAAGGTATCTGTGGTCGAATATTATCAATTGTGAATTGTCAATTTTCTCATGTTTATTGGCTTATCTATTTTGTCACAGATACTTGCAGATTGTATAAAGAGGTAACAAAAAATGCAGCATGAAGTCTGGCAAAATTATCTACAGGAACTGCTATTAATTTCTTCCATTTATCATTGGAGATGCAGACTTTCTTGAAATCTCTGAGGTTATATCTTTCTCTTCAGCTTCTGGTCTGATACCAGTACATGTTTCCATGACCCCTCTCCTCATGTCTGTATCCTAGAGAATACTAACAAGGAGCATTGTCAGGGGAGCCTATTAAGAGCGTTGCTTGAGCAGTGAGATCTCTTGCAAACGTATGGTTTGGCTGATCGTAGTAACTATTCAGCAGACAGGCTTTTCCCTCAAGTCTGATAATTGTGTTTACATTCGTAGACTGTCCACAGTTTCTTTCTCTTTGGTGCTGGACTGAACCTTGTCATTGCCATCTCAATTAGTATAAAAACACTGCTGAGTTTTGCCACACAATTAAAAAACTCTTACAGTAGCAAGGATTTAAGTGCCACATTACACTGAACATGGACTATGGTTTTGTCATCTGGCACTACATCCTAATTGGGCTTAATTCTCAGGTTCTGAATGAGAGAACAGCATTTTTGCACTTGGCAACAGCACTACAGGGAATGTGTCCAGATAGAAAGATCCTCCATGAAATGGTACCAGGTAATCAACCTCTATGCCCTATGCCTGAGCTACATAGAAAGTTACTCAACAGTCAGGTGTTTTAGCTAAAATTTCACACTGAACTGAGTTCTTCATGGGTGGAAGAGTTTTGTCGAAAACAGAGCCTGGTATAGTTTATAAGAACTTCATGAATATATGCCTGTCTTAGTAGCTGAAATTTTTTTATAGATGTGTTCTACTAAAATAAATTTCCCTTGAGCTCCTAAAGTATTCTTGATATTTAAACAGAATATAATAATTTGCAAGAGGTGGTTCATATTATTCTCTGTATAAAAACACAAATATACATTAAAAGAAAAACATAAAGCTATGTACTTACACAAGAAAGTATTGCCTCAGACACAGATAATAGTCTTGTGCAATCTTTTTTTTACTTTTTTTTTTATTACACACCAATATCATATTCCAATAGGAGGGCTTTACTAAAATATGAATTATTAATCAGAAAGTACAATTGTCACTTAATACTGAACATTTGTCTCCTCCTTTTGAACTCAGGGATGAGAAATCTGGATAATTGTGACACTTGTTTAATCACAAGAAAGCTGCTCTATTGCTAAAAGCTCAGGGGGTTTTAAAAGATTTAAAATGAAGATCCTTGAAAGTGTGGTGCACATTCAATATTAATCCATGTAGATGCTGGAATCTATATTTTTTATTCAACAACTGAAAAGTGATATCGTTAGAGAGAGCAACACTTGCTGTCTCCTTTCGAACTGATATTGTCAAATTGGCACTAATAATCACACCTGGTTTTTCAGTATTGCTAAGTATAAAATGACTTTCTGCATCATCTGCATGTCTCTATGGCCATTCCAATATATTCCTTCATCATCATATGCAATTAGAATGTCCCATAACGGCTTTCAGACTTTTATATCAAGTTTTATAAGTTGTGGTCTTTTTCCTGAATGTTTTTGAGAAGCAGAAAAGGGGCTAATGCTGCTAAAATGCAAGTCGTTCAAAGTATGATGGTTTATCTTACTTTCTTTGTTAACCTTCCATTGCCAAAAACTTAAAAAGCTGAATTAGTAGTGCACTGATTTTGTAAACAGAAAGCTTGCCTAGATAACTATCCTTGAGTCATATTTTCTACAGGTTTTTTTTCATTTTTTAAATCAATGTTCTCAGAATATACTGCATTTTTCTAATCAGTTGTGGGTTTTTAACCTACTTTTATTTCTTCCCCCATTCTCTGATGTATGGCTTATGCAGATATTGTGGGAGTCCAGAGTGCGGGGAATATTTCTCTGCCTGTTTTAAGGAGTTTTACCCCCCTGGACAGCACGGTTTTTGACCTTCGTCCATGGAGAAAGCTGCCAACTCTCTGGGAAGAACTTGAACGCACTGTGGTGTGAACTAGGTGATGGAATATTATGTAAGGTTACACAGGGTGAATATATAAAGGTGTTGGGTTTGTTAAAGTAGCAAATAGGTAAAAAGCAAAAAACTCCAAAATGGAGGATTGTTGTTGTTTTATAACCTCCTTCTTGTTCTTCATGCTACTCCATTTAATGCTGCAAAATTGCTTAAAGTGATTGGATAGAAAATTCCGCAGTTCCTGTGGACGTTTTAAAAACATTTGTTGAATATTGGTAGAAAAGTGAAAATATCTGTCGTTTCAAACACTGATTGGACTGTTTAGCTTTAAAAACGCCGTGTTATCTTGATTTCGGCGTCATTCTGCGCATTTTCCTTAGCGTGCACGTCCCTCTGCTGTACTTCTAACTTTTCTGATAAGACTTAATAAACTATCTGAGAGCAGAGAAGGCTGAATGTCCATTAATTAACAAAAATCCAGGCAAGGACTCAGAAGTCCTCCCCCAGCAGGGGAGGAATGATTTAAGGCACAGCAAGATCAATAGGTGGAATTCAAAACAGAATCCCACAGATATCTATGGCAGTACGAAATTAGCTTTCAGGAATAAATAGGTTGCACCATTTTCAGTTGTATTAGCAAACTTCTATGATAATTTCTTCACAATAACAAAGAAGTGATGCAGTCTGATGTATGCAGCATCTATTCTTGCTACTTATTTTTAGTTGTCAAAAATTCCACCTAAACAGAATGTGTAATAACTTGCCCTGAGGATATTTAAACTAATCTTTGTGAGACAAATATGTTCTCAGCACTTACTGGTGGCATGTAAAGTTCATCTCAGCCCTTGGAGTTGGCATGTACTTGTGCTATATTTTTTTCTGTCTTAAAAATTGCAACTCAATTTTCTAATGCACTTTAAGTTTTAACCACTGATACAATTCTTCTTTTTTTGCCAGGATTATGCTGAATTTTGCCTTGATGGAAGTTTTTTAGCAAAATATGGTGTTAGCAATAGTCAGTGGCAATAGTGACTGCAATACTAGTTGGATAATTAAGGGGAAGGAGGGATAATGTTTTCATTTCTCTGATCAGGATTTTGGAAAATGCTTAGTTTCTAGTTATTTCTACATTAAATTCCTTAGAGCTATAAAAAATTCAACATTTTGTTTTGTATTTGTAAAACTAGCACAACAATCTTTCTAATAATATACTTCATTCTGTAGTAATTTTGAAAATGTGAATCAAAATGTGTAAGAATTCATAAACTATTTTCTTTTCAGGATATACTACTAGGATAGGAAAAAATCTGCTTGTGGGATTCCATGTAGATTTCTGGGGTTTGGAAGTTTTTTACCTTCATTGCACAGCTGGCCTCCTGGTGACTGAGGCACTAGACAATCAGAGTGTTCAAATACTGGCTGTATGGCAGGATAAGCTGCAGACTGCAGTGGAGATATCTGCATTTCTCTTCCTGGACTCACTGAATAGCCAGTAAGACTCACAAGTTCAGATTCAATGCCACACCTGACCAGGCTATGAACTGTTCTGGTGAGTTATCTTTGACTAACAGCCAAATTCTCACACAGTGAGGTCAGCTGAGAGATACTGAGCATTTGCTCAGAACAAGCTGAAGTTTTCTCTGAACGAGAGAGGAGACACTTTTTTCCTTTGATTTTATTTTCACATTTTCCTGTTCACATATACTCCTTTTCAAATGCCCCTATGAGTTCAAGGACAACTTTTTGTATTTTTTCTACTCCTTTTTTTTTTTTTAAATAAGTGTGGCAACTGTGCTATATTGATGATAGAGATTGTAGCAATCTTAAGTAGAAGTGGAAGCTTTCTTTTGCCTCTCCCATTCAATGTTATAGGACAGGCCTGCTACAGAGAGGATTTTGGTTTGCTCTTCAGTATTGTTTGCTATGTTCTATGTGGAATACTGCTGGAGGCAGGTAGTGCATTGGTAGGTGATTCTTCAGTTTCCAAGGGGCCAATTTTTCATGCTGCAGTTAAAAACTCGTTGTCCCTTATATTATACGCAGTTGTTAACAGAGAAACAAATGAACAGCAGGGACCCAGCACAAGATGAATAATAAAACAGGAAGCAAAGTAAAGATTGCAAACCCAAAGGAAATTACCTAGAAGGCAAATCTGTAAAATCAATACAGCCATATCAACTGACACTAGCTCAAAAGTAACTCGGTGTCTAGATTAGTCTAACTAAACCAAATCCACATTCATTTACATTGAACATTCTTTAAACTGAGCCCAAACCAAAGTTTATGCAAGAATGGTGCACAGCTAACTCTAACCTCTTGAAAATTAGACAAATCAGGGATTCGTGTAGCTGGGACAGGAAAGGTGCCCGGTCACAGGTAACACAACTGTGGAAGCTGCTTTCGGGAGTGCTCTTCATTGATAATTTCCTCCGTGTCTTTAGAGGGCTGCCTTGGGGCCAAGATCACAAGTGAGAGCTACCACTCCTGCTAATCAACATCCACATCTTACACCCCTAGTGGGGCATTACACCATCCTGTGCTGCCTCTTCTGAGAACCGGTTGCTGATTCTCTCCTTGTTAATGAAGTGTAATACAATGGGGCAGTAATCAACCCCTGGTCACTGGTCTTCCAAAATGCACATTTTCAGCCTTTTCCTGATTCTAACTTCATAACAAACAGGGTTGAGTTTGTTCCAAAAAGGTTTTTATCCAAACAACTTTATTGAGGTTTAGCTCAGAGATGGTATGTTGGAAATAACCCAAATTAACTATATTTGTTAGCTTAATGTAACTGTACTTTTCCTTAGGAAATTTTGATTAAGGGAATATATAAATTAGCAATACTTCCAGTTTGAGGAACTGTATCTGCTTTAGGTAACACTTAACTGTTATTTTCAATCCATTTACTTTTGACATTCTGTCAGTCCGCCCTTTCTTATACATAATGCATGAGAAGAATATTTAAAGCATACTTGTGTTTTAACACTAATGAACAGTGCTCAATAGTATATGTATTTTGTGGGAGCTAAAGCCGCAGGAATGAATAACAGTTTTGGGAAGAGGTACGTGTACAGGATAGAAATGTCTGAGTCACAAGTGGTGTATTGCTGCTAGAAATCATGTCTTTGAATTTCTATAACAAATTTCAAAATCAACATTACCACTTAATCACATTATTCTAAAATTCTTTATTTTTTAATATATGTAAAGGTTAGTACCTTAAGAGTGACTGTTTTGAAATCCAATGTTTTTTTAAAAGGTGCTGTTTTGTACTAATCCTGTGAATCCATACATCTGCTACCAGAGGAAGTATTGTCTTTCACTTGAGACCTCAGTCAAGAAAAGCAGTCATTGACAACTGAGCCTGTCATTTCAAACTCCCTTACCCACAAAGGTGAAAATAGATGTTTCTAGACATCTTCAAGGTATAAAGCATTAAGAAACAGTTCTCAAAAATATTTTATCCACTTTTAAAGGGCAAATTGTTTGAGCAAGCATGTTGGACTTTTCTATGTTTTATTTTAGATGGGTAGAAAATGGAAACATCTGTGTGTTTTCTTCATAAACTGAGGGCAGAAAAAACAAGGTTTGAAGGTAGAGCAGTATGATTCAAGCTTTCAGATTTCTTTTTTCCACAAGCAGAATTCATTAGTTACTAATGAAGTGGATTACTAGGTCATTTCTTTGTCCTTGGAAAGTATTGCCTCACTTTTTTGTTATGCAAAGATCACTAGTAAGATCCTAGTTTTTTCTTCACACTTTTTTTACCGTAAAAGGACTAAAACAATGACACAGTCTTCCTGCATGTTCTTGCCCTTGACAGTTTAATCAGAGAAAATGTATTTCAGCCATTTGACATTTATTTATGGTAATGAAATTGATTCAGATTATGTAACCTCCCAAAGCTCTTGGAGGTAATGTGCTTTCGGCTTTTATATGTAGTAAATTTAAGTGGACAACTGGGGGAAGTAATATCAGCAAGATAAAAAGAATGTCATGGATCTAGCTTGCAGAAGTATAACTACAAAATAGAAATGATCAAGCAGCAAAACATGCCACAAAGTTGCAAGTCTGTAAAACTCATACTGTTATTTAATAAGTCTCATTTCTTCTAGAATCGCATTTCAAATCCTGTTCTTGGTTATGCTCTATTAACTCTTATGAGAGGTCTCATACTCCACCAGTTGCTATTTCTTTCAGATAAGATGCTTGTGTGAGATGACACAGCTTATTCACTAAAGGTTGTTAATTTTGTATGCAATCTAATCTAAAATAATTGAGAAAGATTATATATAAACACTCGTGTTTAAAGAGTTCAGTGGACTGATTAAATATCCCTATGCTTTGCAACTTCGTTTGTTTGTTTAATTTTACTTGTGCATGTTGAACATTACTGGAACTTTTGTGATACAAATCAGCACAGTCAAAAATACTGAGGTGCATTGTGGGACTCTGTTGTGAATTCCACCTGTTGATTTGCTGTGCCTTAAATCATACCTCCCCTGCTGGAGGAGGAATTCGAAGTCCTTGCCTGGATTTCTACTTAATTAAGGACATCCAGCCTTCTCTGCTTTCAGATAGTTTATTAAGTCTTATCAGAAAAGTTAAAAGTACAGCAGAGAGATGTGAATGCTTGAGGAAAAATGTGCAGAATGTCCCCGAAATCAAGATAACATGGCATTTTTAAAGCTAAAATACCCAATCAGTGTTTGAAACGAAAGGTATTTTCACTTTTCTACCAATATTCAAGAAATGTTTACAATACGTCCACAGGAACTGCGGATTTCTTTATCCAATCACTTTATACAATTTTGCCGCATTAAATGGAGTAGTAAAAGAAGAAAAAGAAGGTTTGAGAACAACAACAATCCTCCATTTTGGAGTTTTTTGCTTTTTATCTATTTGCTACGTTAACAAACCCAACACCTTTATATATTCACCCTGTGTAACCGTACATAATATTCCATCATCTAGTTCACACCGCTGTGCGTTCTAATTCTTCCCAGAGAGTTGGCAGCTTTCTCCATGGACGAAGGTCAAAAACAGTGTGGTCCAGGGGGGTAAAACTCCTTAAAACAGGCAGAGAAATATTCCCCGCACCCTGGACTCCCACAGTGCATTCCAGGTTTTCAGAATTTTCACCAGCTGTCAGATACCACTGTGAGTTGTAGCATTGCTAATAACAGCCTGACAGGCCAGCATCAGGATTGGTGTCTGACATTCAAATGCATAAATACTTGCACAATTGCGTAGTTCCGCTTTGTTTTGGACTTTGTCCTTCTGACCAGATATCTTCAGCTCTTCTGCTTTATGTTCTTTCTTGCTAGGTAACTGGGGACACTTCGGATAAAACCTGTTCATGAAACACCTGCCAAAAGCAGTGATGGCTCTAACTTTTATGAAATTCCTTCAACAGCCCTTCAGCAAAGTAACCTCTTTTCTTTTTCAACTTCCTCATCTGAGCTCAACTGCTTGTACAGTGCTCAGCCATGACTTTCCAGCACACTCAGTGAGGGGATTAGCATTCAGTTGCATGGTGCATTGTGGCCTCTAACATTTGTTAATGAAAAGAAAACTCCACTTTCTTCTGATACTGTCGTTAGTCATGTTTATTGCCATCCTGAGCAACAGCCAGTGAAAACTGGAACCTGCCATGCTAGCCTCTGCAGAGGTGAGTAGCAAGCAGGCCCTCCACATTCTGACCTAAACAGATCCAAATTGAGGCAAGAAAGGAGGCTGGAGGACACACAAGCAGAACAAACAGTTCTGGATGGAAGACTGGATTTGAATGCAGATGGATTAAAAGGGAAAGACAAAGCTGAGTGAGAAGTCTGGAAGAAAGGTGGATGGTGGCAAAAGAGGACTCTAACACTGTAGGACCAATAGTTACAAAAGCGTTTGAGGGGACAAGGGATGAAGCAGCATACACCTGCCAGTACATGGGAAATAATGCAAACTTTAGGATCATGACAGGTGAATAGAATTTAAGACCAGAAATATACCATCATAAGTATCTGATTTCCTACATAATACAAGCCATATTGAACCTCCTTCTGTAATGCCATCCTCAAAATAGAAAGAGAAATAACAATGCAAACAGAAACAAAAACTAGAGGAGGGCAGCAAATACATAAATTTGAATTTTCCTTCATCCTTTTTTTGCCCTTATTTCTAAATTTTTATTTTACTTACATCAAAAACAATTTTAAAAGAAATTCATTAACTCTGCTCCCCCCAATTTTTTGTCTTTATTTTCCTTCATTTTTTTCTCATTATAAGGAGGTCCAAGAACAAAGGGAATTGCACGTGAGGTAGAGAGAGCCCTTTACTCACAGTACCTCTACATATTACTAACCTGGAAGAACTGGAAATTTCAGAAGAGATTTTGCTTCTTCATTTCACGTTTAGGAGAGATTTGCAGGCAGATTGGAATTTTGATTGCTGATACATATTGAATCTGATGATATTTTAAAATTTCTTGTCACTATTTGTCTTATCAATATTACATACCACATCTGAAGCTTTGTGGTTTGAGAATTTGCATCACTAAGCAGTCTTTGAGTATAACTGCAATATATATTTTCTTTTTCTATTTTATATCAAGGATGAATGTGTAAGGTAGATATTCTCTACAGCTGGATTGAACTCAGATTGCCCTGCTGGTTTTTTTCCACTGGGTGAATCATATAGCAGCACATCTCAGTATTATATGAGCCATTATGAATGTCTGGGAACAGTGTGTCTCAGTCATTTATCATTATGCAATTATTTGACTTCCTCATTGACAGGGAAAGGTGCAGGAAGGACGGAAATGCTTTTATTTTGCCAATTATTTATTTGAAGCATATCTCAGTTGATGTCGTAGGACCTTCCTTTATCACTTCATGAACACATATCAGCTGTAAGACCCTAAATGTGCTTTGCACCATGGAAACCTATTTGCTGAGAATTCTTTGCCCCAGTACAGATGTGCTTGTTACTTTAATGTGTGGCATTCTAATCAGCTCTTTTCAGTCTCTGTTAAAAGTCCATAATGCTAATTTGTTTGATTAATTTTGAAAGAGCCCAGCCAGATTATCCCATTAAGTTAATGCTACTGATTTTTAACAGATGTTTAAAATAGAAAATGCCACTAAGGGGAATAGTGCAAGAATTGCGATAGTCTTTTAGAAGCTGAATTTTAGTTACAATAAGTTAAACGATTTTAAAGGTTCATTCTATAGGTACTCTAATAAAGAGCTATGAACTGTGGATTTAGCTAAAATGATAACAGTTTGTTTTTAAGTAATGTCTAGAGGGCCTCATTTGTTTTGCAGTGTAAGCTATTTAAGTCTCTCAGCACCTTCAAAGGAAAGTCTGAGACACCTAGATCACTTGCTGCAAATATCACTCTGATAATGGCTGAGGACCTCTCTTTAAAGTGCTCCAAGTGAAAACGTTTTAAGGGCTGCCACTTGGGAAAATGTTGATACCTCCTGGAGGGAAAATGTGGGAATGGTATCAGAAGCAGCAGATCAGTTCAGCAGCATTTCATGTTCAGTAGCATCACAATTCTTTCTGATTGCAATGTAGGGTAAAGATTAAATCCGCCCAGGCTTTGTATCCATACAGGATTAGAGTATTGTTCTTTAAAAGAGAGATAAGGATTTCAGAGGGTTGGAAGATAGTGAAAGTAATTCACACCACACTGTTTAGGGTGATCAAATATGGACCTACTAGAAAGAACATTTTGGCAAAATGCATGTGCACAAGCTATTTTTCATGATGTAAGGAGTAAAGAAGAGTGAAAGGAATATTGTCCAGTCATTTTCTATTCCTTTAATCCTCCTTCACTCTTCTGTTTGAAACATTAAAGTAGTGCAGAGTTTTAAGTTTTCATTCCCATTAAGCTGAAAAGATACACTGCAGCAATCGAAAAGTGAAGAATGGAGTTGAAATCAAAGGAGTTTTCTTCCTAGTCTATGTAGTCATTTATAATACAGAAAGTCTATTCACTCCTTAACGTACTGGCATTTCATGGCAGACACAGGAAAACAGTCTGTGTATTTACTGACTCTTCTGATTGTACAAACAAATGCTTTCTGTTGTTTTGTATTTCCTGTTTTTAATGCTAGTGTTACATGAGAATGAGTTTGAATTTTAAGTGTTCATCTTGTTATTTTGCTAAATGCAACTGATACGAATAATTGGTTGCTGTGGAAATACTTATGCTATAAGAGCATTATTGTGATTCCAAGTATTTAATAATAGGCAGGAGCAGATGAGCTCTTTAAAAGCATATCCTGTTTTCATGTGACTATTCACAAAACTATTACAGATCCTAAAAGAGAAAAAAATATATATTTTGTGTATCTTGCATCAAAATACTTGTTTGTAAAATGAATTTTATTTAAAATATTTTATTTTCACGGCTTTGTTGAGCCATTAGACCTCTTCATAAAGGATTAGAAACACAGGCCTGTTAATAGATAATGTTGTCTCTAACTTTAAAACCATTGGCTTTAGCCTCATACTAGAGGATTGCCTTACTCGTCTATAAATCATCTGTTTGGCCAGCTTAAGTTTTAGCATTTGGCTACAGAAGAGATTGAGGAAGAAAATCAGGATATCCTTGGAGAAAATTGTAGAGGGCTTTCCTTATCAGATATACTTCTGTGTGCCCAAAAAAACCTGAAGTCCAGTAAAGCTTTTGGACTAATCAGCTAACAAATTGATCCAATAGTTAGAAGCATAAAGATTCCATGTGACAAAACCTTACAGAGTTTGTCTGGCCACATAATGTGCATCTGAAAGTTAATGAGCTGATTGTATTTCCTTTTATATTGTGTTGTCCAACCCACATTGCCCAGGCACAATCAAGTTTTACTTCTTCCTCTGCTTTCATGACTTTAGGCCTCATCTATATTAATGACAAGATTGTGTAAAGATAGAGAAGCATTGTTAAACTGAATCTTTGGGGTTTCTGGGGTTTTTTTCAATGGTCTTCTCACTGTCGGCTTGTAAGTTATGGTATTGTGAAGGTGCATATATTACTCTGAATTGGTAATACAGCTCTCATGCTTCTATATACATACAGACTGCTTTATTTAAACAGTCATCAAAAAGTTCATGCCAACAGCCTGATGAAAATATTCTCTGTTTCTAAAGGAAAATACGTTAGATTAGCTGTTACTTACAATTGCCAGAACCTTACGTGAGAGTAGGTCTGGGTTTTGCTGAGATAAGCTGCTCAAAATTGAGGTCACCACTGCTACCTTGAGTTCTGCCAAAAGTGGGACCTGTACTCAAAACGCTGTAGAACAGAAATTAAGATCTTATAGCACAAAAAATTGGAGTTTAATGATGCAAAATTAAACCTGAAAAGTCCAGGAAACATGATGTGTGCCTTCTTCACTGTGTCATCCTAATTCTATCTCTGTATCTCCTTGTTTCTCAGTGATGGAAGGAGATTAGCTGGAGCAGACTGGTGTAAAGTTTTTGTTCTGGTACAATAAACGGCGTGTGTACCTCTTGAAGGACGAAATATATCTAATTTCAGTCCTGAATCCTAGATAGTGTTTCAGGGCCGGTGCACAGATGGGATTTATCAACAGTCTGATGGCAACACGACTATCGTTTATGGGCCCTTCTAAGGGGTGAGTGAAGGTTATGTCACCAAATTAATTCTAAGGGCAAAGTTAAGTGATAGTTGTTAAAATTACTTTCTCCTTTCCCCTTGTTAGGAGACACATTTTCCTTTCCACCACATAGAGAAAGGAAATGTTAGTCACATTCACCACACATTGAACTACTTATTTATTGAAAATAATATTAACAACCCTTCCTAATGTGGAAAAATAGATCATTTTCCCATTTGCAATAACCCAAATGCTACTGTAAATCCCAGGAATTCCTTGGCTCTTCCTTTTTTCTAGTACTATCTTGTTTAGCAAAAGAATGTCAGGTTACTGCTTTTCTTTCTTGGAGGTGCTCACTCATCACCTATTTGTATTAGATTATTGCAGCCTGTTTACTCATCAGTTCTCCTCCTTTTTGAGGAATTCAGTCCATTTAAGCAACAAAGAGCTTTTGCTCTCATAAGAAGTTTGGCAGAGTGACATAATGATAGATTATGTCATACACAGTATATAATTGTACATAAAGCATATAAGACTACCTAATATATTAAGTATTATTGTGTTAATGTGATTAAGATAAAATTCAAACATATACAGTTCAAAGTATCTATAAATTGGTAATCTGCATCAAATATTATATGTAAATCATGTCCTTCCCTTAGGCTTGTTGCTGGTTTGTAAATTACTTCTCAGTAACGATATATAAACAAATGAATTTAACTTCACCTTTTGTGTAACAGCACAACAGTTTTGTTAATATATGAGTAAGCAGTGCAATTTTGCAGTAACAGGTACAAGATACATGGGAAGACAAAAAAAAAGGTTTTTTAAGCCTGTAGTGGTAAAAGAGTGAGACAGACAAACAAACAGCCTTCATGCTCTTCTCTAGTCTTTTTCTTGATTTTTAGCTCTGCTACTTTTACTTGCTTTTATTTCTGCCCTTATGACACTGTCTGCTTCCAAATTTGTTAACCACTTGTCCGATTCCCTGATTATCTAAGGTCTGTTTGGGTCTTGTGGCTTTGGAAAGGCTAGTGGGACCAGGCCTTTCATTTTTTTTAAGTACCAGAGGAATAATACTGGGATGGGATCCTTTCTCTCTGTTCTTTTTCTGGCAATCTGCTGACAGGATGGAACTCGGTTTCTTCTAAATGAATCTTTTTCTTTTTCATTGCTCTGAACAAACAGCTTCTGAAAGGAAGTATTGAAGATATTGGTCTATATCTTTAACTCTTCACATCTGGATTCATGGACACAGTTAATTTCCTTATAAAAGGCTGGAAATTTTACCAGGTGCACTTCCCTCTGACATTCACATTCTCATTTTTAATTGTCTGGCTTCTTCACCTTTACCAGAGCCCAGTTTTTCCCCATTTCCTCCTTGAGCTCTTTTGACTTGAACAATGGAGGAGCTATATAGGTTAATTCATTATTACTTGCAAGACCTTTTTGTTTACCTCCTAAAGGGGCAGTTGTAAGTCAAAGCCCCTCTGAATATCTTCAAACAGAATGAAGAGGAAAAGGTTTTAGTGGAATAAAGGGAAGGATGGTTGCTCCAGCTGTACGCTGGCAGGAAGACTCCACGCCACACCTCTTCTCTCTGTTTTCAAGCTTTTAAGACAGAAAACGGCCAGCCAGTTTCTTGTTATCCCACACCTGTAGTAAATTTACAAAGCATGCAGTATGGTGGTAACATCAGCTGTGGACAAGGATTAGGACATTAAATATCTACTGTTCAGACTCAAAATTTGACCCAGTGTCTGCAGTATAGAAGGTGTCAGAAGACATGAAGTAGTCTCTTAATCATACCTTTAAGTTTCTAGCTGAAAACACCTAGTGGAGATAAATATGGTTTGAAACAGCACTCCAGCAGCTGTGAATTGCTCGATTCATCTCAGTGTTCTCCTCTCTGAGTTCTTCTGACTCTATAGTACTGCCAAGTGTGCCTATTATTTAGTGTGAAATCTTTTGCCTTACCTTGATTTATTTATTGCTAGTCTCCTGAATAGTACCAGAGCAAAATCTGTGTTAACCTTTGAGCTGAAGATGTCTCCCACTCAAATAAGCCAGATCTTAAAGCTAACTTGACACTTTACACTCTGAGAGGCAGAAAAAGTAATAGTATGAGTTAGGATTTTCAAATTCCAACTTGAAGAGCATCTTTTATACAATTTGCAAGTCTCCTTAACTGGAGCAGAGTCACTAATTCTTTGTAGTACCTTTCAGATTCACTTCTACAAAACTATGGTATGGTTTCTAGGCTCACTTAATGTAATTCTTTTTCTAGTGACAGAGAGCACAAGGGAAATTTTCTGTGTTCTCCCAAACTGTACAGTGGAAACTATCGAGTTACTGGGCTCCTTGTCTCTCTCTTTTCTTTTTATTTTCCCCTTTTTTTCTTTTTTGACATACTGAGTCAAACCAAAGTTCTTGTCTCTGATGATGCTCTCCTATGCAGCTGGGCACATTTTTCCCTCAAGGAACAGTAAGAGAAAGACTATGACAAAATCATATCAGGATGTAAGAGCAAGCCTGTAGCAGTGCCTCCTCCTGTACAGCTTCCCATCCGTGGCTGGAAGATGGCTCTCCAGCCATCTGCATCTTAGGGCACTCTAATTAGGGAACCTACTTTCAGTCCACTTTGCCTCTGCTATTGTTATGTTTAGCAAAATGAAATTAGAATTGCACTGAATATGGAAGCTGGGGTTTTGTGCTTTGATTTAGTTGTTGGTTTTTTTGTAGCCTTCTGACCTTTTCTGAAGAAAGGTACTCCAGAAGTGCTAGCTGGTCTAGAAGCTAGTAATCAAAAATCTGAGTGTGAGCGTAGATATAGGTGACTTCTTTAAGTGTTGGATCTCTGAACAAAAATATGGTCTCATCATGTAGTAATAGATTAAAATTGTAGACGGTTTGATACTTCCCATGGCTGATTTTTCTCTGGCAACTGCTTGGGTCATTAAACTGTTGGGTTTTTTCAGTGTAGTGTCAAACTTAAATATGTTATTTTAAAAGTTAGTGTTTTCCCCCTTGCTCTTTGACTGTGTCTTGCTCTGGTAAAGGACAAACATCTCTCGATAAAGGGCAGAGTTGTAAATGATAAGAATAGTGTCTGAAGCTGACAGCCTTCACTCACTGTAGTATGTGTAAAGGAATACTGTTATTGTCTTAAGTGCTGCTGTCATGTTCAGTTCCTGCTCTCAGAGAAATTTCTGTTCCGTTCAGAGCAACAGACTGACTCAAAGAGTCAGTTTTGTATTGTGAAAATGGGTATGAACTGTGACATTCTGTGTTTCTCTTCAGTTTTTTCCTTGGGTCATTAAAAGTTGAAAAGCTTGTTATTGGAGTCCTCCTCAAGTGTGCTTTCAGCAACCCACTCACTAGATAGATGATGAGCTGCCAGTTTCCTGAACCCTGCTGGAGATTAGGAAATCTGCTCCTTTTACTGTATGGCATGGGGAACATCCTGAGCTTGCAGTGATGAAATGTTATGAATATTCATGGAATATGGTTGTATGGTTAAGCTACCTTTACCCTAACGTAAGAGCAGACGGAATAGGCAATTACCTGCCTGACAGCTATCAATCTGTATGTTCCTTGTTAGCTTTTCCTGTGGAAACTTGTTGTCCCATACCCTAAAATTACATTTGCATGAGGCACATTACTGCAGTTTCCAAAAGGGGTGGCCAAAATTAAATAAGAGCGTTTATAGATCTGCTGCAGCTTCATGCTGTGGCTTACTGGGATTTATCTCTTTGTCTAGATAAGCCCACACAGACATTTTTAACATTCTGACAATTATGAGGAGAGAACTAAATTTATCTGTTGTTTAATGGAGAAGAGTCCCTGTGCTAGAGCCTGCTTCTAGTTATAACTATTTTTGATTTCTATGCTGCAGGTTTCAGTCCCTAGAGCAATAAAATGTTACTCTTTATTTCCCTTAGGAAATAAAGTATCCCACCCACAGCCAAGAAGCAGTAACACAAGTGGCACATAAATTTGTGTGGTGGCTGGTTTTGCTAATGGGCTTGGTTCCACTGACTACACACATCATGTCATTAGAGTGCTTTCTGTACCCCACAGTGTCTTGAATCATTTCCAGATAATGTAAGGAACACAAAGCTGTATGTCTTACCACTGCTGATATATACCCAATGATGTCCCTGAGTCCATTTCCAGGTCACCTGTCATGCTGGTTTTGCATGAGATCTAGTGAAAGCAGTATAGTATCTTGCTTTCCTGATTCAAGAAAAACATCTGTGGTGTATCATACTGATTTATAAATAATGTTTACTCATTCTGCTTTAAAGTGCTACTGATTATTGCGTAGTCCTCTCTGCCTCCTCTGGAATCCCTCTTTTTCTTTTTTCACTGTGGTGTCCTCAGCATTGTTCCTTGGGATCTCTTAGCTAGCAATGTCACTCAGAGTACCTAATTTCAGAAAAATTTAGATATATTATTGAGGTCAGATTCATGATTCAGCTCTGTCTGGAGATGATTGAAAGAAAAAAAGAAAATGGTACAGAAAATCATACATAACGACATAGAATTGCTTTTTAAAAATAATGCATCACTGGTTATTCCACCATTAACAGGAAAAGAGAATTCAGAGCTGGATATAGACTCAGAATAATAGGGGGAGAGTCAGTTTTTCTGGACTGGTTTATTTGTCATGTTTGATACCTGTTAACAAAAGCTTTATAAACGTTTTAAGTAAATAAATGTATGGAACCAAGGAAAACAAATGGAATTTCTGCATTACCCTACTTATATACATTGCTAAGTGTTTTAAAATTAAAAACATTAGCCAAAGTATTGGAAAAACAGTATTGCTTCAGTTACTCCTAAGATCACTTTAAATTTTCTTTCTTTCGTAGTCATTTAAGACTCCTTTTTATAAATTGCCTTTAGCCCTTTTTATTAGCTTTGGCTATAGCTATCGGCTCTGTTAATGGATTTTATTTGTTTCTGCTTGTGTCCCAAAACCAAATTACTGTAACTAATGTACCACTGTAACTTTTCATAAGTGTCTGTTCCTGAAAGGAAAAAGCAAGTTCATCAAGTCAAAATATTAACACTTTTATGTCCTATTAAATAACAACTCAAAGAAAATTGTGCTGGTGTCTACAGGACTCAGCATTAAACCTACGAAATTTAATGTACTGTAGCAGATAGAGATTTGACACAATTTCCCTCTGTGGAAATTATCTTCACTATTGTAATACCCATACTAAGCAGCAGAACTGGGATAAAGCACAACAGGAATGAGCCCCATTTGGAGCATATGTTACTATTCCAGAAAGTCGAGAAGTTTAGTAGCAGGTGTTTAAAATAGTCTAGGTTGTGCCTAGAAAACTTTAGGATTGTCTATGTGGGTATGGAAATTATGCAATTTCTTCATGTTTAACAAGCTGTCTCATGTAATTTTCATTCATGAAGCTCTTTGGCTTTCACATAAATAGACTTACTGAAGTATTAGAGAAATAATGAATGGTTGTTCCATCAGCTTTGAGTGAATATGCAGGTGTTACAGTAATTGATGAAGAAAGAAAATGTCTTTCCAGCTCATGCAGCAGTGAAAAAATGTGATTGTACACAAGAGCATTGCAGAAATTAGAGTAAACACAGCAAATGTTCGATTAAAATTCTATTTTCTCCAACCGAATCAACCAAATCAATATGTTCCATGCCAATTTTTTTTTTCTCAGTGAGTGTATTTCTCTAGCTCTGATTATGCTGGGCAATAGCACTGAGAAGAATTAACCCAAAGTCATCTACAATGAGCTTATAATCTAAATCAGTGAAAGAGGTTATATTGTTTTAGGCTCTGCGGTATATAACATTGCTTCCCATTAATTTTTAAGAAATGTTTTTAGAAATGCATTCTAACATATCACTGCAGTACAGACTGCAACACAGGAGAAGCCAGGCACTCACTATAACATGCAAACAAGGCAGAAATTGCTGCAGATTTGAAGACGGCAAAAGGTAAACACAGTTCATGAATAACAAAGGATGATATTGCTTATGCATGAAGGCTACTGTGAATACTTAGAGCAAACTTGCCTAACCGCTTTTGCGTAGAAACAATTGTTTGGTATTTTATCGTCCTTCCATTTTGTCTTTCTTTACGTTTCATCTATTTTCAGGCCTTCCAAAGCACGGCAAGTAAGTTTGGAGACAGTGGCTCCTTACAGGGCCCACTTTTTTGTGAAAACACATTAAAGAGAGCAAATCCTAAACTTAACTAAAAACAGGAAAGGGGAAAGAAAGTATAGTTTAAAGTTTGAATTGAATTCATTAAAGAAAAAAATCACATCTTGATACTCTAAAGTTAGGCTTTTGCTCTGTGGTTTTCAGAGTAATTTATGTAAATAGTTTTGCACCATATTTTGTTACTTAAACTCTAATTTTAAGCTTATGCAAAATATCTTTATTTTTCAATTATTTCTTCTGTAAGCAGTTCTTCAGAGATACTTGTATATGTGTGTGTATTTTATTTGTATGTCATATTTTACAGATGATCTATTAGCAGTAATGACAAATTATGCCATATAGATTGTCTGGCAGAGTCAGGGCTCAGGACCGTCACTGGCATACAGCTGATTTTTGTCCAGTTTGGATGTTAATAAAATAGCTTGCCATCAGATTATCGTGAGATTGGTAAAATGTAGTTCACACTTGCTAATTTTGTGAGACTCAGCTCGTGTTAGGGACACTAAAATTAATGCAGAGAGCCACTGGCAAACTCAAGGGGAAAGGGGGAATTAACATTCTCTATTTATAAAGCCAAAGAAGCATTTCTATAAAGTCAGACCATGCTACTAATTTTCTAGCCCTTTCATACAGTTTTCTTGACCTGGCGCAACAAGGTGCGCAATAGCTGTTAAAATTACAATTTTTTTAAGAGCTATTTTTTAAACATGTCCTTTCACATACAGGAGTGTCTAAATGAGAGATGTTTCAGAACACATTTTGTGTGCTTTATTTCATCAGGTAAAAGGAAGATATTTACATTTTCTTTCCTTCTGCATGTGTAGCTTCATTTAGTTCACAGTGACCTATTTAATTCAATATTGTATTGAAATCCTCTGTGGATATATTGACTCTACTTATATCTTATCAAAATCTTCGGTGTAACAACATCCTAACCTACAAATACCTTGTTAGAATATCATCACTACAATTTCACAGCAGTTAAAAGACTTTTCAGTCTGACAGATTAGCACATAACAAGGCAGTGTGTTTTATCATCCTTTAGCCGATTAAAAAATGATTTCTATTCTTTGAAGCGCAAACCATGCATATTTCTGTCATACCAACCAACTAGATTTCCAATCAGCAGGGTATGGCAAGTCTTATTTTTCTCCGTCTCATACTACTGTACTACAAAAACCCTCTATATAATCAATTGCATCATTTTATCAATGTTTTTCAGAAAAACCTGTGTATAAAACCCAGTCTGAAAGCTAAAGTATTGACAGTGAGAAGGACGGGTAATTGTTCTACTTTATTCCTCAGTGTCATGAAAAGTGAAAATTATTTCAATGCACCAATAGTTTCAAACACCCCAATTTTTAGACTAGGGAGTGTCTTCCTTTCTGAAAACACTGTAGGTCTTGAGGGAACCTTGTCTTACATGGTGTTTCTTATTCTGTAAGCAGGAAAGCAGTGACCCCGCTGGACAACGGCCCTCAGGTGGTCCACAGAACCTTTACTACCTACTTTCAACTAACACATTAATGTTACAGTTTTAAATTAGGAGAATCCTGGTAGTAAAAAATAAATTTGGGAGATAGATTAGTCTACGATCCAGGAAGTTTGGAAAGGACTGATTTTTAAATCATTAAAATATACAAGGTGGAGATTGAACATTTATGTTACATTTGATATTAATTTCATAGCACTGTGTTCTTCCTTGTGACAAAGTATGTTTTCATCTCTAACTATAAAGACAGACTGTCAGGTTTATCCTGATAAATTTGTTTCTCTAGTTAGTTATTTCAACAAATGATTTTATATTTTATTTGCTTTATTTCAGAAATTTTCTGTTTTTATTTCAGAAATTCATCAGATTATAAACATGATTTTTATTTCAGAAATTCATCAGATTATAAACATGATTTTTATTTAGGCTTCCTATCTGCTTCCCTGGTCTGTTCAAAGTCTGTTCAAATTATTTAAGATATGAATCTCCAAGTAAAGTTTAGAAATAGAAGATGGACAAAGTAGGGAAGTGCTCATTGTTTGTTAACTTGGCAATTTTAGTCACCCTCAGGAGGAATGAGACCTTTAAGCAAGTAGCATCACCCCTGTAATGATAGGTCATGCTGTACTTTTATCAATGCCAGGTGAATGCTCCTCAGAGCCATCTTTCATGGACTTCTTGTATCTTTTAGCCCTTTTACATGGCTGGGTCACGATGGTTTCACTGCCAGTGAATCCTCTGTGCCCATCAGCTTCCAAATCACAATGTTGTTTGAACTGTAGCCACACAAATCGGTATTCTTATTTAATAGATTTGTAGATTTTAAGTTTAGGATACATAATTATATAATTTAGTCTGATATTTCTGTGTGTCAGAGATTGTCGTATTTTGCACATTTGCATGTGTATTGCTCCTGAAATCCCGCAATCTGGCAAAGCATAACTATCTGGCAAAATCAAAACTTTTAAAAAGACACTGGATTTGTATTGGGAGGTCACAAAGGAACTGCCAGTTTTCTTGCTAGGAGGTTAATCAGCCATCTTCTTAGGGAAGAAATTGTGCTTCATGACTTCATCCTTATTTGGATTTGACTGGCCTCAGCTTCCAGCAATAGTTCTCATTAAGTGTTTCCTCACTAGATTATAGTATCATATACTATTCAGGGGGTTTTTGTCTTGGTTTTTTTGGGCTTTTTTTCTGATGACAATACTTATCCTTTGGAATAGAGACAGTTCTCAATCTTCTTTTTCAATAAGAGTAGCAGATTAAGCTCTTTAATTCATCACTGTAAGATTTTCTT
Organism: Gymnorhina tibicen; assembly: GCA_013399875.1. NCBI lineage: Eukaryota > Metazoa > Chordata > Aves > Passeriformes > Artamidae > Gymnorhina > Gymnorhina tibicen. The sequence continues at coordinate 1,709,352 of VXAZ01001836.1, read as the reverse complement.
CAGGCCTCAATCATTCCTTGTAGATCTTTCCTCCTCCTCCCCCCTATTTAGCTTCTTAACATGCCTTTAAGACTAGGGACGCTACACAGATGTGGATTTTCAGTGTTAGTTTTGTAGTTGTTGTATACAAAGCTGAAATATCTGCTTTTTTCCAGGATCACTACCTGCATTTCTGCAAATTTAAATACCCATAATAGTGCATTTTTTGCAGCTAAGAGCTCATGTTTACCTTTTCTATAACATATGGCTTAGGATCCAGATGCTCTTTCATTGCCTGAAAAGGGAAAGAACAATCTTCTGAGATCTTTGTTATTAGACAACCCAGAGTTTATTACAATTCTCTGAGGACCCTCACTGAAACAAGCACTTCACAGAGGACCCATACAGCTGTAGTTTTTATCATCTGTTTTTTTCCTACCCATATTCAGACCAATGGCACAGCAGAATGATAAACTCTTGCCTAGCAAAGAAAGGATCTTTAGGGATTTAATGATAGTGCCAACAGAATGTCTGGCTGGATCTGCAAAATTTTTGTGTTGGAAAAGAAGCGATGCTTACAGTTCTAGATCCAAGCCAGCTGTCACGGTCTGTGTTGTATCAACCATTAGGTCACTATTAGTATTTAGTAACCACTGAGACCCTCTTTTCAAAATATAATTTTTTTCTATTGGATGACAATATAAACAAATTTTCACATTTTCTTACTCTAATTATTTCAGCAAGCATACTGCCTCTGATGCTCCAAGGTGACCTTAAACTTCCTAAGTCTTTGGTTTTTTCACTTCATGGTATCTTTTCATGTCTAAAGTTGTATCTAAGATGTATTTCCATAAAATGCTTCTTAGAAGTGGCTTTTCTTTACCAGAAATCTCACAGTTAAGCCACTGGGATGATGTATCTAGAGTTGACCCGATTAAATGTTTATAGGATTAGGCCAGAGATCAGATATGCCATAACATAGCACAAGGTAAATTACATTGTCTTCAGTTTATAAGGATTTACAGCATTTTATGAGTTTTCCGTATTTTGCAGTTACCCTACTCTTTCTTTGACTGAGGAAATTTAACAACTAAAAATGATAAAATAATAAAGATGATATAAAGTGACATCAAAAAAGGGTAAGGAAGTTGAAAAGCACAGCAGTCCTTGCAGTGGGAAGATTTTCCAAACCAAATGATGAGGAAGGGACTGAGATGACTACAGAAGTCTATAGGGAAGTAGACAAAAGGATAAAAATCCTAGTTCTAATGAATTTCATGTTCCATGAGCATGTTGGGAAAAATTCTTTCCTACATGAGGTTGTGACATTTGGAACAAGAAGAAATAAGGAAAGTAACTACCTAAAGCATACTAACGGAATGGAGTACCAGCTTTGATTTGCTAGCTCTTCCATTAGAGTTAGGGATCAAGAGATATATGTTATACAGCATCTAATGCAAAATGGTTTAGTCCCTTTCTGCTTGTCAGTATGGTTTGACTGATACTTTATTACCATGTATTATATTTTCTGTGAAATAATGTAGAAAGATACAAGCCTAAAGAGGTATACTCGATGGAAGCAAAAAAGAGTATTATAGACCAGGAAATATATTAAAGTTTTGTTAATTTGCAGTGTAACCTATAGGGAAAATATGGAATTAAAAATTCTGTGTAATTATTTTTGTCACAATGGTAATAGAAAAATAGTCATGAAACATAAAGATGTATTAGTTATCTATGTATTTCAGTCTTTGATCTTTGTGTAGTTTTTTTTTCAAGAACCGTTTAATCTGAAGTATATCCACATTTGAACAAGTAAATGACAGTATATTTTGTGTAACTATTTATGTTTAGGTTTTTAAGCTTTAAACTATCTTTTACATGTACTGAGGTTTCAGAGGAGAGCCCTGTTTATTTGTATCAAGTTATCAGTTGGTAAATTAAAAAAGTGAGCATTTGAGGATTAGCATTAGTTTAATAAACAAGGTTGGAGAATATAAAGAAAATTGGGAGAAGACTTCATAAATCTGCCAACCTAATCCAGACAAAAAGCTAGCTATGTCAATATCTAGTGGCAGTTCAGAAGGATTTGGACACCCTTTTAAAATTCAGAAAATATTCAGAACAAATTCTTTTCAGGAAAAGAAAGGATGACTTCTTGGATGAGGGCCACAGCACTCAGTATTTGGGCATTCTTGCTGGAATTATCACAGCCATCCCTGAAGATTTTTTTTTCTATTTATTACTGAAAAATGGCTTCCTCTGTATTTCAGCTCAAACAGCAGGAGTGAAATTTCTGTCCTTTCCTTTTTCCTGTATTCCTGAAATTTGAATTGTACCAGTTATTTCCGTCCACATATATAGCAGTTCTGCACCAGAAAACCCGAAATAACAGCCAGAAGATCAGAGTGCATTTTGTATGTGTTCATTAAAAACTGTTAATATTCAGTAGGGATTATTAGGATAGCAGTTCTTATCCATGATGTCTTTTCAACAGTCAAGAGTATAGGCTTGATAGAAGAGGCTCTAAAATCCCTTGTTACTGCTGAAGGAGCAGGTCCATTTGGCACTGGAATAAACTCTCTCCCCAGGCAGGTCATAAAAAATCATGGGATCATACAGAGGGGTGCCAGATCAAAGCAGTAGTCTCTTCAGTTCCACATCCCACTTGATTGTGAGTGGCACTTTCCTTTTTGTCCTTTTATCCCAGCACTTTCCTGCAGAGGCTTTTACTCTGCTCTGGTTTCTTGCTGACACAGCCAGTCTGTCTCACTCATTGTTTCAGCGCTTTCCATCATCAGTCACAGCTGTGCAGGGTGAGTATAAATGCTGCTAGTCAGAATGCAACACTGCAGTCACCAAAATGAATGCACAGGTTGCAGGGCAATGAATATTCAGAACTTCTGCCTCCCGTATTGAAACAGGGACTTCTCCTTGTCCATAGTTCCATTTCCGCATTACCTTCATCTTGACAATAAGTACGTCTTGCTCCAGGAGGAAAGGGGAAGAAAAAAATAGAGAGAAAGTGAGCATATTGGATCAAAGCTTTTTTTTTTTTCCTTTCTTCTAATATCTGCTTTATAATCTAGGGGGCAATATAATCTTGGGGGCAATATCTAGCTCTTTCTTGCACTAGAATCATTCCTCCAAAGTAAATTTTTAAATATCTTTAATTACACTTAGTGAAGGTAAGACATGAGTACTGCTTTAATATTCTAGATGGTCTTGTGGATTAAAATTAGATTTATACATTTGCATAATAAAAGTAATGTTGTGAAAGAAAGTAGTTTGAGTATGTGAGAGGTAATTGCATTGTATGACTTGCCTTGGGCAACCCTTATTGGATTGAACTCAGCACCAGCCACTATACCGCTGGGGCATTTTGTATTTTTATGCAGCAGTGCAATAGAATTTAAATTTTATGCACAATTAGTTCTGTATTGATGTATAGTTTTTAGGTAGGGTTAAGTTATAAAACTGCGTGTAAGTCTCTAATGCAGCTTTTCCTTTGGTGGAAAGGAAGGAAGCATTAAAAAAAAATCATCAAGTTGGTGGAGTGAGTGAAATTTCTAGGAGTCCAGCGACATTAATAAAATTCTGCTGTTTTCTGTCTGGTAGCCTGAATTGCCAGCCTTCTACAGTGCCTCCTCAGTGCAGTATTTCATGCTCAAGAAGCTCAACACGAGTATTGACAAATCCTGTAACTGCTTTAATGACACCTCTTAAATTTGAGTTTCTCCCCTACCATTTGCCTTTACACACGACAATATTTGAGAAAAGAGATGAAGCTGAGGTATTTACAAGTTGAGTGTATAAAATGGAAGGCTCTCTTTGCTGCAGTGACACCTCAGAATATTTTGAAATATTCCTTCACAAGCTGACATGACAATAAAATGACCCAATCAAGTGTGACACAATATTTTCACAGTATTCAGATTTAAGGGCAAATAGTCAGTTTCGTTCTTCATTCTAATGAGTTTTAAGTAAAACAAATACCTTCTAAAAAGGTAGATATCCTTAAAGAAGCCAAAGAATTTATAACACAGTCTCTCAAATAAATCTTTTCATTCTGTGCAGGAGTGGGGCAGAGTCAGAATGCTAATGTATTTCTTAAGTCTCATGAATCGTGTTTTTAAAGTTATTCTCGTGACTTCAATGAGCCTTCTCTTTGCCAGCTGCCTTCCTGACATGACACCTACCACATTACTGGAGGTTTCTAATGACTAGCCAAAAAATTACAGGCAGACAGAAATTGCCTGCACATTCATAATCTTGCACATTTTATGCTTTTTGAATACTATAATTGAAATTAGTGTTGTTGTTTTTCTGGGTGTATGGTCTTCATACAGCACACCTCTACCTCTTATTCCCCTTATTTCTTGAGATAGTAAGTCTTTTCACTACTTCTTGCTGATCACACTTTCCTCAACCACTCTTTCAAGGTGTTTTTTTACTTTGAAATACACTGTCTGGAGTGCAGAATACTCTGAGATTAGATTTTAAATGCATATGAAAATTCCCTTTGAAATGCCAGATTGAAAAGAATGGTTTTGGGATGAGAAGTTGATTCTCCCAACAGGGGAGAGTCATATTTTCATTCTGGATTTGGTTTATTGCATTGCTTAAATTAAATCTGACCTCTGTTACTCTCCTGCTGCCTTCCTTTATGCATGATGACTTTTACAGCGACTTTTCGCCGTAACTTTTACTTTTCCTGTGACCCCAAAGTTTAAGGGTATGCTTAGATGGATGTGTTCAGCAGTAAAAACATCTCAAGTCATTCATATGCACCATCTCCCTTCACACACACTCTCTTCTCCCTCTTACCCTTGCATCTTTCTTTACTACCTCTTGGATTGTGTTGGTACAGTTCTTACTGAGTTCAGGAAGTTAAGCAAATCTCTATTTTATTTAAGCAAAGCAAGAAAGCATATGTGATCTGGATGTTTCCACAATCAGGTTTACAAGTGGTTGGATTGGCACGGCTGAGAGGATAATGGACTGGAGAAACCTATTCCTTTAGCCTTGCTTCTGCCATTGCTTTATGCAGTCAGTCCCTAGAGTAGTCTAGACTACAACATCATACACACCAGTTGTATTGGTCCTCATCGGGACCAACTATTTAATGAATTTCTCTTCTGGATTACATTTGTACAAGGAGATTTAATCAGCATTATCACTGGAAATATTTGATAGCACTTCACTGAAAAGCCAGTTGGAAAGGACTTGCCTTGCCTGCTCCTGTGAGTTTTCTGGATAGAAGAATGCTTAAAGCTTGAGGCGCTGTGTTGGGAGGTCTCATCAATTTATCCCTGTTTATTCAGACACAGAAGAAGATGATGGTGCCTCATGCCTTTTGGGGAACATTCTCTCCAAAGTATTCCTTTCTAAGAATATTCCTTTCTCAAGGCTGTAATTCTAGGAGTTTTCCTAGCTGTGTTCCGTAGACTTACCTTGCTGCCTCTCTCTCACATCACACTTTTATGCACCATTTTTTGACAGCTGTGCCAGTTTCAGGTATGCCTCAAGTATTTGCCTCTGGATCCCTTATCCGAACTCCTAGCCATCTCCAGAAGTGGAGCAACACAGCATTTTTGGGGCTGCATTGAGATGTAAACCAGAGGAATTAGCTGGGTTGACTCCAACAGGGTTGTGATGAGAGATTTGCAATGTTCTTTTTAATATGGACAGTTGTCTTACGTAATTCATAATGTAGGCTCACAACAAGGAAAAGATGTTGTGTGGGATGGTGTTTTTTCCACTTTTCCCAGTTGTCTGTTCCACATCCAACCCTTCACAGAACAGTAAACAGGAAAGCTCCTCCACTGACACCTGCTGCTGTAGTTGCCTTTGCTTTGCACAGTGATCTGTGCTTTGTTTGGGTGGGAGACCAGTACTGTGTCAGTTGCTCCTTCAGAAATGAGCAAATTTGTTCCTCACACATCTCTTTTAAAAAGTGGATATTTCTACAATCTATTAACTTTATTGTGAGGATAACATAAAGGGGAGAAAGGGAGGGAAAATTTTTCCCAGATCTCTTTTACACCATTAAGGATACGATGAAACTCAATTGTCCTTCAATTTTTGGATGATCTTTAAAAACCTGTCTTTTAGAAAAATGGCCAGAAGGAAGGGAATTTAATTTCATTTTATTGTGTATTTTGACAAGATAATGATGAACTTAATGGCACCCAATTTTAATTAGGTCCTCCAAACCCTAATTACATTATAAATTCATTATTAATTATTATCTCCATTAAACTGAAATTTTCCAGTGGACAATTTGAGGAATACAGGCTTTGAAGTGCTATTAACATATAAAATGGTAAAAGAAAACATAGATTATTTGAAATGGACACTGGAATACTTAACATTTTGTGTTGATGACATCTCTGGGAGTGAAAACAATGCAGGTGTAGTGTGCTGTGGCAAGCAAGCTGTCTTCAGTTGTACACCGTACTCACTTTCAGAACAGGTAATTATATTCGGGAAATATTAGGAAAACTGCTTTAACTTTCTAATCTGAGGTCTTTCTGAAGTTTCTTTTCTGGATTACAGTATTATTCAGTATTGTACAAAAAAAAAAATTAATGTGTATAATATCATGACTGCATAACCAATCTGCAGGGGGGAGTAAGCGAAAAGGGAGAGGGACACTGCGGAAAGAGGTAGCATCTTCAAAAGCTCATTTCTGGGTTTTAACCTCATGGTCTAACCTACGGGGGTTAAAACAGAGAGTTCCTGATTTTCTATGGGTAGCTGAAAGAGAATTCAAGGTCCTGATACATCATGAGAATTTTCCCTCTAAAAATACATTAAAAATGAGTCAAGTACCATTTTGAAATAATTGTCAGAATTTGGAGAATATACTGACATTTGGAACTGTTTTGGTAGCGTTCCAACATTTGATTAGGGAGCTTTGGAGTGACAAATGAATGTTCTATAAAAACATCAGCTGAAGTATGGGGGTAGTTTTACTGAAGTGAAGGGGTTTTTCACATGTGGGCATTTTGATTAATACTTGAAATAAAAAGTAAGGTAATGCAGATTTTTTGCTAATTGGTAAGCATAGATTTCTCTGTGAGATTCTAAGGATAATATTTCTATTTTGAATATGCTCAGTTTTCAGATTTTAAAATTTTAGTTTTATCATAATGATAATGTATTTAACTTTCAATGCTAATTACACAGTTAGGCATCCAATGACGTTTCTAAGCTATAACAACACTATAGTTATAATAGAACCAGTTAAGGTATGAATTTATGAAACTTGATCCTAAGACAGAGTCAAATCTGTTGCTTTTCTGCTGCAGGCTAAGCTCAATCTTTGAAGATATATATAATTTTATATTTTTTTTAAATAGTTTCCCATTCCATGTTTGTGAATTGTCCGAAAATTACTAAGACCCTTTTTTTTTAATTTTTGGACAACTGCTGTTACTAACTTGATTCTTTGTATGTCTTATAAGCAGTATTGTGGAAGTACTTATTATTTCAAGTTTGAAGTGTTTTGATGGCTTACATGATATATATTTTATCCAGTTGTATAAAAATAATTTTACAATGGAACTTTGAATGCAATTGCTTACACTACCAATTTAACATTTTTTTTTCATTGTGTATCTAAAATATTTATTTTAGAAGGGCTGGTTTTGCAAGGTCCTTTGCTAGTAAGTGCACTCTCCTGAATTATGGCGATGCTATGTTTTCTTCCAAAATCAAGCATTGCAAACTAGAAAAAATCAGCAGTAAATTTATATTTAAACCAAAGCATAAGAAACACGGCCGAGGCATCTAGAAGCAACCTTTATGCAGTCACTTGGTTTCATAGTGCAGTGGCCATTCCATTTAAAATTTTCAAATAATCCTTGAAAATATGCGGCTCTGGCAGTGTCATAAATAATTACATTGCAAATTCCATTGCCCCCTCCTCCCCCCTCAACCCCCAAAAAATCCAAAAACAAAGCAACAGGCTTGAGTAAGAAGCAGGTTTTTACAGGCAGTATAGGTCATGTAAAGGTTGTGTCATTGTGAAAGCATGCATGTAGAACAGAAGTTAACATTATTTTTAAAATATACAATTTTAAACAGGTTCATGTGCTGCCCCTTGACTTCCTGCTTTTCAGCTCACCTGCTGGGAGAACGAGTATTTCTAATACGATGTCGCTTATTCTGTTTGGAAAGTGGCCAGGTCTGCTGCTTTGCTTGCAAATATATCAGCACAAGCATCCACAAGATTACTGAACACTAAACATTTCTGCAGTACCCTTGGCTAGCGGTACATCACTGCTTTGCAGCTTTGTATGTTGTGCACATTTCCTTCACTGTAACTCCTTGTGTTATCATTTACCCTTTAGAACCTTTTCTTCTTTTTAGAAAGGGAGTGAGAGCTGAACTCCTTGAGTGTGTCTAATGATAATCTTCTGTGCCCTCAGGGCAGAGTTAAGGAGCTCTGTGTTGGAGCTGCCACAGCCCTCCGCTGCACAAGTACTGAAATACTCAGTGAAGTATATAAATTTGCCCTGCTTTTATACGGGTAATTATGTGTGGTTTATACATTTAAACATTCTGGAACAGAAGAGAAAGCTCTAAAATAAAAAATGTAAGTTTAACTTTTGTCTCTTTTAGGAAATTAGCAGTCATTTAAACTGCTTCTGAGACTTGATACTGCTGCAAATCTGCTGTCCAGTGGAAATGAAGCCCTTATTAAATCTAAACTTACAAACTTTTTCTCTGTAATAAAAACCTTTCACTACAAGCAACTTAATGTTAACAATTTCTAAGGGAAAATAATAAGTCCTAACTAAATTTAAGTAATGATTTCCAAAGTAGAGCCATAAATCTACTGCGGTTGAAGTTCATAAGGTCTCAGAGGAATGGGAACTTACGGCCACTGAAATGAATAATCTACAAACTGCCAGTAATTCATACTGTTGTTAAGACTGGTAATTTATTTGATAGAAGCCTTTGAATTTAGTCATTAAAACAATTGGATGGTAAGCTAATACAGCAGTTCATACACAAGAAGTTTTAGCATACCAAATGATTTTACTTCTCTTTCCTGCTGCTCTCACAATTATTGTAAATCTTTAGTGTTTTAATCCTCAGGACATAATGTAAATCAAAACCTATATTTAAGAAATTTTCACCCAAGAAAGTAAGGTTGTACAGAATTTCACTAATAGGACTTGACAGATAGCAAATTATGCTTCCACTCTTAGCTTGGACTGAAATTTTCTTTGTAAAGAATTTACTTTTGCCATAAGCACCATATCTGTATTGTCTTTTCAAAAGACCTAACTCTGCTTCTGTTTCAGGACAGTGAAAGCTTTAACTTTGCTTTCACTGAATTAAATAGTGAGTTAATACTAACTCCAACTGAGGGAGTAATTGATCATTTTCTAGTCCAGGTCCATTCTTGTGTTATAACGCTAGAGATGAATAAGGGAACATTGAGGACCTTTTCATATGTGGTGTTGGGCAGAAGTAGGAAGTTTTTTTCCACAGATTTGGACTTGGTAGCTAGACCAGTGAATTAAAAGTGAAAAGGCAGGGAGCCAGGCACATGAAGGCTGCCTATGAGTATGCTGAGGAGTTCTTCAAACCTCCAATCCAGGGCATCTCCATGCAGAAAGCCTTTGGGAAATGGTTCCTGACATGTTATTGCTCTGAAACTATTGTCACGTACTATTTTAGTACAGTGCTAGGGTCAGAAATACACCAGGACCCATCCTGATTGTTCATATAAATTACCATTGTATTTTTTAAGAGTGGAGAAGTAGCCCATGTGTCACCTATCTTGCTACAGGAGGACTTGAACCCATTTCATAGACAAAAAGCAGTTTCTATTTCTTAATCTCCTAAAATTTGTCCTAAATTTCCAAGGGTTTTGTCTGACTTTTGTTGGCCCAGCAAAATTGTCTGTCCTAATAATATTGATCAAGCATCAACAGATTGTTAGACCTGCTGAAGCTCCCTTGGGTAGACTTGTCCTCAGGCAGGTTAGTCATTTGCTGAGCTGTAATTTCTGACAAAAGCAAGGAAATGTTTGTGTCCAGATTTGCTCTTTCTTTTAGTAAAGCTGGGGTTCTGGCTGGTTTGACAATGTTTAGCAAACATTGCAAAGACCATTCAGGCAATTTCAAGCCCAAATTGCTCACAGTGCTGTCTCTTTTCTACAGAGACTGATTCATCTGGTTTAGATTACCTGATGTCTTTGAAGGGCTGAATGAGTCCAACTGCTTTTCAGGTGGGCACCTTCCAGCTATATCAGATCAGTGCAGACCTGCTCTGCACTCCAGTGATTTGTCATAACCAGCAGGAGGTAATCCTCACAGGATTACAACTCCTGTTTACTCCACTTCTGATCTTTTGGGATCTCATAATTTGTTGGATCTTATTTTGTGCATTTGGCATCATGTTATTTATTCCATCCTAATAGCTATGCCATTATGACTTAGGACAAGGACAATAGAAGTTTCATGCTGAGTCCAGCGGGCATTTGCTTTTAAAACCATGAAGTCACTTCTAAGTTCCAGCCAGAATTTGTCCTTAAAATTATTTCCAATCTTGACTTAATCCCTCTCTTAGACCTGGACTCTGTAGACTTTCTCCAATTTGGAACAGGCTGAGAAACTTATCACAAGCAGCAGTAATTTGCTTTCAATCTTAAAACATCCTCTATTTTCTTAAAAATTCTGAAGGAGTGAAACTGAATATCACTGAGCCAGTGTGTAGCTGAAGATACACTTCTAGTAACAGCTTCATGGTCTCTTAAAATATTTCATATCTTTCACACTCGGCTGTATCCTGAACTTTTCCACATGAGGGTTTGAAGGGGCTTGGGGACCATTTTCAGCCATGTGTTAAAATATTGAAAATAGTTTAGGTTCAGGGAGAAGGTTTCAGTCCCCTTTCTTTTTGCTTATGTAATAATTGATGCACATAAAATTATTCCAGTGTTCTTCATAGGAATGGTCTTGACTGAGATGATAGAACAGTATTGAAATAAATTCTGCTTTGCTTCACACATTTCTTGCTCAAGAATTAATCTTTTAGGTAATGTTGACTAGGGAACAAAAGAAAGGCAAACTTTCAAAATTATTTTAACTGCCTAGCTCAAAACTTTGCAAAAACACAGCATCCCTGTAGAAATTTCAAGCTTCCTCTGAGGATTGTGACAGGATTATGCCATATTCAGTCAATAGTTTGCCTCATCACTTCCAAGGCCTTCATGCCCAGCTCAGCAAGGCCTTGATGTTACAAAGTCCTTTGAATTTTACCTAAAGGGAACTAAAGCCCTTTCACACTCCAGTCTTGCTTTTTGTTTCATTTGACATTACTCAATAGGTTTTGCTATGTCTAAATTAGAACAGTGTCTAATAGCTGTCTGATTGCATTCATCATTGCTACAGCTTGACAGGTCTGCAGCATGAAGGTCACATCAAATCCCAGTTCACATAAGGCAAAGTCCTGAATTTATTTCTGTCCAGAGCTCTTCTGAGGCAACTGCAGCCCCCTGGACTTCTTTACACATAAATGCTGTGGATTATTGATTAGGATCAGAATTCTGGATGTAAGGGCTAGGATTTACTTAGTTGAAGTCTTGGGGTACTCACCGTGCTGTATATTGATACAGGTTTTTTTATTTCTTCTTCAGGGAATATTCCATTTTCTTTTTGCTGTGTTTCCATACCATACATTTATTTAAAATCCATTTATGTTTATCATTACTGACTGACTTTAGGTCAGTGACATGACTTCCAAAAATGTTTCCTTTTAAATATTTAATAGTGTATTACCTTACGGCGATACAAATGTGATTTTATTTAGAAAATCATATATGATACACGTGAAAGGGAATTTAGACATACAAAGAAATGTTTACACACCCTTTTCTACAGAGACTGGAGAAATTATAGGTAAACCTGTATGTTCTGTATAGATAAGAGATTCAGAAATACTATGCGGCTCACATTAGTATTTGGTAATCTCCATTTACCTTTTTCTACAACAGCAGTGTTTTTATCTTTTTAAATGTTGACATGCCGTCATGGAGCACATCCAGGCCCTCATCAAAGTGCGAAATTGAGGTGACATCATGTAGTCAGCTAAGATTTCCCTTCCTGGCTGACAGCACAGAGCTGTGGAACTGCCATTAGAGACTCTAGGGACTGACGTATAGAAAAGGGGTGTCTGTGTAAGGCACACTGAGCAGTCTCTTAATGCCAAAACATATTTAAAACCAACTGCAGCTGGTGAAAATTAAAATACTCCATAGGCTGCTCTGAATCATGCCATAAGATAAATTAGCTTCTGTTTAATTAGCGTCTGTGGAAGGGGCAAGGGCTGTACCTCTTAATACCTCTTCCATGCTATGTGTTTCTTCATTCCCACTCCTCCTGAGCTCTTCATATATTGTGTGATGCACAAATGTTAACATAAGTCACTGTTAGAAAAATTGCATGTGAAATATGGAGAAATGAAAAGCACTGAACACAGGCCCTGCAGCTATCACCGTCAGTTGGATTTCACAGAAGATCTTGAGTGATAGGTCAGCCAAAATTCTTCTTAGGGGCAAGGATGTTGTCAACATCGAGTGTACTGTCAGTTCAGCTATTTACATTTGTTACTATTTCTCATAAGTCAAGGACTTGGAGACATTTTTCTCTGGTTTTACTTAGGCAAACCTGTTCTCCCTGAGTTGTCAAAAGAAACTGCAGCAAGTTGTGAGTTTGCTTCATCCACTTCTTTAACTATCCTGAGATGATGTTTGGGAAGCCGTGTTCATGGAACACTCCATGGCTGAGAGAACTAATGTTCCTGTCAAAACCACCTATACTTACCTCTGGATCATATCTATCTTTATCTGACCTTTGACACTTCTCCAAAAGGATTAATGGGAATAGCCCCAGAACTGCCATCTCTTCATGTGTGCTCACAGACCCTCCAACCCTTTTGGTATTCCCAAGATCATTATACATATTGGACAGCTCATGTCCTTGCAGGCCAACATGGGCAAGGACAGAGCTCATTTTGTATGTGCTCTAGCAATTTTTCAGTGGTCTCATGCTTCTGAGAAGCAGCACATGAGCTTTGTGACTAGCATATATGGCAAGGGGCTGTTCTTGTCAATTTCATCCTTGTCACCAATTCTTGGTTAAATTTTTGTCTGTTACTAGTTCCTTCCATGTATCTGTTCCTAGTAGGGAGTATACAATCTACCAGCAAAGTAACCATGGTTTTTCCCTGCAGAGGGGCCATTTACTCCTGGGAGATATGCATTCATCTCTTCTGTCTTTGGATGCCTCCCCACATACAGTATGAATATTACTCTCATGAGGTCTCTCTGATTACAGCTGTGTCTCAGCATAGCTCCCTTGTTCTGCATCGTTCCTTGTGTCAGTGAGATGCTGGTAACTGCAGCTCCATCAGTGCAACCCATCCCCTTCCTGGCCTTGTTTGTCAGGAAAATATAGGCCACAGTCTGCCAAATGTAGCCCAGTGCCTGGGTTGAGGCATGGTGATCAGCGTGCTAATAGGTCTGGCCCTGAGAGTGTGCAGGTTAAAGAAAACCTGACATGACAAATAGCTCTGCTGGTAGTGTGTGTCTTCAGTGTTCTCTATTTTTTTTCAATCCCTGTCTCTTCATCCTGTGCAACCACCATCAAATTTCCTGCAGAAACTATCCCCATTTGGTCTTCTCTGTTCACTAGCTACAAATCGTTATTTTGGCTGCTTGGGTTATGATCTACCTTCCTGTCCGGCAAAGCCCTACTTCCTTCAAAATTGAGAGAGTTCTTTTCTGAGCACTGAACTCAGATTTATTGTAACTATCACGGGAGAATATTACAGACCAAATAAACTGCAGATTGCATGCTAACAATAAAACCATTTATTAACGAAATTATTTCTAACACAGAGCTCCAGGCCCTAAAGTTTGCTTTAAAAATAGTTGTATTGCTAAAGCAGAATAATGATGTGAGAGCTGGTACTTAAATGGCATCCTCTGGCTCCTTGTGCAACCTTCAGGGCCACTTGTGGGTGGACTCTAATATCTCCTTTTCCAGCAAGCCAGGTAAATAAGCCAGGTTAATTAAAGAAAAGGAAAGAGAAACAGGCTCTACCTAGCACACAGAAATTGCTAATTTAAAGTCTTTTGATCTTATGGGCACTTATCTTGAGGATAAGACTTCAGTCTCTTGAGTAACATGTACATTAATATATTCCATAAAAGACTTTGTGGGAGGCAGATCTTGTGTTCTTTAATCTTATATAATACATACATTAATGTTGAGTGAGCCATATTTAAGTACTGCAAGGACTTTGAGAGAAAAGTCAGAAAATATGGAACTGATGTTTCGTCATGCAGCTGTGACTGTTCTTTCTCCACAAATTCATAAGGTGAGTTTTCAGAGCCAGATATTATAACTTTCACTTGTCATTGCCTTCAATGGAGGTTCTCAAGGTAATCGCATGGCAGCACTGACTTATCATTGTCAAACACAGCTTTGAGTCAGCTAAAGATTGTTGGTATATATATTCCGTAAGTTCAAGATATGGGATTTATGGTTTTCTGTTTGTAAAGAGTAGTTGGAGAATTATCTTTGGCAGGGTAATATTTTTTTATGTGAGATCTCCAAGTTAGGCCAAACTCCCAGCTTACAATGCTGAGACACGAAATTAAAATCCCAGTTTTGCACTGGTCATTATATCCACAGCACAAAAGAAGGGGCAGCTTTCTTGTTCTGCTTTGGGCCCCTCCCTTGGGGAATCTGCCATGCATTCTGTATCACACGGATTCTCTCGCACATGGCATCCTCTGGTAGATGTACATATGACTGTATCATCTGTTTAATGTGACATATTCACCCTCTATTTAGCACAGCAGGGTTATTAACAGACGGGAGGCTTTCAGATCAGCTGTAGTGTAAATAAAATTAATGTATCACCTTTACACAGCTAGATGCAGCATACTTTACATAACCAGGATTTGTAATCGAAAAAGAGCTTGTCCTCAGAATACAACAGATGAAAAAACCCCACAAACCAAACCTGCAGAGGGATCTGCAGATGAAAGACTAAGCTACAAATGGAGATTTCATTTTCCAACTATTATGGGTCAAATGCTGTCTAGGTTTGAGGTCCTTGTTTCTCCTAGAACAGACAAGAAAACTGAGGGCACCACACAAACTTTTTGTCTCATCCTTAGGAATTTTCTGCATAAGTTCAATACAGGCTCTACCTAAAGAGCAAGTGCTCCAGCATGGTGTGTGTACAAGTTGGCTTGCAAGGAACTTTATCTCTTTATGAAACTCCAGGGTTTCTCATCTGGGGTATAGAGAGATCATTCTTCATAGTTTTGAAATTCAACTCTATAAGGCACATATGAAAAAGTGCTTTCTGTCTCCATTTCTCTTTGCATTGATGGAAAGACAAGAAGCTGACGTACCCCATACAGCATACAGAATACAGTGCCTTTGCAAATGTTGTGTAGTTAAGGGTTTCTTTCCCTGCTCTTTTCTTATGTTGCTTAATAACATGCTTTGGGGAAAGTGGAGAAATTCCACTGAACATGTTATGTCTAGTGTTGAATTTCCAATCCTGTGCCATTTCATCTGTCAGAAAATTAAATGATCCTTGTAATTTTCTTGTTATTGCCTGATCTTTACAAGGAAAATTACAAGGTTACTAATACAGGGTAAATATAGTGCTCTTAGAGAAATATTTGTCCTTTAGAAGATGAAAAGAAGGATGCTGATGGTAGTTTTCTTTGTTCTTTCTATTTGTTTGCTATCCTGATCTTTTGTCCCTTGGTTTCAGCTTTCAGATAAAAGCTTTTAGTTGTTTTCATGTGCTAGTTTTGGGTTATCAGACTTATGTCCATTTTGTTTCCTGCCCTCCTGCCTCAGGCTTTCCAGTGGGCCATCTTAGGAAGCAGAGCTGGCATCATTCGGAGTGTCCAAGGGCAAAAGCAGACCGTGTGGCACTGGTCTCTCATCTGCTACCTCATTTGTTTGGCCTCTTGTTTGGGTGATTCACTGAAAATATCATCCAAGCACTAAGTGAAAATCAAAAGGGCAGTTCAGATCTTAGGAACTTTTTGGAATGACAGAATTTTTCTCCATGTAAAATCAAGAGTGCAGCCTGCTCTGCACATTCCAAGAGCAGTTTTGGTTATTGTCTCTGAAAAAGAAAGTGCTAGCTGTCATTTAAACATAGAGCAGCAAGGATGGCTGGAGGTAAGGGATAGTTTGTGTGTGATTATTTTTCTGTTCTGACAAGAGTCATCTGGATCAAGATGTGATGAAGTTTTCTGAAATCGTAAGGGGAATGGAAAAAAGTAGTAGGAATTTACCCATTCTTATTATGTGAGAACTGGAGATAGCCATACAACTATAAGGTAGCACATATAAAGCAAACCAAGGAAGCTCACATGCTGCAAATTAAAAATTATGGAACTCAATGCTTTAGGATATTGTAGAGCCCAAAATTATTCAGGGTTCTCAAAGTGACTAGATATATTAATGGAGAATTCCCAAGAAGGGACAAAGGGGATCTGATTGCATCCTCTGTCACAGAATGTCCCTAAACATCAGTGTGCAGATAAGGATGAAATACAGACATATTTAACACTTTTCTTGTTTCTTATGCTTTTCTCATGGCATCTGTTACTGACTTGTGCCAGAGACAGGGTACTGAGAGATGGATTTTGTGTTAGGTTCAGTACAATTGTTTATCTATAGTACTTGCAGCCAGCTCCAGCTTCTCCCAAACCAAAGATACCTTTTCTTTCCCAGAAGGCGGATGAGAAGGAAGAGGAAGGATGAAAAAGCAGGGTTGAATGACTTCTACCTTTTGTGCTTTGTGGAGTTCAGTGTTGCAACTCTGTCGTGTGTGTGTAATGTTCAGCCAGTATTGTGGAGGTCCAATTCAACACAGTCCTTTTTTTGCTCTTGCTGACCTTTCAAAGATTATTTTCCCATGTTTTTCTAGCAGACAGTAATGCTAAGAAAAATGGTTCTACAATATTGTCAAGCCTATTATTTTGTAGCCAATACAGATGGATTACCAAGACCTAACTTGGAACGTAGCTTTTCAACTATTTGGATGGAGGATTGGATAGCTGAGGGAAAAAATGCAGGCAATTACTTCTAACACTGGGTTTCTTCTTTATCTAATCTGCAATTTTCTGAAATACTGCTATGTCTTTTATCAAGAAATAGGGGGTAGCTGGCTTGGAAAGTCTGTGATAAGGAGTCTCTGAGGCAGAAGTAATTGGTTGTGGTAGATTGGAACAAATTAGAAGGCTGCTCAGCAGAGTTGTTTACTGTACTGTGTACATGCCACTTATTTCAGCCACTTCCGTCATGCTTTGCTTTGTCTCTATTTATTTATTTATCTATTTAATATTGAGATAGTCAATGACATTAGCTTGCTTTCCTACATGAGACTGTCCTTAAGAACAAAGACACAAAGCATTAAACATAAAAATGTCGCACGTCCTCTTAGATTATGCACAGTCTGTCTTTGAATGTTAGCATTAACCTTCAGTTCAGTAGGATCTGTAGATATAAGACTGAAAAAATGCAAACTGACACTGTGGTATATTTTTTCCTTGCAAATATTTACGTTTGTCTTCTGATGATATTTTCCAGGTATAGAAAGAAGTTAGGAAACTACTACTAGAGTTGCTGGAGTTTCAGTTGATTAAGCACCTCTCATCTGAATCAGTTTTATATCACAACTGCTCTAATTCAGTGACCATTGCACAAAAAAAATCATTGTACCTTTCAGATGTTTGCCACCTTGATTTGTTATTGTCCCAGTGTGGGAGGATATAGTCCTAATGATCTGAAGTATGCTGTGTTCCCAAAACCCACTTTCCATCAAAATCCAAAAGTAACAAAAAATAAAGATAAAACTAGATAGTGCTCCACAACCTTCAAAGGAGAACTATAAATACATAGCTAGAAAGGGGAAAAGAGAGAGAAACAACATGTGCAAAGAAATTGTTGCAGCAAAGTTTACTTTGCATTCAAGTCCAGAGACTGCTTGGTGGCAGCCATGTGTTTGACTCTCTTATAATGACTGCAAGAGGTGTGAGCAGAATTAAAATAGGTGAGTGGGTAAAAAAACATGAATGTAGCACTCATCGATACTACATTCACGCAACCGCTGCAGTGGGTTGTTGAATGAATGTAGCATCAATGTGTCACAAGTTAGGCATGGCATACTTCTTGGTAAAACCAGTAAAGCAGGGAAGAACTCTCTAAATGGAAAATCACAGGAATGTGTGGAAGCAGAGGTAGGAAAATGATCAGTGACAGCAACCTGTAGCCAAATATCAAAAATCCTACGTTTCTCTTTTTTCCCTCCTCCCGTTTCCCTCAATAGACATCCATCAAACTGCAATCGGATTTCTGCTGGCCAGTTTGTGTCTTGGAAATTGACAAGAGAGGGGAGAATCACTTTGCCCGGAATCCTTGCTAAATTACATGAAAACAGGATTTGTGCTGCATGTAAACTGTGTAAATCCAGTCAGCTTTTAAGTGGAAACCAATTTTGTAGTGTGTAAGTATCATTGATTTGTTAATCTGACAATTTTTTTAAACAAGCTGATGTGGATTAGCCAGTTCTGATTGTATGTCTCTTACAAGTCATTTGAGTGCTGGATAGCTTGGTGAGTAGAGCAGCAAAAATTAACCTTTGAGGCCCCTGTCTATAAATAAATTATTGATCCTTAAGAAAGAATCAGATAATCTCATTAGATATAGTTTTCTGTAGTGTGAGTCTAAATCCTCCCATACAGAATCATTTATCATAATTGACGATCTTTTTCCTGAAGCAGACAGGAGCTAAGCTACAATAGAAAGCAAATCCTGCAGGAATTGATATAGAAGAGCAGTATGAAGGATTTCCAACTGATTTGATGCTTAAGGGATGTTTTGTTTCCCCTCCAAGTATTTCTAAGGGCTTTTAGCTTTTATGTATGCTTTTATAGCTGTATATCCAATAATTCTCAGTCAGGAAAAAAAGCGTCTCTGAAATTTCATGCATGATGGTATTCTGGAGCCAGACAGAAGTACAAGGAATGAATTTCTGATCCATGACATAACAGACACAAGTGGAAAATACATCGCAAGCAGCGTAATACTGAAAGGCAGAAGGGATACAGAGTTCAGTACTTAACATATAAATGACTGCTTAGGAGTACTTTACAGAAAAAAATAGTTAATGTGGTGTCAAAAGGTAAATGTACAAGCGATGAGACCTAGTGTTGTTATTTTTTACAACTGCAGCTCAGTGATCTCCTGAAATGAAGCAAAGTCAAGTGAGCATTTTAATGACATGAGGAAAAAAGAAAGCTGAACCTTATCATTAGTTTCAATAACTTGACTTTCCATTTTTATAAAAGAAAAGGAAAATCAGAGGACACTCATGTCTGAACTATTTCTCTGTTGCTGGGAAAAGAGGAGCTGTACATGTGGGAGGGAAAGGGGTTCCTGGGGGGACACTGGTTCTTACTTGGCTTATCAACCTGATTAAATGTTAGCATCAAGTTCAGAGACATTGCAGTCTTGATTTCTAGTGTCTGCATCAGCATTCATAGTGCCCAGCTATGTCAGTTTAGAATCCCACTAGTACAAATTTTCAAAAAAAATTTTTTTGGTGACTGGAAATGATTAATGCAGCAATACGTATTACCAAAGGGAAGGGGGGAAAACCACATGCACACCCCCACAACCCTCTGCAGCTGGACTGTGTGCCCTGTGGGGTTTCACATATGCAGTAGCTAAGGTTGGAGATTTGGTCTCATGCCTATCTGTCTGTTCTGTCTTCAGGCTCACAGGTTAGAAACCCTATACTGTTAAAAGAGTACAGAAAAAAAATTGTAGATGAGGGAAATAATAGGCATGGTCTACATAGGGGAAGTAATTCAAATATTAGAGGAATTCAAGTAATAGTGTTGTATAGAGTGTCTGATTTAATGAAGATATATTAGACTTGTGATAATGGAATTATTTTTATTTTAAAAAAAGTTTAAAGACCAATTAATTACAAGGCATAGCATATCTTTGTGGAAGGTGATAAAGATCAAGGATAGATTCTGTTGCTCTGGATTAACTCAGAAGTTATTCGTGGTCATGTAAGTAAAAACTAGAGGGAGAATCCTGGAGTGTGGTGTGGCAGCTGTTCTGTACCAAATTGCTGGCGTAATCTCATGAAATTGCTTGCACTAATTCACTTCAGCGTAGCGATGAGTCTGATGGCATAACGCTGGGCTGTGGGGGTTCTCTCCTGCCCTGCACGTAGTAACGCATATCCATTTCCCACTGCGTTCCTCGTCCACTGCAGCCACTGCTCTTCAGGTAAATTGTGACAGCCTTGGAATTTTATCATCACAGTGCGAGCGCAGCATCCTTCTCTGACTCATTGAAAGGGCCTGTCCACCTGGCAAGGGCTGTTTTCTCTTTTATGCACAAGGGAAAAAATTTAATCAATTCTTATATCAGCATGATGACTAACCAGAGTGGAATTTTTTTCAATATTTTGCGGAAACCTATGGGTTTTTAAAAATAGATATTCCTCCACCAGGTAGAAATCATTCGGTATTTCTTAACTGGTACTAGTGTAATTGTTTTATCCTTCGTGATTAAAGTGTTTATCCCTGCTGATTAAGAAAACCCGCACTGGGCTGGACTTCAGCTGTAGAGTAAAAATGATCAGGAATTTTTTTTGTTATTCTCAATAATTTTTCTTTTAATGTTGCAGAAAGAGAGTTTCTTTTATTTCATAGGCAAATTTGAAGTCATGCACCATAAAATGGATAGACAATCTCATTGACAGATCCAAAGAAAAGCGTTCTTTATGAGAAAACACTGTATTGCTAATAAAGTGATCCCAACAGCCAAGCTTGTGCTCCTTAATTTGTTTCCTTGGAGTGATATTATAATTCTGACATACTGAAAAATCGCCTCACAGAGACTCATATTGCATTTGTTGCCAAGTGCATCTTTGATATAACATTTGTTATTGTAGTGCTCGGGGTGTCTTCAGAGGAGTAATATTCTAAATGAACCTGGCTGTACCATCCCTTTAATGTAGAGCAGAATTTTGCATTAAATTTTCAGCTTATTTCAAATGTGTATTGCCAGCTATTCATCATGAGCGATCTGTTCAAGAATAGGGCCAGTATATCAATATAAAATCAGAAAAATCCTTAACACTTTCTCTTTGGGGAATCTCTCAGGTCATTTCAATTCTTTTCTGTTAGATGAACAGACAGTATGATCTCTTGTATTTATGCCTGCCTGTCAGGTTTTTTATAGTAGAAACACGAATCACTGTTTGCAATGCAGGATTAGCCTGTCTCACACAATGTTATTAGAATTAGACCTGACTAGTGACTTAATTACTTTTTCTTCTGTATTTAACTTTAGTTTTCATCCCACACCAGCTTTTGCCCTCCCAGGACCACTCTGCTTCTTATGTTAGAGCAAATATTGAAGAACATATATATTATTTGTCTGGATTTGCACAGACAAAAAATGAGAGCAGTATGTAGTTCCCCCTCAGTGGACTTCTGTATTCTGAGCTGCCAGTAAAATGTAAAAAGATTGCACTATGATGTCCTATTAGACCTCAAGACTGGAAGGACAGTTTGTATTGAACACGGGCATTTTTCGTAATTATGTTGCCTGCAGAGTTGCCACCTGCCCTAATTTGATCTGATTACGGTGAAATGCAAAACTGTCCTCATTTCGTAAGTGAAACTTTTCCATGTTCTCTCACAGAGAACAGCAATGCAGAGATATGCACACATGTATTGCTGCTGCAAAGGAGGAAGAAAAATATTACAATTAGGTATCAATTAAGATTTGATCTCCTTTACAGGAGTGCAGGTCACTTTTAGACAACTGCTCCATTCTTTAGAGTTCTGGAAATGGTTATCTGTCTTAAAATCTCTATGAAAAAGAGAAAATCATAGCCATTCATCCAGATATGTCTGTACTATTCTGAGACATTATATATTCTGTGGCTTTTTAAAATTCTCTTTTAGTTGGATGGGCTTATTGTCCATGAACATTTATTTTTAGAGTAGCCTGGGCTTGCCTTGTAGTCTGAGTCATTTATGTAGCAATTTAAATATTTGTCTAAGCTCTCAGTGAAAGGCTCATGTTGAAGTCTTATAAATGCTTCATAGATTAAAGGAATAGCATTTTTTATGTACTGTTTATACAGAATGATGTCATATCCCAGGGAAAAAAAAAGAAATGCAAAATTCAATAGAAAAGCATTGCTGTTTCTGGGTCACTGGATATTGTTTGCCATTGTCCTTTCTCCAGTAGTAATTTTGTGCATGCTTATGCATGTGTAAGAGAGTGAGACCTGCGTGTGTGCATCTTGGTTTTTCTGACAGATGTTTTTTTTAGCTTGGCATATTGATTTTCCTATACTGTGGACAGAAAACAACCTTTCAAAATTTTATTTTAATATGCTTAAACAGTGGGTTTGGAATTAAAAAGATGGAAAGCTCTGTTTGTTCTCTGGCACTTGTCCACATCTTTCTTGATGGTGCAGTGGCTTATTCTACATTATATAGTCAGTGTAATAACCTCACTTGGTAAATACAAATGAGATGGAAATTTATTGCAATATGAAACTAGTTTTTTTGTCTATAACTTCCAAAATTATAGGAGAACATTTTCCTTAATTCAACTTTTAGAAGGAAAAAGGATAAATATTTACTTTCCAAATCTGATTCTCAGCATTTGGGCTTTACAATATTGTTTACCATAACAAATTTATTTCTGTTATTGCGCCATCAGCAGGAAAATGTCTGTGTGAACTTTAATTTCAGTTTAGAAATGTTTTAGCATTTCTGTTTTATACTTGCTTAGTTCTGGTATTCAGAAATTGAAATCTTCTAACGATTTGCCCTTCAGTAACTAGCAAAAGAAATTCTTCTATAGTTATTTTTGCCTTGTGTTGACTTTTATTCAGGGATAGTTGGATTTTCCCTGAGAAGACAATCTCCTCTCTCATAAAGTCTCCACCACATGCTGAAAGCTCCTGACCTCTCACTTCCCTTCTCAAAGGTACTGATCATCATCAAAGGCCAATGCCAGCATGAAGGTGGGAATTTGAGAGAACAGAGTTTTCTTTAGAGATTTCAACTACTTTTTGAATAAAAGATGAGAAAACCTTTCATGAATTGAGCTGATAGAGCTAAAAACCTAGCAAACTGAGACTGAAGAGCTCCTTTCAGGCCAGATCCCTGCAATGAGATTTTCACTTCCATGGTTTATATGGTAGAAGGTGTGAGTCTTCCAAAAGTTTAAAACAGGACTCTTGCATCTCAACTGAAAAAAAAACTAAAATCACCTGGTTATGGTAGGAGCCCTAGACTTGTTAATTTTTTCTTCGATGTAGAGAAACTGTAGAAACAACTTCTTTTGTTTAAGAAGCATTAAAAAAATGTTTTTTCTGTAAAATTTAATTTGACAATAATCAATACTAGCATGGAAATAAGGGAGTTTCCTTTTTATTTTTGCTTCTGGAGTTTCTGTATGTGAGCAGTAAAGGTTATAGCTCAATTTCTCATTACAGATAGACAGCATAGAATTTGTTGTGTTGCATGAGTTTGGTGTTCACTGACTTTACTGAGAATTGTATGGGTGAATTTACACCTATAATTTAAACTGGAATACTGAGCAAGCAGATGGTACAGACTATTCATCAAATATGTTTGCACTACTTCATGGTTGCCCTGAAGTCTCAGTCTCTTGGGCAATACTGAATATTATTTCTTAGAAAATTTCCCCCCTCTGAAAGACTCTTTCAACAGTTTGTCACATAGCAGTGCAGAATATACAGAAAACTGCCAAAAATAACAAGCAGTGGCTTGCTGGCATTGCAGAACTCAGTGCAATTTAGGGTTTGAATGCTGATGTGACTAAACATTACTTGTTCAAGTGTGGTTTAAATGTTGTTTTAAATATGCAAAAAGGAAGCAAGGAAGCAGGTTCTAAACTGAATGGCAGGTCAATATTCCTGCTGATATTTTTTGTGGTAAAGATTAAAAGAAAGACCTTAGCAGAAAATGGCTAATGTGGTTCATTACTTTTAGTCATTTGGCTTTAAAGCATCATTAAAAAAAGCAGTGAGTAACAGCATAGTGAAAGCCAGAGTTGTGTGCAATGGGAGAAAGCCAGACCAGCAGAATTTACTACAATCACTTTATTTGATCCTTTCCCAACTCTATTGCAGTCCATTTGCAGAATTCTTTCATAAGTACTTCATGAGAGTAAAAAATGTGCTCTATGTCTTCGGAGGGTTTTGAATTTAAGAGCACACAAAGATGTAACCTATTCAGCTGGGCAACTAACATATAACATCTCTAGTGACTGGTTAGAACAGGACAAGTATTGTGTCCTGACAATCAGGCTTTCATGGAACTTTCTTGACTAATAGCTTCAGCAGCCTTTTCGATAGCGAAATAATGTATAGGTCTTTTTATGGACTTCAGCTGTCAGAAGTCAATCAAGAAAAAAAAGCAAATCATCGTGATACTGTTTGATGAGGTCATTAATGAAAAGAAAATGGTATTTCAATTCTGATTTTTTTTTTTAAGAGAATAGGTTTCTTATTGCAGATTGACCTTTGAAAAAGTAGCAATTAAATATGTTCTTTACTGGCACACAGTCTTTTTAACAAAGTATTACATTTTGGGTACATAATCTATTTGTTTGTTGGTACGAATACCTGTAAGCGCCATTGACTTAATTGTTGCTGTGATAGTTTACTTGAGCTGAAGAACTGCTCCACCATTTGTAGTTTTAGAGAGATTTTTAAAGACTTAGAGGAAAGATCTTCACCATGTTGACCTCTGGGTACAGAAACCACACACGAGCATTGCTTGTCATCTTCTCTGGTTCAGCACTGCCCAAGTGCAGAGCTGAGCTTTGCAGACTAAATACGTGCCTGCTAACTTTGAAAGGATGGAATTCAATACTTCTTGCTTTTGAAAAAACTTCTTTTTAAATTTTTTTCCCCTAGCCAATCTATAATATTGAAGGCCTCTAATGTGTCTCTTTTTGGGCATATATTTGTTTTATCTTGCTATCTACTCATCTAGATTATTGTACAGAAAAGTATCATCTGCAAACTGATGATTATTAAAATGGCATGAGTACAAGTAAAGAATCCCATGTAATTTTTTTATTTTACTTTATTTGTTTTTGCTGGGTAGGTAATTTTTTACACCAATTGTAAGGTGGCCAGTACAAGATATTTGGGTACTAAAGGATTGTCCCCCAATTTTCAAACATACAGCTGACTGATTTCATGAGAGGGTTTTGATTCTGACATGGGATTTTATGATTAATGGTGGTTAGTAATAATTGATTCTCCAGATGAAGTGGTGCGCCCCTGTGAATCCTCTGCATTTTCAGACCTGCAGATGTAAGGCATGGGACTTGAGATGACAAGTTATTCACAGGACTGTTTTATGACCTTTCTTTCTTTAAAAATTAAATCTTTTTATGCAAAGGAACATATATGTAAATATAAGTGTACATATACAAATTAGTGAAGTTCTAAGTTTGTCTACATTGGGAAATTATGTAGGTAGCAACAAAGAAAAAACCTCAAAAATTTAATATTTACAAAAGTATTGCTCATGATTGTTGTAAAAAAATAGTGAAAATGGCTATAGTAATACCCATCTGTAGGATCTGTGAGAAATTACTTCAACATCATTTCCAGATGCACAAGCAGTATTCCAAATACAGCCTTGTATGCTTATATTTTATAAATTACATACTCAATAGTCTTCATAATATCTTTTTCTCTTTTCAATAAAGTATTTATGCATTCCAGACACTCTCCTTAGTTTTGTCTTGGTTCACATTCACATAATATCAAAAATGAGAAAAGGTCATCTGTAACGTCTAAACATTTAATTAACACAAGCACAGTAAAGTCACTTCATACTTTGAAATAATTGTCAGTTCCTGTAAGAATGGCCGCACTGTCACCAGCATAGGATTGCTTTTCACTGGAAGAGGTGCAGGCAGCAGAAGCGTGTGAGGGTTTACAACAATATTGCAGTTAGCTGAACAATTTGGAGGAGACTGGGAAAGTGACGTAACAAATTAATGCACACTAATTACGGGACTTCAAAATTTTTAAGTTTTGTGTGAAAGTCTAGTCTGACTCCAGCTTTCTTACTACCCTGTTTCCATTCCCACTGTTATTATACTCCGTGCAGGGCTGTGCTCTTCCTGCCATTGCTGCTCACTCAACAGAGTAGTCTGTGCTGTGACTTGTACTCACATCTGGAGTCCCAGGCACCGTCCCACTGTAGCTGAGGTTGGCTGTGCTCTGAATGTATACCTGCTATAACAAGCACCTCTAAGTTGCAGGATTCCCTAGCCATCTTTCCATGCATGGCAGATCAGCTTTCACTTGCCTACATATATATATATATAATTGTTGCTGAGTTGCAAGTCCTGCCATTAGAGTGCTGCACTGCCAGATTTTTAGGATTATGTTTTTGAATATGGAACATTTTTCATACCTATACTAAAGTCAGGAAAAAAAAAAAAAGGCCAACATATCCATTAATTTTCTAAGCATGAAGTGGTTATTCTCAAGTATTTGAAACGTTTTCCAGTGGCAAGCTTGGTTTAGCGATTAGCACTGTGAAAAGATATCCTTTGAAGGACACTGATAGATATTCATGCATGGTTATGTTCAGAGCCCACAAAAGGGATGTACTTTTCAGAATTAACAAGTGTTGATGCAGACATAAATTCTGAGTGAGAGAAATGGAAGTTGCACTGTGCTCATAATGTAAATGCTTAGCTTGCATGGAGCTAAATGTGAGGGGGAAATTTACACGTTCCAATGTTAAGTATGTGCAGAAATGATTGGAAATGCAGCTGTTGGGTGAAATTCAAATAATCTAAATTTAAAAGTCTTAAAGTTACTTGTGTAAATCTTGCCCAGTTGCCTTAAACTCCTCACTTAATGGAAATAAGGGGATAATTTTTTTGTGCCTGTCTTGGATGATGGGCATTAGCCTGTGAAGGCATGTATTCCTTCTATCAACCAAAAAGGAAGCATGCAAGGAATATATTAGACTCATATAGCCAACATTTTGATGCTTAAATGCATTGAAATGATTCTCACACAACTATACCGTTTGGGGAAAGATGGAATTTAAAATGCAAAGCATGAAATGATGCCGCGAACATATGGTAGAAGATGTAGCACACAACCCTGCAGTGGAGATACATATGCTTGTAGGTGTGGTCAGTGAAGACATTTTGTGATTTTCTATGATTCTCCGAGTGATTCAGCCAGGGTACCTCCATCCAGGTGCTGGTAGACAGAAGTACTGGGACAGGCCCTGCTCCGGGCATTGGGCACCTCCCTGGGGATGGGCCTGAACATGGTCCCGGCTTGGCAGGACCCATGGCTGGGGAGGGCAGGGCTGTGGGGAGCTGAGATCGACCCAAGTGCAGGTGGGTGAGGCAGGGGCTGACATGGGGTCCTGGCTGGGACCAGGTGGTGGTCCTGGATGGTGGTGCCATCAGGGCACTGACACTTGTGTTACTTCTCAGTTGGCTCTATTTGTAGCAGCTGTCATTTTTTGCTTCCATTTTGCCATTTTATGCAACGTTAAAGGGTTGGTTTAATTTTTCTTTTGCCTTGTCTCTGAAGAACATAAGTCATACAGAGGGATAATTTTAAGAAAAAAAAAACCAAACAGAAGCTAATTCTGTCTGAGAAAAAATATGCAAAGATTTGGGTAATTAAATTGGTGGTAGTTAGAATCATAGTTTAATTACAAGTGTAGTTGAAAATGTGTGTTCAGACCAATTGAAATCAGGGTATTTATGATGTTAGGAGACATCAAACCATCCTTCCTAAATTTTGTTTCTTTGTTCTTCTCTTGGATATACATGTACTTATATGAACAGATTAAAAATATGTTTATGAAGAGAATACCACAATGTAAATTGCAAATTTACAGTTTCAAATTTCTGTAACTTTAAATGGACCCTTCCTTTGTAAGTACAGCATTTGGAGTTAAATTATAAAGCGATATGAAAATCAAGTAACAACAAAATTATTCAAACAAGTAAACTCGTGTATGATGGAATGCATAGAAGCAAATAAAATTCTTAAATTCCGTTTAAGTAATAAAACTTTAAATAGAGGCAAAGAAATTATTTGTTGTGACTTTATAAAGCTGCTGGTCCTTTGAACTGGGCATCATCCCTCCGTTATTTTCCTGCTTAAACTTAGACTCATTCCCAAGACGTCACATTAATGTTATGGATCTGATTGCTCTAAGATCAATGGAGCTATGATAGAGTAAAAAGTGGTATAAAAATATTAAATATTTGCATCAGTTTTATATTTCTTATATCTTGCTCTGCCTTCATAGTTAGCAATAACCTGTAACAGTCACTGTGGCTGAGAAGATATGAAACACATAGGTTTGAATGTGAGCTGAAAGGGGAAACAAATAAGCAATTTAGCTGCCATTTTATCAGTCTGCAGGTGTCCTGGGTCCTGTGTTTTGGCTTCTGATTAAAGCCAATTGTCCATTCTTTTGCATCATTTCCTTTCAACACTCTTATGTGTAATTATTAGTGATTTATTTGTTTAATCTTCCTGTGATTTGGTTTATGTCTGTGGAAATTTCATGAAGGCTTGTCCTTTTCAAGTAATAATTGGGAAGAGGGAACTGAAAAGTTTAGGTAATTGTTAAAACCATTCATTATAAGGGGTTCTGTAGTACAGACAGCATAAAAACTAATCTTCAAAGCATTCTATACAAAATAGCAGAAATCTGTAAAGTGCAGTTTATTTATGTCATTTGGCATGTGCTCACATCAGAGACTAAGAAGATACACTTTTCTATAAATGTTTGGTGTGTACAGTTTGCCAGTGAACCCATCAGGTGCTGTGCTTAACTAGTGATAATTTTCAAGTTTCTATGTGTGTTTTCATATACATTAATATGTTGATGGATATATGGGTGAATTTGTGGGTGAGATGATAAATAGTTCTTAATGGTTTTGAGCAGAATAGGGCTTTTTTTTAAACTCTTTACTTTTTATTTATGGAATAGTCATTTGTCATAACCTTTGTCTCTAGTCACAGTGCAGGAATTTAACATAATACAAAAAATTTGTCCAACAATTTTTCAAAACTCATAGATATTTGGTAAAGAGAGGTTACAGTGTTACAGCATGTTTTACAAAGGTCCATTTACAGAAAAGAAGAAATTAAAAATAGAAATAGGAAACATCAGAAATATACACAGAAACATAAAAAAAAAAAAGAAGAAGATTTTTTTCCTGAGATTATTGCTTCTGAAATGTGACAATCTGAAATGACTTCTTACAGACAGCAGACTGTTAAGATGTGTCAGTATAATTCAATATTGTATGCATTTGACATTTCTGAACTCATCGCTGGAAAGAACCATGCCAACAGTGACATAGTTTTTAAGCTCTCTCTTCGCTAGTAACGTCAGGATCTGTTGTAGAATCAGCTAAGCAAGATCCAGCAAAAATCTGAACTATGATAAGATTGAAAACTAGGTTGGGCAAGTCTCTGAAAAACAGACTATACAAAATATTGCATTTGGAAGAGGATGCAGCAGTGGATGGCTAGTAACACTTATACATGCATGGTTTTGATAGAATCATAGAATAGTTTGAGTTGGAAGGGACATTTAGAGGTCATCTAGTCCAGCCCCCCTGCAATAAGCAGAGACACCTTCAAGTAGGTCAGGTTTCTCAGAGTCCTGGTCTGCCTGACTTTGAATGGGGCAACCCATTCCACTGTTTCACCACCCTCACCATAAAAACACTTCTTTCTTATATCTAATCTAAATCAACCCTCATGCAGTTTGAAACCATTACCCCTTGTCCTTTCACCATAGGCCCCGCTAAATAGTTTGTCCCCATCTTTCTTACAAGCCCCCATCAAGTTCTGGAAGGCTGCTATGATGTCTCCCCCAAGCCTTCACAGTTGTCTCACCTTTCCTAATAGGGCAGGTGCTCCAGCCCTCTGATCATCTTGGCGACCTTGCTCTGGACCCACTCCAACACATCCACATCCTTCTGGTGTTCTGGGGACCCCAGAGCTGGTGGGGCCTCACCAGAGCAGAGGGGCAAGATCCCCTCCCTCTCCCTGCTGCCCACGCTGCTTTGGATGCAGCTCAGGACATGTTTGGTTTCTCGGCTGCAAGTGCTCGTTGCCTGCTCATGTCCAGCCTCTCGCCCCCACCACCCCCAAGTCCTTCTTGGCAGGACTGCTCTTAATCCATTCAACCCCCAGCCTTTATGGAAGAAAGAGAGGATGCATGTAAAGAGTTCATAAAGGGGAGATTATATAATTTATATGTGAGGGCAGAATAGGATAGATTTCTGGGAATAATAGGTACTCAGGAAATATGATTTCAAGGAGAATGGAGAGAAAAATTCTTGCTAGGGAAGAAAAAGGAAACCTACCAATTTTAAGGAGTTTATTGAATAATAAACTGGAAAGGATAAGAGGGAAGAAAGAAATAATTGATTGAAATAGAAGCTGTAAGGACTCCAAAAAGCAGAATACAGTTTAGCTGGTGTTCTAAAGCTAACATCTGTCAAAGATTAACAGGCAGCATTACATGAAATCGTAATTATCCTCTACACTTAGAAATTCCTATAGCAGTATGCAATCAATGCAGATATTTTCAGTGAAAATCACATGCAGGAAAAAATATTGCTAATTATGTAAGAACTTGAGGCTAAGACAGAGGAACCATATTTTATACAATAAGCTTTGATTTGAAACACGTAGAAGACAACAGTTCTGGACTAGAAGTCAGGGCTCGGGTCAAGAAGTTAGTGAGACAGAGTTGGATGGAGATGTAAATCCCAATGAGAAGACAAGAAAATGCTGTGTAGCAGTGATTCTGTGGTAGGAGTAGCAAGGACAATTAAGTGCATTGAGAAAGGAAATTTAAAGGTGATACACAGGTTGTGGTTCTAGAAGTTGAAGAGAATAAAATCTGATTAAATAATCGCTTAGAGCTAAAACTCATACATTCAAATATGTGAATACCCTTGTGCATCAGGAAGAGGTGGGTGAAAAGAAGCCTGTAAGAATATCATAGGTTTCATAAAATGGAAAGAAGTACTAATATTTAGTAAGAGACAAGTCATTAATAAGCAATTCTTACTATATGCTTAAAACTGGGCCAATTTTAAACCTTGTCTACCTTTGTAAGGGTTTTCTGATTAAGTTGTGTAGATGGTGCATTCTTCACCTATTCCTCCTCTGAATGAAGATAAAACATTTACCAGCAGTAAAGACTGAGTAATAATTAAATAAACAGCTTCCCTAAGTGGAAAAAGTTATGCAAGTACAAGACTTATACTAGTGTTATTGTGTCTATTGTTCATTTTTTGCCTTTTTAGTTATGTTGCTTTCAAGTGTAGTCTTTTCCTTCTGCATCCCTAAGACAGCTATGCCAACAGAAATTTTGAGTGTAGGCCATGTCTCATTGGCCTTGAGTAAAACCACAGTGCTGGTGGAGATTTCCTGACAATTACGTCCAAATTCATTTGTATTCTTTTAATGGCAGTCATTAAGAGAGAAAGGTAACTATTTGTAGTTGTATCAGCAGAAAACCAGGTTGGTAAAGATCATGTTTCCTCCCATTTTCTGAGGGGAACTATGCCCTTTATTCCTTTTAAGATATGTTCTCTGTTCACAAAGAGATGCTTCAATTTATGGTAAAAAAAATAAAGCCCAGATAGCCTTCACAGTCTGCACTTTCATCCATTGTCAAAAATTAGTCTAGTAGTGTACAAAAGTCATTTACAAAAGTAGTGTACAGCAGCCTTGGATTGCATTGCCGGGAAGGTAACCGCAGTCTAAACGGGTCACTAAAGTGCATGGCAACTAGCAAGGCATATTCTTTCTTACTGGCTAGTACAGATGTGAAAGTTTGTAGTGATTGAAAATTAATCTCATTGCAAAATTCTGGCAAATCGCTCCTCTGCCTGTGTTCTTGGTTTGTGTGTTAACTCCAGCGGGTAACACATATATATGTGAAATGGGTTATACTTGTGACAGCCAAAATTATAGTGATCTGTGGGGCCTATGAAATCCTTCAGGGAATCAGGAAAAGCATGTGTTATTCTTAGAAATGAGTCCAAACCTGTTGTGTGAATCAAAATTCAGCTTTGGGCAGCTCCAACGTTTTGATGTGAGATCCTCTTTTAACAGGCTTTTTGGCTTATACTAAGGGTTGGCAGTATCTGGCAGACAGTGCTGCCCTTTTCATCTTGCTTTTGTTTGTAGTCCTTTGGGGAAAGGGCTAAAATATTCAGAATATAACCTTTCTAAGTGTTCTTGGTAGCATACTCAGAAATGTGGAAGGATTTTTTGATAGATGGTTTTCAGTATTCTGGTGCCTGCAGAGCCGTGGCTAATCTTTCTAATCTTCTTTATCTAAGGTAATCTGTATATTCTATCCTCTCTGCATCTATGTGTCTTATGCTGAAACCACACTGACAGGAAGCTCTAAAATGCCTATTTTTGTTTCTTTCCAACAGCTGGCTGTCCAGATTCCTTGATTAAAGAACTTCATCACTTCAGGATTCTTGGAGAAGAACAGGTGAGTTAGCATCTCAAAGGCAGCATCTTAATGTCATGAAAGATAGACGCTAATGAGACAGTTTCATCTCTCTCCAGGGAGGCAGAGTGTATCTCATGACCCCCAAAGACCTGAAATGTGGAAAAAAAAACCACACAGGAGTTATATGAGAGAGCTGGGGTTTTTTTCATTCTATCCACCAGCCTTGACAGGTTATTAATTGGTACATCTGCTACCTGCCACAGTTTTTCAGCTTTTGACTACAGCAGTAAACAGACTCTAAAGAAGCAGACAGACAAACAGTCTGACTAAGGGATTGGTACTTACAGCTACTCATGATATAATCCATCCCTTTGTATGTCCTTTTTTCTCTTTTGAAAGAGTGTTTCTCATAATTATAGCTGTGCTTTGCACTCAGAAAACTATTGTAGAGGGACCTTAGGAAAGCATGAATGAAGTATGCTTTACAACACTCACAAGAAGGTCAGTTATTATTTTGTCAATAATGAAATTAACATACAGAGGTATTGAGAAATGGCCTTCAATTTTGAGAGACAAGTTGAATTTTCAAACACTTAATGCTTCTGAAATTCAAGTTGTCTTTTTCTCTGAAGTGTCCCTCCTAAGGTAGTGGTTACAAAGCCTGACTGCCTGACACAGAGCTGCAGGTGCTAGGGACCAAGGGGCTGAATGCCCAGAATTAGTGTGTTGTACATTACAATATCCACATCTTTTAATGAACCTGGCACCAAGGGACTTGCACAAAGTTGTATGAGGGCTGTGACAGAGGTAGGAGCAACTCCTGAGATGTTAATTCAAAGTCTTGCCTCATCATTTTTGAATCAGATTGTATTGTCAAGAACACCCTGTTGCTTCTCCTTTCCCTGTCACTCTCCCTTTATTTATTACAGTTATGGCTGCTGTTACAATTTCTAGACTTCCAATTTTCCTCCACCAGCCTCCCACTTCAGTTGTTGCAAAGAGTCACAAGTCATGTTTCTCAGGCGCTCAGCTTTTCCTTAGCAAGAAGGCAACATGAAGGGGAGTGTGAGACGGTTTGTCTGACAAGAATTAAAAAAAAAAAAAGAGAACAGACTAGGCCAAAGGAGATACTGGAAGCAGGAATCTGGTGAAATTGAGGACTTAGGAAGAGGAAATAAAAGAAGTTATGACCAGGATTGATGGGACAAGAGACTGATTAGAGCTACCTGACAAGTGGAGGGCAGAGTGAGATGAAGCTTGGGTAGAGTAAAGAGATGGGGTTGGTTCATGGCAGGAGTGGTAGTAGAAACCAGATTGATAAGGATAAGGGTCTGACAAGGAGTGTGGACCAAGGACTGGAAGGGAATGACCAAATATGGAAGCTTGCTGAAGAGACTGGTAAAAAAAGGAAGATCTGCACTTAAGGTGCATGAAGAGGTGAAGATAAGCAGACTAGGAAGAGTGGGACAAAGGGAGAAATTTGAAGGAAAAGCTAAACCAAAAGGCTGCAAGTATGAGAGAGAGGACTGAATCAGACAGACTTGACAGCTCCCCTGGCAAAGCCCTGAGAATGGAGTTGTGGACCTTAGCCTGACTAATGACCCCTGAGAGAGCAACACATTTAACTGGTGGACTTTCTTTGCAAATAGTGAACATTGTCATGAGACTTGAATTATTCCATTAGCCCATACAAGTATAAGAATTATTGCAAGTATATTCTTCCCCTACGAAAGCATTGTTATCGTGAGTCTGCTGAAGACCACAGTAGCTTTTGTTTGAAGTTAGCACACGCTTTGATAGTCAGGAAATAAATTGGTACAAAAACAAGACAAAAAAAAATTAAAATACATCTAAATAAAGAAAGAAAGGAATTACAGGCAAAGTCCTTATTCGTGTGACTATCTATTTCTTATGTTTATGTAGATAGATATTTGCTTTTTAAAAAGATCTAAAATGTGTCTTTTTCTGTTATCGTGTATGCTAGATAGAAAAAATTCATAATTAATTATAATACTGTTTTATTCAGACTCCTTAGAATTTCAGTATTATAAACCATCATATATTTTCTCCCACTCCAAGCAATAGCCAAAGAAAAATAGGGACATGTTCCCTCATCATATCCAATCTTGATTTATTTTTAAAGTGCTTATGTATTTAAGGCCAGATTATAAAACCAGAATGGACTATTGTGATAATCTGTTCTGATCTACTTTAGAATACACATTACATGACTTTTTTGGATTAATTCTTGTTTAAACTGCAGTATATTGCCTAGAAAAGCATCTATTCTTTGTTTACAAATCACTTGCAGACTTTAGATCCCATTATACCTCTCAGTAGTGAAAGAGAAAATATTCCCAGCCTCCTACCTTTCCACCACTCTACCAGCACCAACATGCTTCCTATGTTGCATATCTCCCATTCCTCAGAGTTCAAGCAAAAAACCCCTGATCTCCCCCTTTTGTTCACTGAGCATGTTACCTGTAAGTAAAAATATAAATAAACCGACCATATAAATGGTCATATAAATGTAAATGCTGGCCGTATAAAATGTTTGTTGAGGTCATTAGGAAAGAAAGGTTTTGAGTGGCCTTCAGGATCAAACCTCTTGAAAACATGTGTCTGCCTGTCTATCTGAAATATCTTTATATAAATGTAAGCATTGATGAAAAACTAATGCTGAGAAATAGAAGTGTGAAGAGTTGCTGATTAACATTTCCTTAAAGGAGTTCTATATTAATAAGACTCTTGTTCAAATAATCAAACTTCTTGGTAGTCTCCTGGACATGTAAAATTTCCATGTCTTCTATTCCCTTAGGAACATACATTATGGGAAATTTATTCTAGCTGGAAAGTCTATCTTTTAAGGTTTAGTTGGTGGCAATAAGATAGTTTTTAAAGAAGGAATCTGTTTTAGGCTTTATGGAAAGACACAACCACAGTCTGCATGGTGAAATAGAAGAGTACAAGCTTCCCTGGTACATGATATGCATTGTGGATACCTAATTTACCACATGAAACCAGCCTCCAGAGTAATTGACTTAAAATGCAACACCAATACACTCAGCAACAGCTTGCTACCCCACTTGACCCTTTGAGAAGTTGCCAGAGAGTCTGACCCAGGAAAAGTCTCCAGGAGCAGCTTTGACTGGTTTTTTTTGGACCCCCTTTTCACAGACTCTCCCAGTCCACAAAAGTCTGTACAGGACAAAGAGAGTCTCCTGCACATGGAGTCCCAGGAAGGGTAAAGCCTGAAGCTTTCTAATTGCCCAAAGCTCTGCTGAGCCTTCTCTTGCAATTTGCTCTCACTTTCCATAATCCATCATTTTCCCCTAGCTTAATGGATGCAGCCCAACCTGCTGGCTAACTCCTCCATTTCGTAAGTACCTGAGATACAGTCAGGATCGGGCTGAAAGATTTATTAAGTGGGGAGCTGTTGAAAAATAGCACAATGTAAGAAAGTCTCCTGCAGTCGCCATTTGCCCTGTCAGGCTGGCTGTCTCTACAAGTAAATGTTTCTGCGAGTAGTGATAGCACAAGCTGCTTACAAAACTATGCTAAAAATGCACCAAATATGGGCTCTGTTCAAATACGGTGGAAGGCAGGTAATTCTACAAGCCAGTGCCAGAGACAGCAGAGAAAACACTCTAATTCAAACATAAACACCACAATATATCAGCATAGCAAGATGACTTGCAGTGAACTGTTATGGAGTCTCCCTAATGACTCTATAAGAAACTTCCCTCTTGTCCCCAAAGTGATAAAAAAAAATCTTGTTTAATTGTTTAAATGGAATATTGTGATTCATGAATAAAATAGCAGCTACATCTGAAGGCTGGAAGGGAAAACAAATAACGCAAGAGCAAGCAATCTGCTGCTATACCTGAGTGCCCCCAACAGGTCACAGCACAGATGAAGCAGATGACTTGCTAGCGGCAGGAAAGGAAGCTGCTAAGTAATGTACAGATGCACTTCTCTGTTACATCATCTGCTCTGACAACTTTGCAGGATGTATTGGCCAGTTCCTTGATATTTTGACAGGGGAATGATCAATTTTAACAGATCTGTCCTATCAGCTGCTACTGAAACTCATATCACTGCTCACTTTTTTTTCGAAATGTTGTAAGCATTTATGTCCCTGGAATCTAAGCAAGCTTGAATGGAGACAGTTTTTTTGGGGGGGTTGTTTGTTTGTTTGTTTGTTTTGTGGGGTTTTTGGTTTTTGGGTTGGGGGGGTGGTTCCCACATTTCCTTGTCAATTAGGGAAAACTTATGGAAAGGAATACCCTAGAATATCCTATTTTGAAAATCTGCAGATGTACATTCCCATGCTCTTCAAAGGTGGTGTGGGCTAGCTTGTGCTAGTTTTCCCAGTGAGCTGTAACTTTAGGAGATATGGAAATCAGGTATGAAATGAACACAGCGTGGTTAGAGATCATTTAGCATTAATTGAGGTTTGGAAGGATTTTTTATACAATGTGTGTGTGTGACAAGGTTGATTTTTTTTTTTATTGCACTACTTGCTAGAGGAATTTTTTTTTTCAAATGCGTGCGACTGAATATTCACGTACACTCAGTCTTAAAGTAATTGATATATATTTACCCATTCAGGCAAAAGTAACGTCATATGACAATTCTAATTAATCAGCTGAGTTTAGTGCAGGAAACTGTCAAATGCGATCAACAAAGTGCTTCTGAAGTATTTGTGGGTTAAGATTTTTTGATAACTACACTTGGAAAAAATATAAACTACATCTCAGTAATTCAAATCAGTTCAAAAACAGAATAAATTTTCATTGGATAATTTCTCCAGGTCATAATTACTAAGTCAAAGCTATTTTGTTAGTATTCTAAAACCTTAATCTTTATAAGTGTACTTCCTTACACATCTGCTGCTTCCCACCCAGTCCCCTGGCTTCAGCTACTACTCAATATAACTGATACCTACACACATCTCTCAGTTTCTGCCATTTTTCTATCTAGTATCTGTTTTGTCTCCATCTCATTTGACTCACCTTTTGGATTTGTCACCACCATCCCATCGCTTGCTCTCTAAGACTGAGCTACTGCATTTAAGTCTTGATCCTCTTTACGCCACCTTTTTTTTAATAGCTAGAACTTCACAACAAACTTTATAGTCTTGCAACTTCATATGACTAGTGATATGCCTCTCTTTCCTTCCTATACTATACCTGGCTGGAATGTCTCCTAGCCACCTTCTTCCCTCACTCAGAGGTAATTGGGATCCATGTGAATTCCTCAGTTTTGTCTCTTCTGGATTATCATAACTATAGCCTTTAAGTTCTTGTCATAAACAGGATATCTCTACTTTCTTACACTTTTTTAACTTATTGTCCATATGGTAGGCAAGTAAAAATAATTTATTTTTGGTTCAGCAGCTGACATAAAGAATGAAGGAAAAGAAAGGAGAAGGTACTTAGTCAAAACTAATTTAAACAATTTTTTTTCCGTCAAAACCAAAAATAATGTCATTTTTTATAGAATTCAAATTTCTCTTCCACCCAGCTTTTATTTAATTCAGAGGGAAGATTTGAACCCCAGTGTTCAGGATTTCAGGTGCATGTAGAAGCTGGAACTTCTACCATCCCTTGGATAGCTTTAATCTGCTTTCGAGGAATATACATGGGTTTACTCTTGTGACCTGAGAATTGGGAGCCTGTATCTACTACACTAAAACTCAGTTCCACAATTTGCAACTGCATCAGCTGAACAGATTTCCTTGAATCAATAACAGCCTTGATGGTTGTTACTTATAGTGAGAAGAGGAATGTGCATTTGAGGTCCACAAGGGTGGGAAGAAACCAAATATTTATCTCTAGCATTCAGTCTATTCAGACTGATCCCCAAATGCCTGCTGGAAATCACAAACTTCCCATAGTTTGTAAACACACTGCTAACCCATACACTATGCTCAATCCCCTTTCTTCATCGCATCATATTGCCCCTCATATATTCACTTTGACTTCCAATACAACCTGCTCCAGTGTCCTCTGTTCTCTTTTTACTATTTTCACATTCTTCACCTTGTGCTTGCTTTCATATCATTCCTCTAACTGCAATCGCTTTTTTTTTTCCTCNGGTGGTTTTTGCCCAATCCCGTACCCCAATTCTCACGGTCTGTTTCCCTATTGGTTGTTATGTGATTCCCCCAAACCCTATAAATATAAGTGGCTTTGTGCCATGTGTGTTCTTTGGCTCTGGACCCCTTCGAGGTCTAATAAAGGCTTCGGAACTCCACCCTAAGAACCTCTCCTGCCTCTTCGTCTTCAGCGGCCTCTCCTTCACCTTCCCTGTCTTTAACCATCTGTGGCTGCTGCACTCCCCAGTGCGGCTGCCACCGAGGACGCTCTCAGAGACTCTATCGCGGCTGCAGCCTCGGAGCCTCCTCAGACCCAGACGGGGTCTGCCGTACCCCGGCAACCGCGATACCCCATCTCTGCACCAGTTTAATTTTGTCTGTGAATTGTGATGCACTGGTCCAGTTAGAAGTTTCTTACCTAAATATTTTCTTCAGACAACTGCCTTACCCAATTTTCTATGACTCTCCAGTCAGGCAAATTCCAGCCCTCTAGGGGTGGTTATCTTTTTTGTCTCCATGGGTGCTCCTGTGGTAACAAGAGGGAGCTGATGCTCTGAACTTGTGGCAGTGAACTTGAACTTGACCAGTGGCCAGCAGAAGAGCCCAAAAACTCAGGAAAAATAAATTAGGGGTGCTCCATGGAGAGCCATGTCAGTCCATCACTTTTTAATCTGTGTTTTAGGTGACACGTTTGTAAGTATTTTTACTAGTCCAAAGGAGTACTACTAGTATTGTACTGTAAGTTGCCTAATTACATTATGGAACTAATTCTTTGAGTTTTTGTATGTGCATAATACATATAAATAAAGTGCTTAGTCTACATTATGGACTAATAGCCTCCACAATCTAATTTTGAAACACATAGATGGTTATTTGATTTATAGGAGCAGTAAAAACAATCTGACTTCAGAAAGTAGATTTGCTTTCCTCTGAGACTCTTACATGCAGTTAAAGAAACAAGTAATTGAATTACATTTCAGAGATTTGGGCTTTACATCTACTGTTATACTTCTGTCCAAAGTTCTCTGCAAGGCTGGTACTGAGCAGATGCTTTTAGATGGGGGGAAAAAATAAATAAATAAAGGAAAATAAATAAAAAAATACCCAAAGTGTAAAAGCAAAATTAAAACAGCTCAAGGCATACGTGCTGTGGCAGAGGGATTGGAATAAATGACCTTTTAAGATTCCTTTCAACCCAAACCATTCTATAATTCTATGATATTAAAGCATAATTTGTAAATTAATTGACATGGCCAGGGATCACTGTGTTCACGAAGTGTGTTTTGCAGGAGTTTTGTGCATCCAGGTGCATTTCAGTTATGTTTTGGTATCTGAATCTCAGTGTAACTGAAAAGACTGCAATCTATAGTTAATCTGTTATTCCTGTGTCAGCCCAGTGATTTCATTTATATTACTCTTGATTTACAACATCAAATAATTGAATTTCCACTGGTTGAAAACCCAGTACCATTCTAACACTCAAGGGAAACCATCCCAACCTGCAAAGTGGAGAGCAAGGAATAAATGGTTACAATTATCCAGCCCCCATGTCTATGTCATACTGTAATTTAACCTAAAGGCCCTGACAAGTCTTTGCAAGCAAAGACTGCGTGAAAGAACATTATATGGTCAAATACCATAAGTAGAGCTTATAAGTAGAGCTTTTTCCACTCCAAATCTTATTCCCTGAAAAGTATAGGTTTGGGCTGACTGGGACAATCCACAAATTGAAAGTTCACAACGGGATGCAGTTCTCAGAGAACAAACAGAATGTTTTACAACTACCTTGTTCATATACCTTTAGCTGTCTTAGCACCAATGATTTAGAGTAAATTGTATTTTTGAAAGTTTGGGGTTTTTTTTCCAAACAGGCATTGAAATATATGGTGCTGTGGGGAATCCAGCAACTATTTACCTACCTGTATTTCTGAGGACCTTATTACAGTAGCACATAACTGCCTGACATTTGCTTGAAAGCTGCTTTCTAGCAGCAGTAGATGGCTGGTGATTTCTGTGTAATTTTATGCCACTCATTACCATAGTATTTGACGTCCTCATGACTATTAATGGATTTTGCCTCTTAACATTACATTGAAATCAGCAAGTATCATTCTTCCTCTGTACAAACAGGGAACTGATGAGAAGCATAGATTAAATGACTTACGTGAAAGCCACAGGAAGGCTGTGCTGCTGCCAGGAATGAAATCAGGTGCCATGAATGCCAGTTCCATCAAGTCTCCCATATATTATACTTTGTGAGAGGTTTTTCCTAAAAATAATTGGAGATACTTTCCTCCTTGTAGCATGCAGAACGATTTTACACATGAGGAGTGAATCTCTAAATAGGAGGCACAGTGATAAAAATTGAGTAATAGATATTGTGAAATATTTTGAATGGACAGAAGAGTTAGATTCATCTTTTAATGACAGCTCTTTACGTGTTAGATATCTAGCCAAACTTAGTTTTCTCAGCTTCAGCTATAGCACTTCTGTAGGGTGCTTGATCTTACCTATCTTAGACATCATACGTAAGTCAGGATAAATTCCCTTCTTGAGATCTTGCCTCTTCTCATGCACTTGGAGCCTTGTTTAGGCTAGATGTTTAATTTTCAATGAGCTAAAATTCTGCAAGGTGGTTCACAGTCTAAGCTATTTAGATACCTAAACCTTGGTTTTAAAAATAGCTTAGGCCAGGTGAGTTAGGATCAGAATTATTGGAACTGAAGCAGCTATTGTGAGAGTCACCTGACTGCAGGTGCCATTATCTAGGAATTTGTCTGATCTTTCTTTGTTGTTAAAAGAACAGGGCACTTCAGGACTCAGTTCTTATGCTGATGTACAAATCTAAGGGTGTAAAAATGAATTGCATCCTATCTCTCCTGTTAATTATAGAAGTGTACACAAGCAGTGCAACGATAAGCATCATCACTGTGGAAATGCAAACTAAATTAAATTAATTCTACCTTAGATCTCCAGTTAAGAGGCAAAGTAAACCAGTGGGTGTTGTGTGCTATAATATCCTTAAATATCTCATCCAGACGTTATCAAAAACACATCATGGGTTCTAAAGACTTTTAAAGGCTCTTGAAAATTGACCTGCTTAATGCATTTTGATTACATCAGTCCGGTGTGATATGTATGGCTGTGGTACATAGGAAAAAAGGTCTCTAATAGATATGGTCTGTCACTATATGCAAATAATTAATTAATAATTCATGATAAGTGTTTTGGTCCTTTACAAGTTTTTTATAAATGCACCCTTAATGTAAAGTGAGTCATTTTGTTTCAGGCCACTGAATAAAGAATATAAATCCACATATGTTGTGTAGATTGTGTTATGACAGCAAACACGTATATGTTCTGCTCGTATGTGTTTCAGTTGGTTGCTGGGCTTTAACTGAGCAGGATACAAGGAAAAGAAATTGGAAAATGACATAAATGTATCTCATGTTTGAAGGCAGAAAACAGACTGGTAACTATATAGCAAGATATGCAAATACATTTAGCAGGATCTTTTCTGGATCATTTTTTTGGCTGTTAGAGTGTAAAAATCACTGGTGAGGGTGCCATACTGATTTGGCATGAGTCCTGTGCTGAACCAGTATAAAATGTCAAATTTTTTGGACAGAAAACTGTGTTGCTGTCCACCTTGCCAGGAGGTAAACTGGACATTTACATGCTGTATCTTTGTATCTTTCCCTAACAAGATAAATTTAAAAAAAA
>VXAZ01001836.1:1526029-1666870 GCA_013399875.1 Gymnorhina tibicen | reverse complement strand
AAAAAGAGAGAGAGAGAGAGGAAATGAGAGGAATCTATGAGAGGAATCTCTCCATGCCCTTTTAGGCTAAGTTAATGGCTGGAAAGTATATTCTTTTTTTTTCTGCTGAGAATTTTTAGTGTGAATGCTGACAGAATCTCAGCTACAGTGTCCCTGGTATTTGCCTTCATAATAAGAAGCTATTAACAATCCCACATCCAGCACAAAGTTCCCTCTTAACAGAGTAAGACAATCGCTATCCTCACCTTCACATCCAGTCTGTGCCCTGAAGAAAAATTAGGCTACTAGAGAGTTTAGGAGCTATGGTTACCTGTATGTCTATAAAGGCCAGCAGAATGACTCAGAGCACTCAACATGTATTTAGTGGAAGGATCACAAACTTTGCTGAAAGTTGAGAGTGTCCAACATTAAATATTTATGTCATTACTCTGGGTTTGAGCATAAGAATAACCCAGGAAAACACCAGTTGACTTCTTGGGCCCCTGCATTCAAGGAGAGTTTGAAGACATGTCTTGCACATTTCTCAAAATACTACTATTTTCCAAATACAAGATTCTTAAATCAGAATTTCTGGCTGTCATTCATACATTGAATGATATTTTGAAGTCTTTTTCTCCTTTTTGATTTTGCTTTTCTTTTGAGAGGTTGTTTGGGTTTTTTGTTAATTAACAAAGGCGGATACTTTAATTTTGGGTTGATTTTTTTTTTTCTGTGATGCAAACTTTTGTGTCTATATGTTATAGTCTTTTAAGAACTCTAATATTATTTTAAGAAGCCAGTTTAACCTGACATGTTGTGACAGTATTTGCAGAAGAATCTAAGAATCTTCTGAAATATATCCAAAAGATATGTAGTAAAGCCTTATTTGTAATTTTTTTTTTTTTTTTTTTTTTTTTTTTTTTTTTTTTTTTTTTTTTTTTTTTTGTTGTCTTTTTCTTAATCTTT
This sequence comes from Gymnorhina tibicen, assembly GCA_013399875.1. NCBI lineage: Eukaryota > Metazoa > Chordata > Aves > Passeriformes > Artamidae > Gymnorhina > Gymnorhina tibicen. Next base: position 1,665,925 of record VXAZ01001836.1, on the reverse strand, counting down.
TTTTTTTTTTGTATGCTATGTGTATGAGGCCTTGGTCCTAAAGCTTCCATTTTCCTCAAAAGATTTCTTTGGAGAGGGGTGTGGATTGGTGAAAGAATTTTTTGTTTGTTATCCTCCCCAAAAAGGGAACAGGATTTTCATGAGCCGTTATGGGATAAAATCTTATGAAGCACTAAATACTGTTGTGAGTGCTGTAACATAAAGCTCTGTTTTGTTTCTTTAGCACACCATAAAGTCTGCTCACGGAGAAAATTCATACCTACTCCCTTCCTCTTTGGCCTTTTGGATTTGCCTGTTTTCTTTGGGGCTGTTAGGACCAAATGCTTTCATTTATTTTCCTCCACAATAGACCAGATTTATAGGCGAATCTGAAGCCTGGTTTACAGTGGTTATATAGCCACTGGTGTGGAACTGCACCAACACAGAACCCTAGAGTGGATGTGATTTACATGTACACAGCATGATTTGTACTAGCTCAGCTTATCTGTGGCTGAAAGCAGGGTAAATTAGACATGGGAAAGTTATTGCAGTGACATCAGTCATTTTAGAGCAGGCATTTTTGCAAGTGAGCATACACTGAGCACGTTACTTAATATTGCTGTGTGTCAGTGTCTCCATTCTTAAAATTAAGGTATTTATTTCCGTGACCTTTGAGGCTATCAGGATGGAATTAAATGAAAAGTGAAAAAACTTAAGAAAATTTCTTGCGAGACTCAGGAAAAAAATACACCTAGCATTGAAATGAATATAAGAGAACTACTCTGCTGATCAGAGTAACGATCAGTTTACTGTTAAAATAAAGTTGCCAAGGCAAATTTTTACAGCTCTTAAGGTCTAAAACATTACACTGTACGTTTAGCTATTGATCCCTGAACAGGGGGGTTTGTGTGTTCTTTTCAGTCTGTATACATATTTTATCATTTATCTGTTGGACTATTTTTGTGATGTTTACAATAATCTTTATAGTAATATAAGTGTACTTGATGTTACTTACAGAAACAGTCTGCTGGTTTCTTGATTTTAATATCCCACACAATCTTCTGGTGGTGAAAACGGCTGTGAGCCAGAAAATGATGCATATGATGTGAGTTGGAGCAGAGTGACACCCCTTTTAATAATACTGCAAAGTTTTAGACTTTTGACAAATAACCTGAACTTCAGCATGTGAGACATCATGACAATTGACTGGATTATGTGGGATAGAGTCAAGCTCAAAGTTTTGGGGGTTTTTTTGCGTGCTGCTAGGAGTTTAACACCAGTCTGTTGTGTTGTAGTACAACCGTTACCAGCGCTATGGGGCCGAGGAATGTGTGCTGCAGATGGGAGGAGTGCTGTGTCCAACCCCCGGCTGTGGAGCAGGTCTGCTTCCTGAGCCAGGGCTGAGGAGAATCGTGTGTGAACCAGGCAATGGAATAGGCTGTGGGGTAAGAACATATGTTTTCCTTCTAGTGGTGTGGGAAATAACTGATATTGGACAACGAACGCTGAGACGAAGGCAGAAAACGTGGTTGGCTTTTTTACCTTTTCCATCAGTGACTCTGAATTGCCCTTCATACCAGAGTGGGATAATGTAGCTCAAGAAACAATTTAAATATAGCACAATGGCTTAGGATGACTTCATGTAGAATGTGTCCATTCCATAATTCTTTGCTTTATTTGGTTTAAGAAGTTGCTGGATAGTTACAGTAAGAAATTGAACTGTGCAAATGAAAATCCAAATGCACTCTGACTTTCTTCTCCTAGCACTCAGCTAAAATGAACAGGGTCTTGAGCAAACCATTCATTATCTCTTTTTTTTTTTTTTACAGAAAAGGAGAGGTAGAATAGCCTGTTCATGACACTGTAATGACTGTGCATGTTAAAATACGTGATGAAAAGAAATACAGAAATATTTTTGTTTACTCATAAAAATTACTTTTAAGAAAGGGCAATGAACAATTAATGGTGGATTTATGGAAATCAAAATCAGATGAAACTTGAAAATATTTTTGCTAAGAGATCGGATCATATGGACCATCGATGGTTTTGGCAGCAGAAAAAGCAAGTACTTTACAAGAATCAAGCTTCGGGGAAAAGAGATATACATAGAGACAAATCTATATATAAAAGAACCAATTAAATGTTTGGTTAGAGTGACTAACTGGTGTTTGCACTATGTAACTCCTTCCATGATTAGCATTATGGCAGAATTCCACCAACACTATGAGAGAAGATAAAATATCTATATTTGTAAAATACTATGATGCTCTTTCTGCCGTCTTTCTTGTGGAAAACGCACTTTTCAATGCAGTTTTGATGTTGCCCAAGCTGATACCATGGAAGAATAATAGTTTGCTGAACTAGGAAGTCACAGTAACTTTTCTTCTTTGAGTAGGTTAGCATCTGTCAACCTTGGTAAGACTTCCTATCTGTCCATGCAGTGGTGCATGTAAAATAGAGTTCTACCCAAATTCACTGAGCAGACATGGGGCTGTAAAATAAAGCAGAATCTGGGAAAGTAATAAGAAACACAACTGCCTAAACAAAAGGGAATGCCTCTGGATTAACTATTAGGGATTGGTTAAAAAAGATACAATCACAAATAATTTTTATTCAGCTCTCTGCCTTGAAGTGGTGAAAATCATACTGTATTTTGCAACTTCATTCATCATCATTCCGAATCAGCAAATGCCCTGTAAATAAGGTGTACGTAGCGTAAAGGATTGATATATTGCCTGGTTTAGCAAACTGCTCTGTTTCCTTCTAAGGACTCCGCGCTGTGCTTGGTAGCAATCAGATCTGCAGCCTTGAGTGTGAGCTCACCCTTTGTTTTGAATTATGTGATGTCTTGAACATTACAGGGTGCAATTCAGTGAGGCTGAAATGAGAAGCAGGAGGTTGGTCTGTAAGCCAAATTTTGGTAACATTAAGACCCTTCCTCAGAAGCTATAATGGAACAGAGTGAAAATATATGCCTTTGAATCTTTCTTTGCACCCTAAAAAATTATAACCTCAGGGAGGATTTGTCACAGACTTGCTGTGTTGAGGGTCCTAGCACTGAAATCAGACGCTGGTGATAAAGTTGGCTGAAGGTAAAGATCCACCTGCAAGGACACCAAGACAGTTAGAAAAACTATTTATTTTTACTCTATTTTATATAGTCATTTTCAGTGTTTCCTATTTCTAAACTATGATGTGGTTTTCCCCAGTCAAAACCTGACCTTTTTTAGTGTGAAGGCCTTCCACTAATTTTTATGGAATCCAGGAAGATCCATTTCAGAGCTCAGCATTCTCCCATGAGTGTATGCATGATTTACAAGCTCAAAGAAAGACCCAAGAAGAAGAATGTCCCTATTATCCATCCAAATAAAGGCTGCAAAAGATGTCATGCAATACTTAATCTGTACAGCTTAGATTAGAAATACATTCCTTGCTGAAGCCTGGTAAATAGAGAAATAAGGAAAATAGTGTGAATCTGAAGATTCTTTATGAATGTCTGCATCATTCTTTAAGCTGTACTTTGGTTATGTAGAGTCTCTTTTGGGGTATTTGAACCTCCGTCTTTGGTTAAAGTTCATACTGGTAACAGCAGAAGTTACATCCAACATCAGTGGTCTGTTACACACACAAAAGCCCTCGCAGAGAAATAGTTGGCTTTTGAACAGAACAAATTGATTGCTCGAGTCTGAATTGGCATGTTAGGGTAGCTAACAACTCTCAAGAAGCTGAGGATTTTGATTAGCTGATGAGATGACTCGGAGGAGGGAAGAAGGACAGGCAGTCAAGAGAAAGTCAAGGCAGGAAATTAGAAGGGGTTTCAACAGCCATTTTAGAAAAGTACAGGCTAAAGGAACCTAAAGAGAATAAGCTGGCTGCCAGGGACTGAGGCAAAATGAATATTCCAATATTCAGAGAGAAAACTATGGGAGGCAATCCCAAACATGTAAGGACTATGACCAAAATTGAAGGAATAATGAAAAATGAACAGGTTACTGAGCCAGGCTGGGATGCAGACATTTTGGTTTCCTCAGTTTCTTATTCTGTTACGTGGAATGAAAAACTGGAATCTCTTTTTGCAGAGGAGCTGCCATTGGTATCAAAGGTAAATGTGAATCTCCAGGAGAGTGCTTATAATTTGCTAAAAGGGCCTTTGGGAAAGTTAAAAGATGGATTTTGCTTTGTCTCAGGAAATTTGGAAATAGCAACATGTAAGGCCTAGAAACAGTCTGGTAAATGCCCGTACAGAACTGTACCAAAAAGATGAGGAAAGAGGTTTAAATCTAAGCATCCCCACATGTACCCTGCAGTCAGGCACTACTATCTATTAAGACTGTCAGGCAAAAAAACCAAGACAAAACATTTATTTTGACTGAATAGTAGCATGCAGATATCCTTTTAATGATTATTGATAGTCCTCACCTGAAGCCATGTTGTGGTACCACTGACTGACTCCACTGATGTCTAATTTTTCATATTTTTCATTATTAGCCATTAAATTATTAATTGATTTACAGAAGTTTACCATTATACGTTATTCTACCTTCATTACTATGCATCAGACCTATGTTACTAATTCCTATTGCTCAGCTATAAAATCTTGAAATATTTAATTCTAGGAAACAGCAACAAAACATAGTAGATAGTACATATTGTACCAGCTGGCCTAGGTACAGGAAAAGCGCTGGTAAACAAGGCATACAAAAGCTTTATGAATAAAACATTTTTTTCTTGTTTTATGTTATACTGGCTTATTATTTAGTATACATTAAAGAAGTTTGGAGTTAAAAACAGGTTGGATCTTCAAAAGGGGCTATACTACTTACTTGTTAAGAAGTGTGTCTTGATTTTTACACAGACAGGTCAGTTGCCTTGCAAAACATTCCTTGTCAGTATCTTTCAGTATCAGTGGGATGATAACTGACTGATGTGTAACTGCATCCCAGATTTTGCTCCACAATGGTATGTTGTGCGGCAGCAATGGTAAATGTTTTGCAGCATGCATTATCAGTTGACCTATTCCTTGAAATGGGGTGAGATGGGAGATACAGGGTAGTGGAGACAGAGCCTCTGCTGGTCTTTTCCCCTTGAGTTTGTTCATTCCTAGAATAGCATGGGTAAGCACAAAGAAGAATGTATTTCCAGAGAATATCTGTTGTTCGGCAATCCCTTTCTAGGAGACCTGACTCTTGAAGGTCCATGGAGGTCTTGAGGCCACTCTAAACTATACTAAGGTCTGGGTGACAATTTAAAAGGTCTTAGGAATAAGCTGTCATAATTGATGCTTTTGTTGTTCTTTTAGATCCCCTAATGTGAAACTCCAATCTGCAAGTGGGTACTCAAGTGTAGTGTATTAAATGTGCAACAATAAAGTAAATTTTATAGTCTTGCAAAGGGAGCAGAAAATTTGGGGTTATTTCATCTCTTTTACACCATATTTACTGTTCCATAAACATAGTGCATTGAAGAACATCAAATGATGTCTTCCCATCTAGGACAGGTAAAATTTTATAGCTGCAGACTACAAGAGGTCCCTGAAAAAAATCAATAGATATAAATACCGTGTCTTCCTTATAAATAGAATTCGTAGGCTGTTGTATTACATAAAACAGAATCCCTAAGGCAATTTCACTCTACCCAGCAATTTTTTCTCATTGGTTTCTTCTTGCATTCTTCTTCCATGGCTAAGGAAGCATATGTCAAAAGCAATTGCACCATATTTGTAGGATTAATAATTGTCTGCCTTTTCAGAAAGCTTAATAGAATAGAGGACACTCTAAAATAGTTACATGAGAAGTGCAATGCATATTCCTGTTATTTGCAGTTTGGTTTTTTTATGATTCATCATCATGTGTTCATGCATGTCCTAGCAGACGCGTTTCATCTTCAGTGATGTCTTTGTTAAGCCCAGTAATACACATGTAGACAAACCCCAAATTGGGGAAAATCTTTTGTTTTGAGGACACAAATCTGAATTATAAAAATTCCAAGCAATGAGTTCTTATCCACTTAATTTTGATAGTACAAATGTTAGTTGTGTATGTCCTTCTAAACTTCAGGAGCAGGGTTGTTTAATTTAGGCTTTTACATGTCAGTTGAATTGCTATGTGAATGCACCTGTATTTCCTCTGGAATCTGAACCAGATTGCAAATACTGTTTAATATATGTCTGTGTTGGTTTGAAAACAAACCAGTGGGAGATCACAAGTCAGGATTTAAATTAATGGGAAAATAAAATTAGAAACAAATGAAATAATATAAGGAAAAGCACTGACAAAGTCAGATACAACCTGACACCCTGGTAGGGTGATGGTAGCAGTCCAGATGAAGTAGCTCAGTTGGAGCAATGATCCTAGGGAAGGTCTCCAGCTGAAGGTCCAGTGGTAGCTTTGTCCTCAGGTAACCCAGTAGACAGGGCTAAGTTAGGCAACTCTGAGGTCAGGTTATATCCAGGTGGGAATGCTTGGCTCCTCCCTCCTGGGTGGGGCCTCTCACAATAGGATGAGATAAGTCCATGAGTCATGTGGGGGTTTCTTGATGGCCCATTGTCTGTTATCAGGGGTGGGTCATTAGCAGGCTCTAACAGCTAATGGCCCACAGCTGGTGGTAATAGAATACTTAAATACATCTATATTGTAACCTAGGACAATGTCAAAGTGCAGAAGAGCTTTTGAAGCAAAAAACAGTTTCCACATCTGGAAGTTACAAGTTTTTTATTGTGAAGTTCAGTTTTAATGCAATGCATTGTCATGATCAACATGGACTTTCTTTCTGCAGTTCCTCTCCCTCTTGAGTCAGGTTTTATCATGTTATTCCATATACATTGCCTGATCAAAATTTTTGAAAGTCTGACTAACCTCAAAGATTTTATTTTCAAAGATATAGGTATAAATTTGTGGTTCAGGACATGTACTTTGTTTCTTTGGTAGTAGTACCAAGAGAATCTTCAATGTATGTAAAGAGAAAATAGGCAACTTTTAAAATAATTTGAGATATAAAGATAGTCAAGATGAGTAGTGTTAATTCAAGACAACCTTTGAAGGTACTTTCACTGAAAAAATCTTTTCAATTTTATAATCAGATGAATAAAAGGTCACGGGTGAAGAAGGGCTGTGTGTACAGTGATCTGAATTTTTCTTTTGGTTTTAAGACGGGAATGGAAGTTGAAGCAGAAGCAGAAAATAGAGGCTCCAAGGTTTTGAAAAACAGAGGAATAATTCAGAAAACAAAAGACCTTGAGACCTTTATGTCATTTGCAAAACACTAAAATGGAAATAGGAGATTGCTGCTATCTAGTAGCCATTGCAAAATTGAAGGGTTACTCCTTTCTATTACATTTCAGGTATCTGTCCTTGTTCCGTATGTCATTAAAGTTTTGCTTTTAAGAGAATTCACCAGAAAGGTGTGACCATGGAAAAGGTAATAGCTGAAGATATTGCTGTGATTAGGAAACCAACTCACAGCAGGAGTGTTTCATAATATTGTATAGGGAGTGTTTTCAAGAGGAATGAAAATGAGACAGACATTTTCTATTATTGCTAAATGCTGAGTTGCTAGCAGTGTGCCACAAGCTCTAAGCAGTAATCATGTATTGCTTTCTTCTCTTGACTGGGCACTCTAGCCTTTAAAAAGTGGAACTCCATCTTGTTGACACATTGTGCTTCAGTAGCTGAGCAAGTTATTCAATTGCTAAAATATGACAGGCTGACCGAAATTCTTTTTGTGTTTGTGCAGTTTTTTTCTGGTATTGTTTTACATGGGTTAAAATTAACTGTAAAAGCATGGGACTTTTTAAGATGCAGCAGAATGTTAATGTTTTAGTAAAGTGTTTACCCCAGAATTGTACTGTGCAATTAACCAGCTATGTATTGCTGCTAAGGTGCATTATTTCCATTGCCCATGTCTTGTAGTGCAGGGCCATTCATTGATCTGGTGACTGATATGAAGCTCAGCTGTTAGCAGTGAGTGGATAAAGCAATCTAGAGAATGTTTCCATTTTTAGTAATATGGATCAAATTAGTTCATAGGACTAGCAAAAGAAAAATAAATACTTTTTATACGGAAAACAAATCAATTACTTGCACTGGTTTAATAGTAGAAAAATAACTGCTTTTTCCTTTACATCCCAAATCATGAAGTACTAGCTAGAAAAATACTGTTAGAAAATATGTGAGTCTCTTTACTCTATGTGAGCTAAAACTGAAACCTCATTAGTTTTGTCTGCTAGATGCCCAGAATATTATGGTATGACTCGTATCGTGTGATAAAATTCTGTATCCCTTGATTTATGTAGGTTATAGCTTTTACCTGACTTCTGCATCACGCAGGCATCTGGAAAATGGCTTTGTACATACAAATTGCAAATTGAAAGTGCAGTGTCTTCAGTTATTTTTGCTTGACTTATTATTCTGTGGTCTACCTAGTAAAATTTAAAACCATTTAAAATCTGTCATACGTGTTCTAAGACAGGATCAAGGAAGCAGAGAAAAGAGGTAGTTACCCAATAAGAGGATGGAAGATGATAGTCTCTGTAATCTAGAGATATCACAGATATAAGAATAATACTGTATTTGAGTCAGGAAAATTGTATTAGAGAAAACTAGGATAAAATCAAGTTCTTTCTTGTAAAGATAAGTCAAAACTGGACACACGACCTAGGAACTAGAGAGGATAAAACTGATGTCTGTGAATGTAAACCTGCTCAGACTGGGATTTGTCTTGCAGAAGATAAATGGTCCCAATTTAACCAATTTGTCTGAAATGGGAATGAGCTAAAGTTGCAAGCGTTTGAGACCCATTTTAAATTGAGGGCTGAGATAAAATAGCAGGTAGGTTTAAAATCACATCAGTAGTTGATTTTAGGATTTATCAGCTAACTCTTAATCCTTGTAAACTGTTAGATCAAACAATCCCCTGGAAGGATGCTAGGGGTTTTCATATTAGAGATACCAAACACTCAACTTTGTCATTTGTTAAGTAGTTAGATTCCAGAGCCAAAGATGCCTAGGCTTCCATTTTCTTCAACTGTGGAAAGAGAACAACATTTTACAGTAGATGCAATGCAAAAATGTGCACAATTTAAAATATCCACAGCTTACCCTAAATTGATTTTAGCACAGAGATGTAGAAAAAGACCTCCAAAAAAAAGTACCTTCTCTGGAGAGATTCCTGGTTTTAGGTACCCATTGAGTAGATCTGCTCTGATGCTCAGGTCAGGATAAATTGATCACTGAACTTAAAAGAAAGTCAACATTTTCTCTCAGGGCTTATTGTCAGAGACCTGATATATTATGCCAGAGGTGGTGGATGAGTTAAATACCATTGACCAGGAATTTGGGGAGCATTTCTCACCTAGAAATTCCTTGTTATTTGAAGAGCCACAGGCTTAGATGACATCTTTGTCTATTTTGGACTATGCCTGTGGCACAGCAGAGTTTAGTCTCTTGATGACTGAAGTGCTCTTGTCTAATTAAAGTAATTGGGCTCCATGTAGCAGTATCTGGGTGATGTTTAATGGCTTATGATACTCAGGAGATTATATTAGATGAACTCATAATTCTATCTAGTCTTAAGTATAATGGAAGTTTATGACTGGAGAGAATTTGCAACTACTTTTTTCTTACTACTCCTCTCCTCTTCAACGAATCACCTAGAAGTATGTCTGGCAGTCAGGGGACAATGTATTATCATATGGCCCATCAGAAAAGATGTGGAGTGCAAAAATGAGAAAGAAGGAAAAATAAACTGTTTATTGGAATTGCCAGTTAATTCTGGATGTATGAAAAACAGAGCTCTGTCTTCTGGCTTCACATTTCACTTACATACAGGATAAGATTATTCTCCCCTACTTGATAGACAGAAACACTTTGCACATGATAGAAATGTGTAGCCATTTTAAATCAACCTGTATTTCCTTCAGCTAATAGATTAAAAAGTCCCAGTTACAGCAGCCTGTCCCAGACCACAAGAGGTGCCTGAGCTTTCTTGCTTATATAGTTCATATACTGATGGCAGTTTCATAATCAGAAAGATAACTACAAATTAATTTGTAAATCAACGGAAGTAGGTGTTAGTGGAAGATTTTGTATGAATAAACAAGTCTATCATTGAGTCACTGGAGAGGGAACAATAATGCAATCAGGACAGGATGTGGTGCTTGAGAATGGCAGCCGCCAAGAGGAGGATTCTAATTATGCAAGAGGCTTATTTGAGCAATCTTCTAAAAAATTTCTGTATTTGAACAGGAAAGAGAAACATGGGTTGAATGCAGGAAATCACTTATAAATGAAAAGGAAAATAAATATGAATCAAATAAGCCTATTTATTGCCTTTCGTATGAAGTTTCATACGAAGGCCTCCTGAGGCACTTTGCATTGTATTATTACATTATTGTAAAAAGCAGAAGGTGCTTAATCAATGAGAAATGATGGAGTAAAGAGCTAGGACCAGAACAATAAGACATTAGATTAAAATGAATCCATTGACTGGCATTTTTAGCTAAGCCAGGATGAAAATTCAGGGTTCTGAATGCTAAAGAATTGTCCTCATTATGTCGCTGGTATCATTCTAGCCTGTAGCCCAACTCAGAAGTAAATCACAAGATTCATGAAGTGAGCAGCTCACACAGATCCCAAAAAACCATTTCTTTCTACTGCTTTTGTGGCACTTGTTGTCTTCATGTTGTTGGATGTCAGAGTAAAAAAATTTAATGGAGATTTGGGGTTTAAGTCTATTCTCTGTAAGTACAAACATGAAAAACAGTAGTTTGTGTCAGTTTGAAACTTACAAATAATGACACATTTTTTTACTAAAAGGAGTAACTCCAATTAAAAATGTTTGTGAGTTTTTATATTTCTTTATTAGCTGATGAAAGAAATGCCCAAAGAGTGTCTCTCTCAACTTTACATTGACTCCGCAAATACATAAAGTCTCTGTTGGTCAGGCACACTCTTGGTTCATTTTTGCAAGGCTACAACACCATTTTTCATCCGGAGGACATAAAATGATAGCTTACTAAGACTATGAAAGTCTTTGTGATAAAAAAAGGAATGGCACAAAATGCAGAGTACAAGCATACCATAGGGATTGTAGTGTGCATTGACATTTTCCTGAAGAATATTTCTTTTGTGATGACAAACAGGATGCTGTGTGAAGCTTCCCAGTGCTCCTCCTTGGTTTACAGTTATATAGGTTTCTCAGTGGATCTTTAAGGAAAACCTTTTTCAAACACACTACAGTTACAATAGTATGTCTGTGGAATGGAGCAAAGCTACTCCTTTTCATTTCACCAGTACAAGATAAATGTTTCTTTTTCATTGCACATGCTACATCACTTCTCTGTACTGTACAGAATCCAGATTGACTGGACGCTGAAATGCATCTCTTTGGGCTATGCTCCATGAAGACTGGGATGAAACTGGTATTAAAAATATTTAAAGTATAGCTAAATGTAGTTCTCATAAAAAAAAATTAATAGCTTTTTAAAATAAAATTAAGTAGAACAGAGTTATTCTGAGATAAATTCCCTCACCACTAGTATTTCAGTAAGGTATTTAATAATGATGTCACATGCAAAACTTTATTATTTCAAAACCATTTCAAAAGATAGCAAAGCCACCATTCCACAATCAAAGCTGATTTTGAAGTGCTGAAACAAAGCTGATTTTCAATTATCAGAGTCAAAAAAAGCATCTGAAAACTGTCTTAATTGCTGCAAAACTGCTGTCTTTTCAAGTTGGATAGCTCAAAAACAAATAGATGATTCTTATGAAGCTTCAAACAAAAATCCCCTTCTAACAAAGCGTAAAAAACACTCAGCCTGAAAGAGAATATCTCGGTAAAGTTATAAGCTCCTGAAAGAGAGTTTAGAATAGAAGTTGCATCTCAACTTTAACAATTGCATTAAGGTCACTAAGCTATAAAAAAGGGAGTAAAGAAAATGTTGCAAAGTCAAGGGCGAACTATGAAAATAAAATGAAATGAAAATATAATGACCAAATTAAATAAAAGACATCCCTTACACAGTAATAACATTCTGAATGAAAAGCAAGGACATATATTTGGAGAACGGTGACCAACTGTAATTCAGTGGGAAATAATAGAAAACCAGAATGCAGTGTGTGCTCATAAAACCCTCATGAGAGACAGAAGAAAAGTAAAAATTCTGATAAGGATAATATATCTTTGAATGCAGGCCTTGACTAAGGGCAGAAAATCATGGGTGGATAACCAAGACTCAGTTAACTCTATCCTTATATTTCTCAAAAATTAAATAATTCATGCCACTCTTTTTTTTTTTTTTTTTCAAAAGCTCTCACATATATTGGCTGGCAGTCACTACCATGATAGCAAATCTATTCCACTGACACTTAAATGGCATAAGTGAAGAGATAAAGAGAAAGGCTTAAAGGTACTAATGGCTCACTCAGACTAATTTAAATGAGCAGTAAAATAGGCTGGTAAAACTGGGCCTTGTTTCCCTTAAGAAATATCAAATAACAGTAATAAGTTTTGTATGTATCTCTGTCATTTGTTTGCCAGTGAAAATTCTTATGTATGTAAAATCAAATGACATTGACAAGTTTCTTATGCACACCTGAAATAGTTATATTAAAAAATATTGACTTTCAGACTACCAATCTAAAGCCAGTTTTTGTTATTTAGTGTAGTCAATACAGTCTGCAAACAAAAAATAGGTATGAGGCATGTTCTACAACATTGACATATTTAAAGAAAGCTTGACAAGACTTTGTTTTCTACTTATTTTTCCTCTTCAAACTAAAGTTAATGTAAATTTTATTCCCTTGTTTTATTTAGGAAACTTCTTGTAGGTCTCCTAAACATGCTTTTTGAAATTCTTTCGTTTTTATGGTAAAGATATTTATGTTAAAATCTAATTGAGCAGCATCATTCTGGAATAAAAAAATTGTTGAATAGTTGGATATACCTGTTGTTGGCATAGATTTTCAGTGACATTTGACCTGAATCAGAAAGCTGAAATCTTAAAAACCACCAGGAGATCAAAACTGAAATCCACAAGTTCCCACTGGAGATGGAGGAGGAGTAAACAGGAAAGCGAGGGCAACAAGGAGGCAGCCTTAAGGTGAGGTCTGAGAAGACATGGTGGGAACTTACTAATTATTCAAAATTCTCACTGAAGCACCAATATATTCACTCCTTCTGTTGACTCAAAGAGTGGGAAGTTGCCCCTCTATTTTGTGGGAACAGCCTGGAAGGAGACAACAGGAACATTAACTTGCCTCCTCTGCTGAGAGCTGTGACTTTATGTGAGGTGGTGCCACACCTCTGGTTGGTTGTTTGATCCCTAGTAAGCAGGTTGAGATGGAGAATATCAGATAGTAAGGGAATGGGCTCTCCAGAGATCCCAAGCAGAGTCTGAAAATGCATATTCTATAAGGAAAACCTAATATTTATTACATCCTTTGATGGGTGGCTCTGGCATAAAGGAATAGAAGTACAGATGAGAGTATGTGTGCCTTGGCTGCGTGTATTCAGAATTACGGGAAACTCCCTGCCACACGTGTGTATAAATGAACCGTAACCTGAACTAGTGGGTGACATCTCTGCCCATGGCAGGGGGATTGGAACTAGGTGATATCTAACATCCCTCCCAACCCTCACCATTCCATGATACCATGAGCCGTGTGTAGAAATTGCATTGTGCGGGTGTGCAAGGAGCAGGGGGCAACTGCGAGTGTGTACAGAGCGAGTGGTCTGTTAAGTGGGGGAAAATTTCACAAAGATGTATAAGCATCAACTGTATAAAGAATGGCCTGGCCACATGACCGTGATATTTTACATCAATTCCTAGTCATTGCAGAATTTTTTGGTGAATGTACACTGATTATACCAAATTTTGTGTTTGCAACTGTCCACAGGTATCATATTTTAAAATCCTTTTACACTGACAGGAAGCTTTTTGTGGTTACCTAAAGTAGTTACCTAAAGTTATTTGGGAAAATGTTTTGGATTTGGAGAGGGAAAAAAATGTGGCTGCCAAACAATAGGATTGCTCTGAGCTAGAAACCCACCATATCCTACTATGAGAGGAGTGACAACAACTGGTAATTGGGGAGTTAAATAAATCAAAGAGGAAATAAACTGTACAATAAATGTACAATGCAATAACAGCTTTTATATGCTGCTGGGGTTCTCACCAGTGGTGTTTTCATAAAATGCATCACAAGCTTTCAGTGTTCAGGGAAACACATTAGTGTTTTTGAATTGTTTTTATTATAAGCCATGCAAATAGTGTTTGTCCCAGTGGGGTGTGACATTAATTATTAGCAAAAGATTTTTTGCATTATTTCAGTCCACACAGAATGAACAGTTTAGTCTTTATTTTCAGTGTGATATATAACTATTCAAAACTGCATTAAAAAACATTTAACCCCTGCAGAGTATTCCTGCTGAAGAGGCGACACATGGCAGAAATAAATTGCCCTAATAACATTTGCAAATGTTTTGTGACTGCAAAAATGTTATCAGTGTAATTCAAACATGTTTCCCTTCATTATGTTTCAGAAAAAAACAGTATTTAAGTTCTTTTGTATGGATGACCAGTGGTCAACTCCTGAAATAAAAAAAGTTTGAATCTTTTAGAGATAGATTTCCTTAAAATAAGTCCACTAGACAAAAGCCAACAAAAAATCAGTCAAACAAAACATACTTCTGCAAGAGACAAAAGAGGAAACCAGCGACTTCTGAAAGGCAGGAATATGTATTCTTCTCTAACTAATAAGAAATCAGTTCTAAGCAGAAAAAGGGAGCTGATAAGTCAGTAAAGAAATCATAAAGTCACAATGGTAAATTATCTCAGTGTAAAGGAGAATTAGGAAGGGTAAGGAGAGACCAACCTGCTTGAAAAATGACGTTGTTATGACCTGAAAAGTAAGAAAGAAATGATTGCAAAATTTAAGCGGGTTGTATCATTTTGAACAGCTAGAAAAACAGAAGATACGCAGGGGCTGTCAGAAAGTGCAAGGTGTGAAATAAAATATTTTTAATATAAAGTCTACCAAACAGTATTCAGAAAGTTTTCCATAAAGAAGTAAGAGAAACAGTAACATGAAAGATCAAGGAAGCTTTTATTTGGCTTCTCATTGAGAGGAATCTGTATCACTAAAATGCTCCAAAAAGGCAAAAGTATTTACTTTTTATGTTTAAATCTAAATTTAAAAGGTCAGACCTGCTTAGATGGTTAGCAAAACTAAAACCAGTGAAACAGAATTAAAAATACCCACTATAGTGGGGAAAGGACAGCATAAAGACATGTTTTCAAACCCAGCTGACCTGATGAAATTTTTTCTTGTAGGAATGGCTGAAGAATAGCCAGCATATTAATCATCACTTCTAAGAATAGGGTAGGAAGGATTTTGCAAAAGGCAAAAGCATGAACTCTATGTCTAAAAAGAGAAAAAAAACCATAATCTGAGACTTACAGGCAAGTGGTTTTGAATTCCTGAGGAGAAATTGTAGCAAATAATTAAACTACTAGTAGTAAAAAGAGGACAAAAAGATAAAGTCTCGGGAAGTGTGGACTTAGCAAGAGTTTATCACATCAATGTAACTTATTTTGCCAGAGTAACAGGACTTGTAAGTAGGAGAGAAGTAGGTGACGTTTTCTATATTGAATCCATCAAAGCTTCTCACATTGTTTCATATAAAATTCACGAAGGTGAACTAGGAAATGCAAGACCAGATGATAATTTCATTAGGTGGATAAATAATTACTTGGAAAGGTGTGTGTAGACTATTTATCAGCATTTCACAATTAAAGCAGAGAGTTGCTTCAAATCTGTCCTGAGGTTGATAGGTTTTCATATTTTCTCTGATGCCTTGATGAGTGATTATAGAGTAAAGTTATTAAATTTGCGTAGGAGATGTAGCGGGGGGACAGAAAACAGTTTGGATTTCAATAGCAATTCAGTAAGAATAAATGTAAAGTGTCTATATATAGACAAGTACAAACCATATGTTAGGGGAAAACATTGTGTAGAGAGACAGCAACAGGGAAAAAGATGATCTGGGAGCACAACCTGGTCTTGAGTCAGCAGTGTGGTAGTGTAGAAAAGGCAAACGCTGGACTGACATATATATAAATCACAGTAATTATTTCTCCTAATCCAAAATAACCCAGCAAGGGAACACGAACAATGGCCCTGTTTTCTTTTCTGATGTTATTGCTCTGTTAAAGAAGGAAGATGTCCATTTTAACATCCTTCTTATTCCAAGAAAAGGGCCTTTTTTTCTAGCCTCTTCCCATTCCACTTGGTTTGGAAGATAAATTGGTGAGATGAGCCATCAATAACTTTCTCCATAGCTGCTTGACTCTCTGCTCATTCCAATCTGTAGCAGACTTTGCTCTAGAAATACTGAGTCCCAAATAAAAGCCAGCTGAAACAAATAAAATCCAGTAAGTGCAATATTGCAGAACGCCTATACGCTGTCAGCGACTAACGTACATAAACCTGAGGAGAGCTCATACCCATGGAGTCTTTCTAAGTACTGCTTTACAGAAAGCCAGTCCTAGCTCAGAGTCACATTTGTTCTTTCACCTTTCTTGTGAGTTCCCACTGCCAGGATTTGATTAGATAATCTTTTTTCCTTCAAATAGCCAGCTGCTTATGAAATGGCAGTACTGATACTTCATGATAACACAGAGTAAACTAGCCATTTTGTAAAAAATCACTGTGGACATTATATGAGGAAAGAAACACTTAACCTTTAAAAAAGAAATCTATCTAGTTCATACAGTCCACAGTTTCAGAGCTCCCAAATGTTTGATCCATCTCCCAGTTCTTTGAACAGTCTGGAAATGACATAGGAAAGTCCATACTGTAACTGGTCCCATTCAGTAACTAATTTGGTTGAAAATGTTCATGGAAATTGTGGATCTTGAGGCATAGCATTGTGTAAAAGACAGGAAGTTGTCCATCTGCCTTTCTTTTTTCTCGTAGCAAAAGTCATTCACATTTTCATCCACATAAATCTTCCAATTATTTTATTGTGCTTCCCCTTGACTGCATATTAAAGTATGGAAGCAAAAGAGCTCCAGAAACTTTTTTATGCATGAGTGCTATTTTCTTCTCTGTCCTTTGGACCAACTTGTTCCTTGTAGGTGTCTTTCTCAGATTTAAAGATGTATAGCTGTGCTCTGGTGTGTGCGTAGGTGCATGTGGGTTTTCCATGCCTTGAATTCTATCATTTGTCTTGTGGTTTCACCCTTTCCCCCCTTCCTTAACAATTTCTATAAAAAACACATTTGAAGTAAAGCCTCCAGAGCTTTTATCAAGGAAGTGAAGAAGTATTTCAGTTTGTCTTTTTTAGGTATTGTCAACTAATTCTCTTTTAAAACAGAAAAAGACCCTCCATTTTTTTTGGCAAAATTTCATATTTATTTTAAATCTTTTGGGTACTGTTGGATTCACTTAATTCCCTCCATATTTTATTTGTAGTGTATTGGTTCTTCAGCACTTAGCTATTCTTGTAGCATTTCTATTTCTTGTGTGTATGTGTTCTTTTATCTTTCTTTGTGTATGGTTTATTTTCTCACCTTGTACAATCCTCTCAAATGCAACATTTACCTCAAGTATTATTATTGTTTTTAATAACTCTGTTCCTGCTGCATTAATTTGTAGAAGACATTTTTTCACAATGTTCCCATTTTATCTCTTTGTTAAGATTTACCTGTGAATTTACACAGAGAACAATACCTGCATATACACAGTTCAGCAAAAGTTGCATTTTGAAATATTTGCAAGCAGCAGACAAGTCTTATTCATTTAAAGGAACTCTTGTAGTATAACTGTGTTCTCTATGGCATTTTACTGGTGATATTTTTTATTGTGTGAATTGCATAATTCTTTTCCTAGACCTTCCTTTTATTTTGGAATTCAATGAACAGTTGCTATGACACCTTTTCTTTTTCTTTTTTCATGTATTGCTGCTTTTCAGAATTTTGTAGCTAAACCTTTCTATTTGAATATGCGGAGAAGATGAGTAAGGAAAAGTATTAGGCTTTTAGGAGTAGAATATTGTTCATATCTGAGTTTCCTTGTCATGTAAGCCTCGTTCAAAATAGTCACTCAAACCAGATAAAACTAATTTGACAATCAAGTTCAGTCACATCTTTTATTTAATCTGTTTTTATTTTCAGAGTATAGGAGTTTATGCCATAGCAAAAAAAAAGTTATCATAAATTGAAGTTGCAGAAATATTTGAGTAACAGCAACCAGGATACACAATCTAATTTTTCAGTTTCTTCAATAATTTAAGGTGGTTTTGCACATATGCATATATGATACCTACAAACAGTTGATAGAAATTGCACAGAAATATTAAGAGCAGGAAACCCCCTTTATCTTACTGATACCACAACAGCTAATCTCATTATAAGCTAGAAGTGTATTTCGGAATTGAGTAAAATTCTTAGGTTTTGTATGGACTCATACATTTGACCTACCTTAAAAAGCATATTAAAGCATGTATTTCTTTAAAAAATATGAAAAGATTTTCATTTAGTGCCCAAAGGATGATCGTGTGGCTTGCAAGCATTATGCCTCTAATATAAACTTAGCTTCTGAAAAGAAATGTTATTAATATTTAACAAAATTATGTCACATTATGATTATTTCTGATGAAGTAGTTGTGATTGGTATTTTAAACTTGAATCATCAGGCAGATGGCAAAAGCTAATGGGAATCTTAACTGGGATTCCTTTTTGCCCTAACGTCACTTTTAGCATGGGCTACTTTCATTCTTCTGGACATCTGCTTTGTTTGATATTCTAAGCAATTCGTGGTAGTTCCAATTTCTTAATAATGATAGCACCTCCTAGCATGTACTTTCACTCAGCCGAGCAGCATCCTTTCTAGAGAATGATTAACTGTTCATATATGGCCTTTTTAGATCTCAGCTCTCAGGACTAGTTTTGGAAAGCTTTATCCCTTTATACTCTTTTAAACCTGGAAATATCATATGGTGAAGAAAAATGAAAATGTACATTGAAAAGCCAGAGATTCATCTTTCTAGCTTGCCTTTTGATTAAAAGCTAATAATTTTTTCAAAGTAGCAAAGGCTACCCTTTCTGAACATGATAGGCAGAGTCAGATCAAGCAAGTAGGTTATCTAGTTTGGTTATACCACCATGTAGCACACTTTAACTGCAGCTGTCATGTCTTTAGAACTTGTACTGAATTGCTTAGCATTTGATTGTGGATCAAGGAATTGAAATTAGTGACTAATTAAGTGTGCAGTCAATAGGATTAAAGGACAGGACTGGAATAACTTCACAAGTTAACATTCTGGTTTTACTCATACAAGTGAGCTCTGTAAACAACTACAGAGATAAAAATGGCACAAGACAGTTCCACTAAAATACTATCCGTGAAATTTGCAATTCCTGATTTACATTATTAGTAATATTCTATAAACATTTCTTAAAATTTTTCCGAATTATTTCATTTTTCAATGTGGGCCTGTCTGCAAAGGGAATTAGAAGATTTTTTTCTGATGTCGTGACTTGCTCCACCACACTTTTAGAGTAAGCGAGTACCACTTTGATTTGTTTACTCAGAGAGCTGTTTCATGCCATGTGCTTTTGCAGCAATGGTGAAAAAAACCTGGCAGTATCAGCTGTGTGGTGTTGCCTATCATATATAGTGTCATTTTGAATGTGAAGATTAGTCAAGATTCAGGAAAGTGGTAGTTGCTGCTTATCCTAGAATGTTTTAACAAGCATCTGATTGATTTTCTTGCACAAAAAGACAATTTGAAGAAGAACTGAGCAGAGCTCAGAGATTATAAAGCAAATATCTAGACATTACCCTACAAAGAAGCAAGTTGTTAAGTTTTATGGCATAATTTCACAGGTGGTTAACTGTGTAGCTTCTAATATTTGGATGGGGGTTTTTTAAATTAATATTTCTCTCATATTCTTCATAATGTTTTGGGGCTTGAGGAGGAGGGGGGTTTCTTCCAAACAGTCACTACTTCCACAAACCTGTATTCTCACTCTACCCAACATCAACTTAAAGTTATAGAGCCCTGAATGACACCATCTGACTAACACATGTGACACATGGGAGACCAGAAACAGCTTCCTGCAGCTGAGCTACCAGTAGAGACAGGGAATCACATTTTTGGCATTGCAGTCAACAATTATCTCTTCTTTCTCTTTATCCTCTTTCTTCTCGAGTCACAGCACAGGTCTCTTGCATCATAGGTTGGCTGTGCAAAGGGCTTGCAATATATAAAGCCACCAGAACCTCCAGCCTTCTATTTCCTTGTTGTTTTGAATAAGAAAATTGTAAGAACAATATAAAATTGTAGTCAAAAGGATCCCCTGTCCAAATCCACACCTGAAAAAAGTGTTTGGCCCTCCGCTGGCCCTGCTGGTTTTGTCAGAGTAGCAGTTACCGAGACATCCTAGAGTTGGCTCTGGAACTGGTGAGCTGCAAATCAAATAATGCTGCTGTTCCTGTTCGTACCATCTGCATAGGGAATGCAGAGCCCCAGTCAGAGGAAGAACCTTGGAGCAGGTCCCCTGAAGACAGAGGACGAAACTTACCCTCAGCACTTTGTGAAACCCCATGCTCACTGAGAAAATTTGAAGTGATATATCTAGTGTTGGCCAAGACTTTCTCAAGAAGCAAATCTCCCTGTAATGTCTTCCTGACACTGCTTAGACGTCTGGACACATGATGTAACTCTACGCCTGCACCAAGGGGCACGCACTGTTGTGCTCAGGGGAACGTTTTCAGAACACTGGGCCTGCACTGCTGATGGAAACATTTGGAGTAACAGTGTACTTGTGATAGATAGTTGATCAGGGAATACTGTTTCTAAAGCATCCTTGATCAAGATATCTAGATAAGGGGTCATAACTTTGCTTTATCATAGAGTAAGCACTTCTATTTTCCAGTTAAGACACGTTTGCTCACTCCCTTTCTGTTATAGTCACCCATAAGTCCCTTCCAACAGCCCTAAGCTTTTGACATCCTTCTGAAACTGCCTTTCAAGGTAGTCTGACTGTTAATCCTGAAACATCTTCCTCAGACTTTGAGGAGGTTTTCTTCCTAAAGAGACACTCAGATTCAGGAAAAGTCTTGTTTTTCTCTACATCAGATGATTCCACTATTCATCCTTCTCTTCTCTTCCCAAATACAATCAAAGAATCATTGGTTCACAAAAATAATTAAGACTTGCAGGAATGCAGGTGCTAGGGAATTCCCAGTCCTTTCTCTCCAGATAGTTGTGGAGACCTTGTCACACTATAGCACACACTGTTTTCAAAGTATGACACGTTCACATTGTTCCCTCCTAAGAATTTGCTAGAGATTGCAATGAAGACTGGACTCTGCAAAAATAAAAGCATGATTTCAGATTTTAAAAGCATTCACTATCAAAAAGCACATACTAAAAGTTTGTATGCTCTCCCTGTTTTCTCCCTGTTACACTGTTATGCTAGACAGCTGTCTGAACTGGCTAAATTTTTGCTCTGGAATTTGCCTCCACCTGAAAATGAAATGCATGCAATCTATTGTTATTCCTGTCTCCTCAAGGTTTTCTCTCTCTTCTTTCCCTGCAAATTTTGCTGCAGTTCTCTAGAGAAATGAAAGGCCCTTGAATTGAAACTGATGCTCCTAGACAGTACAATGCTGTTGTCATCTATGCATTTACATTTTCCATTCTCCTTGGCTTGGCTATTTACTAGAAATACCAGCTTTCTATAGCCTTAAGCCAGAAAGAATGTCTTACACTGTGTACTTCTAGAAGCTGTTGCTATGCCCTGTAGGGCATCCTAACTGTTGTCCTAAATTGAGATGACAGTGTTGCTCATATTAAATTGCCTTCTTGCTTGGCTTGGCATGCTGGGATCCATATCTATTAATGCAGGAGTGTCCAAATGTCCTGCTAGGAAAGCAATTTGTTCCTCAGTAGGGTGTCGGGAAAGCAGCTGGTCTAAGAAACTATCAGAGGTGATGTTAGGGGCAAGTTGTGTTTTTCCTGATTTAATGGAAATTTTTACTGATCCATCTCCTTGCCTGTCCCCACCACTTGTCAACAGGGCAGCACATATCCATCTTCAGCCATCTCCTATCCCTCCCGACAAGCCTGTCATAACTCTCTTGTGGAGAGACAGGCTTTCACACAGCCTGAGCCTCATAATAGACACTTCAACAACAGAAAACATGTTATTAATGTATTTTTTTTAAATGCCCTACAGAGACACAATTTCAGAACATTCTTGCTAAGTACCAGTTTTTAACGCTCCACTTGGAGAGAGAGACTCTCACAAACTGAGGTTTATTTTTGTCCTTCTTCTCTTTTTGCACACATACTGTAAAGTGCTTTTAACCCCTTGAATAATCTTTATCAGTTTGCCTTTTTTTCCATTTCTATTCTAAATTAGATTTTAAGTCAACTAATGAAAGAGAAATGCAAGTTTTCTGGAGTCTCATTCAATGGCTTATTAATGTTAATGTATGTTAGCTTTTGTTTGAAACAATTATTATGGGGGTGACTACATTTATGAAGCTAGACTATGGTTATGGCAGAAATAATTTTCTGGTGATCTTAAGAGGAAGCAGAGTACCAGTAGGGTGTGACAGCCTGTATCTTTGTGTCTGTAGTTGCATCATGATATAGGCAAGTACGACATGAGCTGTATGATACAATTTGCTATAAATAAGGCGCGTGCATGTTAAAGCATACTTCTTAGTTAGGTCTGCTTGAAAAGTTCATAAGGGCTGCACATAACTGTAGCAAACCTCCCTTAGAGACCACAATCCTTATGTCATAGAACAAAACAAGTCCTGTCAACGAATTCTGGGATAAGGTGCATGTAAATGTTCAGTGAGAGCTAAAATCATTTTCTTTCTAAGATGCAACAAAATAGTTTGAACTCTCAATGTAATGAAATTCAGTAAAGAAAACAGCCTTAACCTTAGCTTACTTAATTGAGCCTCAGTGCTTCCAGATGTCTCTTAGGACTGCAAAAGCTACACCGTTTTTCAGAAGGTAGCTGCTGAGAAAGTTTTTAAACATTAAATGGGTTGTCAGATTTTAGTCTGAATTAAACCCACTAGGATATGCCCAGGATATGTCAACTATATTTTTCTTTTTACGTTAAACAGCCACTTACACTATATGTATTATGAAATACACCAGTGAGGCTTCTAAATCCTTCCCTGTTACCTATTTTCATTTTCAATGTCTTTCTGAAGGTTTTGAAATTGGAAGTTCAAAAAAGAAATTAGTTTTAAATTCAAGAGTTGACATGCTCATTGAAAATGTAAGTGCTCATATTGACCTGGCCACACTTTTTCCTGATAATCAGTGAGAAAGATTTGCTTGATTTTACTTAGAATATCGCTGATATCATGGTATGAAACTATCATAGACCTTCAGCCTGTAGCTTAGCAAAATGGATAATGTGGTGCAAGATAGCAAGAACCTTTATTTTGCCAAAGTTAATTTTACAATTCATTCTATTCAGATAAAGAAACTAGTTAAAAAGCATTACGTAATCTCCCTAAAGTCCCCTAGCACTAACTCATCATTATTTAATCCATAAAATGCAATTTTTGTATGTGAAAGACTGTAATGGTTAATTTTTGAAGCACAGAAAAAATTAATTTTAATGTGATTTTTTTTTAATTTAAAAATTTTTAGTCAGATAATTTTAAGACTTGTTCATTTTCACAGGCAGTTTTTCATAGCAGTGTCTTTTTCTTTTTTAATTTGCCACATATTTTCCATAGTAGGATCATTGTAAAAATACCAAACGTTACCAAATATATAATTTAATCTATAGGTTGCTATATTTTTAAAACACTTTATTTTGGATGTTGATAGGGACATTATAAGATTGAGGTTTTGCCAGCATTTACCTGCTGTCCCTTGAGGGAATCCTGTCATCTCCATGGCCTGGATCTAGGATTAATATTTTGACAGGGCTTGATTTCAGATTTAGCTCATTCACAGCTAACTCAAAATTATTGTTTACAGGTATCCTCTTGGAGTTGTTTTCCAGATACTGACAGATGGGTTTTTTCTTCTTTCTGCCTATAGATGCTGTGATGTAATGCTGTTGACTATATAATTTACCCAACTATTTCCAATTTTCACCTGTATTCTTTGGCTAGGAGTCTTTTTTGTGTCATTAATTTGCAGAATGCCTACTATACTATGGTTCCTTAACCAAAGAGTTGTGCTTAATGAATTAAGAATTATAGGCATATGTGAATATGTAACTGAATATATGTAAGTATATATATCACTCTTACATGTAAGATTTTCCAATGAATGCAGTAATAAACAGCAAACTTTACAGAAAGAAAAGAAGCCAAAGAATAACTTACTTTTTTAAATGTGACAAAAATATCAGGGAGTTTTGGGCCTTTACCTACTAGGACATAGATGATTTTACCCATAAACCAAGTAAGGAAAATAAAACATACCAGAAATAGTTTAATGTAAATATTATGAGGGATTTTTTTTTTTCATGAACCGAGGTGAATATTGAATTGTAGATATATGTGCATATTTTAGTCACAAGTGAAGGAAAGAAAAACAAGGACTATGCCTCCAGCAGTTTCCAGTTTGCAGTTCCACTTTGAATGGCATTTGCTCTGTTATATAACTGATGTTCCTGCACCACAACATATTGCACATTTTTTCATCATTTTCGTATTTTATTATAAATATTATTCAAGTTCTAGATATGGGGGACTTTATAACATCCAGATCATTGTTTACATCTTAGATCTTATTGGAATGTATGACAAGCGATTTCATATTGGAAACGTACTGAATCCATATGAACATGAGAAACGTGTACCAATATTTGAAATACACTTTCTCCTGTGTCTTTTCTCCTGTGCTAATTATGTTTTTTCATGCATTTTTCATTAATGTATTGGCATTGATGCTCTATTAAGAAGGAACACGACGAGATTGATTTAAAGGTGTCAGGGTGACAGTAACCTAAAAGGGAAGTCCTTGGAGATAACAATTTGAGGGGGTGGGATGCAGATGGGTAAGTCTGTAGATATTTCCAATATGCGTGCTTTTATTTACTTGCTGTTGTGTTTAGATCAAACTTTAGATACCACATATACCTAAAAAATCATCACAATACAAAGAACTCAGAAACTGCATATGATTACTTTGACTTTGAGTACTCCATAGCATTTAATAAAAATTACTCCTGACTTGATTTTATGTTTGCATTTACAAATTAATGGATAGAAGAGAATCTGAAATAGTCCAGGCTATCTTCTTAACTCGCCTGCTGATCTCTTTATACTAATCCATCCGTTCACAGCAGTAAAACTGGATTAATCAGATTAGCACTAGGGAAAGTCAATTTAAGATAAAGCAGCCTCACTGAAACTTTAGCATGTCTGAGATTGGCCCAGAAGTGACTGGGTCATGATTTGGTGGAAGATGAAATCACCTTTTCTCCTCGTCCACAGCTATATCAACCCAGCACAGAAGCTGGATAAGAATAAACAAAGTTCTTTGCTAAATTGCTTCTCTAGTGGAGCTTCTTGCTCTTGTCTTTGGAAATGCTTAAGGTGAAGGAATTATAGAGCTGAGCATAGACTTGTTATTCTTTATACACAGAAAAAACTTTAAGTCAACTTTAAGACATTTTGCTTTTGAAGTGAGGAAATAAGAGAATAATGAAAATAGGAAATCTTAGTTTACTGAGGACAGCTGAGATTCCAAACTAAAATGATGTGAGAATGTATGTGAGGAGAAGCAGCATAGAGCTATTTGTCAAACAATTCTAAGTTTAGAGTCTGAAAGTGGAAAAAAAAAGTTAAACAATTTAGGAATCTTTCAGGTTTTTGGTAAATCCTCTTGCATACCTTTGATGCAAAAGGTACCCTTTCACAGAATTCCCATTCTTCTGGAAATCTCATTTTCAGTAGATCTACTGACAGTGATAATTCTGCTATTTCACACATATTATACAAGTGACAAATTCTTTTTTTATTTTGTAAGGTGTTTGAATTTAGCCATTTGATTTTTCAGAGTTTAAATGCTGCTCTTTTTTAATGGGCTCATTATGAATATATTGTATGGTATTAATAATATTCTGTTTTCTCAGATGAATCTTCTCTCCTTGCTTTCCTAGATCTTTCTTATTGTTCTTTTCTTTCCAGTCTCCTTTATAGCAACAAGGAGTATGGGCTATGTTTAAACTGTGGACCAGATACAAGATATTGTATCTGTATGTGCAGAACAAGATATTTCAGTGTCTGAGATGTGACTTTTCCTTATGTAAGCCTTTATCACTGAAAGCCAACAATAGTTCCCACAATAAATGTAGTAGTGCATGCGCATTTTCTCTTCATTTATTGTTGCATGTAAATTCTTACTGAAATAACAGCAGAATGCTCTCCTAATAGTGTTGACTTTTGAACAGTGAATTTCACCACTGGCCACACTTAGGATACTGCACGTGTCCAGATCACTAAAGTGTTCCTCTTTGTTAAAAAAACTTATTTGAGAACCCAGAACTTGAAGCTTTGGTAGAGATTTATTAAATTTAGAGACTGTAAGCAAACTCATATTAATAGAAGATTTAATATTAGAGGATTTTTATAGTGGCATTCATGGTGTGTGTGTATGTGTGTGTGGAAAAGAGGGTGAATTGAAAAATTCTTGCCTGTACTGCAGCTGAAAGCTCACAGTGAGACCAAATCCATCTCATGATAAAAATGAATGCCACTATAGAAGCTGTCTCCACAAAACTGAGATATTGTTTTCTCAGTCTAACGTTTCTCCTGCCAGTTGGCAGATTTTTTTTTGGAAAGCAAGCCATCTGCTGCTTGAACCACACAGTAACTTTGCAACTCACTGCTTGCACCGTTGTTTCTCATCTTGACCTGTGATCAGAGGTATTTGTGCTTCAGTGATATTGCAGCTAAGCAATAAAGTCAGAGTACTTTAAGGAAACACAATCCAGGAAATAATTGCATATATTTACTTTCAGAGCATGGTGTATGGCAACTGATGACACTTGTAGACATCAAAGGTTTCAGGGTCTCCTAGAAATTAGTGTTCCCCCCAAAATTGTTCCCTGTTAACACAGTTTATCCTTTGTTCTCTCTAACAGCAATTCTCACAGCACTTCTGTGACAGTTTTAAAGGAATAGTTATCCAAAAGGTTCATTATTTTACCATTAGAGTTGGATCACTGAAACTATAAAGATTGAGATTACTGAGATTGCTTTTGATTTTCCTGAGATTATTTTCTATTTGAGGTAGATAATATTCTTTTTTTGTGATAATATTTCTTAGCATGATGTATAAAGCAATGGACAATTTTCACTGGTAAATGTAGTTTACAATTTTCACTGGTAAATGTAGTTCTGTTTGCATAAAGAACAAAAGAACAAATTGACAGCTTTAGTTTAAATACTACTGAATTTAAAATACAATAGACTCAGCTCTATCCTTTGTAGGCCTTTGCTTCCTTGCTTTCCCCTTTGAGTCAAGGTGTTCAGTTTGCACAGAGAATCACAGAGGACAGGGATGGATCATCTTTCTAAAGAGTGTTCTGGGCCTGAATTTCTTACTCCCATCCTTTGATCAATAAAGAGAACACATCAATGACTGATCTTTTAGTTCCGCTGTCTAATGAAAAAGACTTCAATTCACCAAAGGAAAACAACATAATATCGTATCAAAAATTTTATTTGGCCCGAACTAGTCTGTTTCAATTCTGTAGAGTATTTTTGTTATAAACAAAGCAACAGAAATTCTGAGCTAGATTTAAGTCAAATCAACAAAGGGGGAAAAGGAACTACAGCTTCCCCTCTCTTTAGGAGGTAGGAAACACTTCTGCAACATTGTTCATTTGATGGTCTTTCAAGACATTCAAGGAGAGTTATCCAAACATGCAGTGGTGTTCAGGAATTTCCTCTAGGAGATGAAGGTTCAAGGCTCCTCAGGCAGAAGAAAGAACTGCTGTCTCCTTGTCATCTGCTCCCATGCTTGTTTGATTCTTGTGAACATAGCCAGAAAAGGAGAATCCACGCAACCGATCTGCCTAACCTGTGCCAAATTCACAAATAGTGTTGGTGGGGTTGAATCAACTATAAGTGAATATAACTCACACCTGCTAAATTTGCTTTCCTTATTCAGCATATGGAAAAGGATTTTGCCTTCTCTGATATCACCAAGTAACACTGAATGGCAAAACTATTTGTTCTGTAATTTCAGCTGGTTCCATCCCCACCCCTCCAAAGAAAAACCCAAACAAAAATCAAAAAACACACAAACAAAAAGCCTTTCAGGCAGTTCTGTCTATCCAGTAAATATCCCAAAGGTGTCTAAGAAACTTAAAAGAGGAGTAAATGAAAGAGGCCATGCTAAATTTGTTAAAACAGACAGATGGCTTGAACAGAAAGATAGCATATTCTCTCCCTCAACTATAATGTTCTCAGCAAGTGTCTCTGTTGAAAGGATAAGCATGAGAAGAGATAATAGGATCTTAAGATAACTAGCAGCATATCAACAAAGCCAGTCTGGCACAGAGTTATAAACAAGAATTATCTTGATATTATTTGAAGGCCCTCCACACGCTGGGAGCTGCAGCCTCCGCCTTTTATTTGGAAAAGATATTCATCACATGGTGGGATAAAATCTATCAGGAAATAAAACCTGTTTGTTTCATGTTAGTCAACTGACTGGGAATTTTTCTAAATACTTTTGGAGAACTTTGGCACAAGTGTTAAACACCCACTTTTGTGAAGCATATGGTGTGGTATAATGGGTTTGTCTAACTGATTTTCAAGTTTGTTGGGTCAAAGAAATAATAACATCAGCCATTTTTTTTCTTCTGCATTCGCTAAAACCTATCAAAAATAAAACAGAATATTATGGGGAGAGTAATAGCATAAAAGACCATTTAAAGTCGCACACCCTTGGGAAAGACAAATTGTCACTGAGACATTAAGAACGAAGAAATCTAGCAATTTTTTGATGTGTCTTGAGGACTGTAGAGGAAGCCTTATAAAGACAATTAGTTAGTTTCCAGGATCCCAAAAAGTCATGCAGTGATTCCTGCTTTCGTGTCACTCCTTTACTAAGCAGGACCTTTTAGAAGTTGCTGTGATTTAGTAAAGGAAAGCTACGAGCAGTCGGTTGCAGACCATCGGAGTTGTGAACAGCTGGAACAGAGCAGTTCACTCGAGTTCAGGGAGGGGGCTGTGCTACACGGGAATGTTGGCAGCTGCTATCGCTGGGTTGCAGACTCACAAGAAATGCCATTCTAGTGCTTGCCCCTGGAAATTGAGGATATATAGGACACTTTGGGGCTGCTGGTGGTCCGTGACCTCAAAGGTTTGAGACCCCATGGTTTTCAGATATTTTTACATCTATTAATTTTAGAGTTTACATGGGATTAAAGTGACATAAACGGGTTGGGCTGAGTGTTTTCAAGGGGGTAATTATATTCCCAAGAGTTAGGCTATGGTGGCATTATTTACAGTGATGATATCTTGAGTCATCCTTTTACTTCTAAGTGTTAAATGTGTGGCAAGTTTTGTGTTGGTTCAGTAGCTGCTACATCACATACCTGCTTGTGAATGGGGTTCCTTGACTTCACTACCATAAATTATTTTATGTTATCAGTAATATACACTAACAGGAACTGTATTGACTCTAGCAGAACTGTTGCAGAATGTGATTTAGTATGCAAGGGTGGTCAAAACTCACTCTTTGCTAGAATTGCTAAGAATTTTCTGATTTTAAATTATCTTTGATCTTGTTGTACTGACATATCTGACCAAGATTAGAAACCTTCCTCACCTGAAAAATGTCAAATCTTCAAACACAAAACAATAAAGTCACTGGTCAATTTTTAATCAGTAGTTGTTCCTATTTATTTCACTAGGAATTTACTTTTGTTAAAAAATGGATGAATACTTGAAGGTTTTGATATATTTTTCTTCATTGATATTTCCAAATGGTGAACATAGTTGAATATTGCCATTTCATGAGCAGAGACAATTAACGTGGCTGCATAATCACTGTTCAGCAATCTAGAGACAGACAACAGAAACAAAGTCATTAGGTTGCTCTTTTCCAAATCTCATGCAGGGCAACAAATTGAACCCTGTGCATTTGAACAAGAGTCACTATTATTAGAGAATAAATTTAGTATTATCCTGAGGTGCTAATAGTGTTGAAATAAAGACCTCTCAATCTGTTGGTGAGTTAATATATCAGAACATTACTCTTTAAATCCAGTAGTCAAGGCAGTAAAACCTATTGTGAAAGCTAAATAGCTAAATACTTTTTTTTCTGAAGTCTGTCTTATGCCACAAGGAGAAAAGTTATAATACTAAAAATTGTTAAGTCTTCTAAATTGCTGAGAAATTTCTGTCTAATGCTTCTGGCAGTTTTTACTTGTTATTTGGCACAGTTTGTGCCATAGAGTGCTAACTGTTTGTGTGCTTGGTCCTCCCGTTTTCTGCCTACTCCAGTCACATTTAAAAAAAAAAATCAGTACATCAAAACCAGAAACAGGGATGAGCTGGGAGCACAGCTACCAGAATTATACAGTCCCTGAATTATATAGTATCTGCATCAACTTTTCCCAAGGTTGCATTTCAGCAGGGTCTCATAAGAAGCCTTTTAACTATTTGAAGTTGTTGGTTTGCATTTGTTCACAGCAAGTTCTACTCAGCCTCACTTACCAGAAAGAGCTGAACACATGCTCTTTCACATAGTAGGGTGATAATTCTCTTCCTAATTCAGATAAAACAGTATGATAAAGCAAACATTAGTATCTATGGGCCTAATTTGTTGTTCAATGAATGAACATAATCTAAATAGAGATCTCCTTTCACAAGTAGCATCAGACTGACTGCTTTCATTAAAAAAGGTTATAAAGCACTTATCAGTCAAAAAAAAAAACCAAAACCAGTCAGATAAAAAAGCACAAAGGATGGAGTGATAATTTTTCGTCAGATAGTTTGTTATCTCATCTGGCCAACATTTACATAGGTACAAATATATGCCTCACTGGTGGAGCTTCAGTTTCATTGCACATAATTGTATCTGAACTCAGGTTAGACAGAGTGGTTTAGGGGATGACTGAACGTCACTGGGCCTCTGTCACTGTGCAGGTGTTGGAGTAGCCTAGTTACAATTCCAGTGTGCAATTCTATACTTCTTGCATTGGAATTGTCTCCATGTTACAGGCTGCCTCTATCACTAATACCATGGAAAAGTTAGAATCCTTGCCTCAGAGCTAAAACTTTGAAAGTGGCATGATGAAAGGAAGTGATGACCAGAGGAGGGGGAGAGAGGGGAAGGAAGCAAGAGGGTTACAGTAACATGTTATTCCAGTTATCTAGGTTATTTTGCTTTCTGCTTAGTTATTTCATATTCTTTTCTTTCAAGACTTACACTGTGCAGGACAGGTTTCCTAAGGGATTTCCTCTGGTAAATGTTTTAACTGTCATACCAGATACAGAAATATTTTAGGAGATCAGATTTTTAATAGCTAAGAACCAGATCCTCAACTTTTTGCTGCTTTGCAGTATTTGGGCAATGTAAAACAACTGGGAAATGCCCCAAGGAGAACCTTTGACATGCTTCTGCATTTTGGCTGATTCTTGCTTATAGAATTGTCCCTGGTAGATTATTATGATTCATTTTGAGCCAGGTCAACCCTGTGTAGCTCCTGAAGATGCTAAGAAAATTCCACTAAGAGAGTGAAAAACCACTAAGGAGTGGTTTGCAAATGTTTTCTTTGTTCCAACATAAGATATTAGATTCAAAGACCAATAAATGATTCACAAAAGCTGCATAATGAATAGTTGATGGGGGGTAGCAGGGAAGAACTCAAAAGAGGAGGAAAATAGATGAATTTATCTATCCATAAAGATAGATATTATCCATTCCCAAGATAATAACTGATGCTATCTATAGAAAGTATTATCTATAACTGTCTTTCTTTCAACATTTAATTTAGAGATCAAAATTGAATCTGCAGTATACATGGTAAAATATACAGACTTGACAAGTTAGCTGAGCTAACAAGGCTGTTGGATTCTTAGCTGGGAATTTTAGAGATTTTGCTATTTTGACTACTTTGTTGCATTTTCTGCTGCTTATTCACACATGCTGCAGAAATGCTACATATAGAACTTTGCAAGCTGGAAAGTCACAGTTTATTAGTTTATCAGATAAATAAAGTTTATGGAATAACAAGAGTCTCTGAATATAAAAGAATATACATAAATTATGTAATAATCAAGGATCAAGAAAAAAATCTCCATACCTGTTCACTCCTCTGGAGAGGCAAAAATAGGGTGTAATAAATTTTAGCCTTTAATGTAACATCATTCAAAAAAAACCCCAGACATAGGAATAGCTGTCACGGTCAGAATACTTTAAGCTATGATAAAAGAATAGTAAATTGCTAATGCTACTGTATTCCAGGGGAGTTGCCTGTGGTTTCTAAGGTAAGAAGATTAATGAAACTCCAACTGCTAATGGCTAAGAGTAGGTATTTGACCTCAGTGCAATCTGAGTCAATCAGAAGCTTGCAGAGTGTCCTTAGGCTATTTTTCCGTTGTTAGTTGTCCTGTCTCTGTGTACTAATAAAGCACTCCTCTTTCAGGTTGGCAGCCTGGTACAGGTATACAGAGAATGGCTGTAAGGCTGTCTTAAAGAAGCCCTTTGTACATCTCATAAAGAGAAAGTAGGGGCTTGTTAAAGAGACAGTCACCACTTTCAGTGCCACTGATATTCTGGACAGTGTTATAGGTCACAGAAAAACTTACAAAACCCCTTATAATTTGGAGAGTCACATATTTCCATGTTAGACACTCACTGAACTAATTTTTACTTCATCTTTTAGAACCACATCTCTCCTTCAGCTGGAACTCACCACATCATGACATAGTTAATTGTAAAATCAAGTTAATTAAATCACTAAGTCACTGTAAACTTGCTTGGATTTCCCTGAATATTTGTTTCTTGCAATTGCCACCCTCTATGAGATGGGAAAACGCTCCTGTTGTCAGCACTGGCAGTAGTACAGCTCTCATAGAGCAGAGGGGGATAAACATTCTGTGTCCTCTGAAAGTTTTCACAACCCAGTTCTACTTTCTGTAGTGGAAATATTCTCTGCTTCTAAAGACTTAATGAAAAGAAATTTCAGTGATGAGAACTTGGACATTAGTTATTTATATGTGAGAAACTCTTTTATAAAGCTTTCCAGGCTTTTTTTCTTTTTCTGTTTGATGAGCTTAACCAGATTCCCATTTTATGTGGTCAGGAAAAGAACAGGTTTATAAAGAGTGCGCTTTATAAAAGTAAAATTGGGTTTTGGCTTGCAGGAGGTCACACAAGCAATTAACTTCAATCAACAAGAAGTGTCAGGAGTCCAGGGGAAATTATGCAAGTATGTTTCTCAAGATTTAGTGATAATTGTCTACTCATCATGCACCAGTTCTTTAAGGAGCTTCTGAAGATAATTGAAAAAAAATCTTTCCTGTTGAAAAAAGGTTTGGTATTCTGGATATGACTTAGTACAGTCTTCAGCAGTTCATTTACTATTAATTAGGAAGCTACCATTATGCTTCTGAATAGCTTAAAAGAATATTTTCTGCTTTGATGATGGCATTTTGGTAATGAATGATCACGTACTTCTATTGACAAGATGATTTTTGAATCATTAGACTACAGGTAAATCATGTTCCCAAGCTTTTCAAAGACATTTGTTTTAACTCAAAACTAATCAGGTGGCTCCTGGTGCTAAAACATCTAGGTAAACTTTGCTATTATTAGGTTCTAAGTTAGTAACACATTTAGCAGCCCTGAATAAAATCACAGAAATTATTCAAAACCCTTTGGAAATTTAAAAGTAATATCCGAGTAGAACACTTTCTGCTTGTATGCTCACGCTAGTACACTCACACATTCTATTATCTACTAAAGAACTGCATTTACAAAGCAGCCTGAGCTCTTTGGCAATCAGCTTTATTCAAGCCTGTTGGCCTGTCCTGTAGTCACTTTAGGCACTGAAATTTAATTCATTTGAATGATCTGCTTTTTTTTGTCGGCAGCGATTTTCAGGCCTGTGTATAAAACGTAGGCCTAATGGCCTGCACTTTTAAAAGGTGAATTAACCTTATTTAAAAGATGAATTAAGGCTCTTTACACTGTAGATGAAGTCTGAACAGTTTGCAAAAATGGCACTGTGGGAGTCCATGCTTGGTACTGCACTGAGCTTACTGAAGCAAGGAACTGCCTTTATAGTTCCTGTCTGTAAGGTGCCTCGGAGAATGCAAGCCCAGCCTCTCAGCGTTGCTGTTCGTCCACTGCCCTACGACTGATACTCATCCATGAAGCAAACACCCTGAGCTGAAGAGTCTGTGTGTGTTGCTAACTCAGCCTGGACTCAAAATATCACCATGAATGTGCTATCCACAGGCCATTCCTTGTGATGAAGTTTCTCTTGGAAAGACCAGGCAGCCCCGTCGTGAAAACCTTTCCCCCAAATGTCATTTATTGATACAGTTGGTAGGAGGTCAATGAACAATTTCATTTATAATGCACCAGGAGAATCAGAACCAGGATTACCACAGCTATTATCTAGTATACAACTATTATCACCAGTAGCTATTTTGTCCCCTAAAACTCTGACAGTGGGAAGCAACAGTTGTTACTTTTTTCCACTGAAGGCAGTTGATATGACTGAACATCCTCAGAGAGTGGTTCAGTTCTAAGGCAGAGAATTAAAGGATTTACTCATCCAATATACAAACACAAGACCTAGAGTAATAGACAAAATATAAAAAAATAAAGGAAGTTTATTTAAAAAACACGCTGCTGAAAACTAGCATGGAATGCCGTGGAGATACATCAATAAGCTGACAGGAAAAAAATTACTTTGGATGTTTTAGAATGTATTAAAATATTGAAAATTTCAGCAGTTATCTTAAATCTTAACAAAGAATAAAAAGGAGCTTGTTCCCACTTATATTAGTATCCAAACTTGACTTATTATTTTGGAGCCTTAACTGGACATCTTTTTGATGCTCCTCACATCTTAATGTGGAGAATCAGAGGTAAGTTATCTAGGGAGTACTATTAATGGACTTTTAGATCCCACATTCTCAAAGAGTAAAGGTTAGTTACATGTTCCTGCTATTAGTATAAAGAGTTGCATTAAAAGTACCTCTATTTTAAATGATTGTTGATTTACTGGCATTTCCACTTGAAAAAAAAAAGGCTTTGTCAAACCACTTTCTTCTCTTTTGCATCTAAATTTCTCTGACATATTTGTAGCCCAGAAAATGAATCTCTATTTGGTAGCATAATTACAGTAATTCTGTGAGTTGCTTACAGCTTGTGTGTGTCTGTAGGTGAAAGTGTACTTATCAGTACATTTTTTCAAGGAAATGGACAGAGATGTGGGATGAGCAGAAGCCCAGGCTAAAAATAAAGTCTGTCAAGCCCCAACCAGCTAGGGAGAAAGACATGAAGAAGCATGCATATATATTAATTTGCTGAAAACTTTGCTTCCCAGAAATGCTGTAGGAAAAGATTATTCAGATATGCTTACGCAGAATTTCAATGTTATGTGGAGATTAATGCTGCCAGCACTGGGAGCATGTGAAAGGGAAGTTAAGTGAACAGTAGAAAATAGAATGTCATCAAATGCATCTTTTTATGCAAAAACACAGAATCTGATCTTTGGTCTTTGATCCCTTAAAAAAAAGGCTGCTCCTTTTAGTTGCTAAAGAATAAGAAATCAAACTGCTCTTCTGTTAAACTGAAGAAAGTTAAAAATTATTATATTATTTTTATGGATAATAATGCATTAAAGACAAAATAATCATGGTAGAGCAATAAGAATGGGTTTTTAAGTGGCTTCTAAATATACTGAGAGCTAGTAAACCATATATAAATGGGGAAAATAAACACCCAAGACTGAAATTGTAATTATCATAAAGGAAGAAATCTAGTTAAATTGTGAAATGAGTACTCTTTTTATACGGCAATTTTCTCATTGGAAGAAATAGTAGAATTAGAGAAGAGTACCTGATTTTTTTCACCACCCTGTCACTAAAGAGAAATACTAAATTAGATGTCCTTATAGGGACAAATTCAGGGCATACCCATTTGAAATAAGCCCTGTAAAGAAACTGTCCTTTGATCCTAATATAAATATACTAAATATACTGTTGTGTATTTGTATTAATCTTCTACATACTGTAAAGATAAACCCAGACTTCCTTATTATGAAATTATCTACTGACAGTGATCTTTTCATGGATTCACTGCTTTCAGGGAAAGGAAAAAAAGAAGGGAAGAATACAAGTAATGAAGTAATCTGAATTGCTGATTTCTAACAAATCACAATATATTGTATAGTGGCAAGGTTTTAATTAGTAAAGGCTGTGCTTTGCTTTTCATGGTGGTTTAGATGTTGATGTCGATGAACAAAAGTGGATTCTAGCATCTTTGATGCCACCTGGTCAATTTTGTGCTCCTCTTGAAGCAATTTTGTCATAAATAATGGTCAGTAAGAAGCAGAATTTCAATCAAATGAACATTATTTAGTAGTGGGTTTTTAATTTTTTTTTTGTAGTAGAGAAATGCTGTGTCATCACTGGACCTTGTATTCCTTTCGATATAAATTACAAGTGAATCCCAGTCCCTTTTTTAATATCTGGTTTAAAGGTAATGAATTATTGTCTCTTTAAATTTGTTTCTCCCTAATAAAATAGTTGCACCCATTGTAATCACTGTCAGTGGAGGTCTCTGGAAAACAGGAGTCATGCACAAAATAGTGGGCTGTCCCATGTCAGCATGCTAGTGCTTCGCCCTGAAGATGGTCTCTAGAATGAGCAAATTAGCTGAGTCATAAATCTCTTTCCTTTTTTCTTGGTCTCTCTGCTGTGTGCTTGGTACTTGTAGTATGAACCCTTGTCCTCTGGAAATTAATTCAGGGTAGCAGTCCATTCCATGCAAACTACTGAGCAAAAATCAGATTTTAGTGTTTTGGCTAGAGCTGCATTAATGACCTAATGATGATAGGACAGTTCCTTGAACCATCTAGATCCAACACCTCTAGGCCACAGATGTATGTAATTCACAATATATTTTATGACAAAATATAGGACAAAAGAAGTGGGTTTGGGGTTTTTTTTCCTATAAATTTATGTTTGCAGCCTGCAGGGTGTCAATTTTCCATATTTATGCACCATATAGAAAAAATCTTTTCTTTTTTGCTGGATTATTAATAGCCCCTTCTAAATGAAAGTGGTTTTCTTATTCCGTTTTTACTTATAGTTATTAATGTTTGGTGGTTAATCCATCAATGATATTGGATTTAGCAGCCTGGCGTTATATATTATACCATGTTATCTCAGTGCATAAGAGAAGGTTCTTCTAAAACATTATTTCAACTTTCTTGCTTGTGAAAATAGTAATGTGTATAAATGTAAGTAATGAGAGTTTGCAGCCTAAGAAATTCTTTCTGTCTGGTTGTATTTTGGTGGGAGAGAGCATGAACTCTGAACATATTTTGCCATCAGTAGCCAATGAGCAGTTTGCAAATTTTCCTTTCAGATGTGGAACTAATATGACTGTGCCTGATATTTCTACTTTAATATACCTGATATCCTTACTTGAGGTCTATAAGGGGAGGTGTCTGGGTGTTTCAATGTACTAGGCATTCAAATGTTCCTGGAGCAGAGGACACTTAGAACCTTAATAATCTTAAGGGGGAATTTCCTAAAAATGCTGTTTGGTGTCTTCTTAGATCACTGTGTGTTGTGTTTTCACTTAGTTCAACTCTAGTTTAGAAGGAGCTTTGTGAAATGGTCTATAGGGACTGCATTGAAATGCATTTTAGTAATGACACCCCTGCTCCACTGATGTCAGTGGCAAAATTCTCATTAGGTTGAGTGGGGTCAAGATTTTATTTCTCCTTTCATGCAGGACTGTAAAGTGAAAGAGCAGATGAGACTCCAAGACAAAAATGTGAATCCAGACTTCCAGCTCACATCTAAACTTCTTCAGGTGGCGCCATTATGACTCTTAACCTGAAGTAATTTTTATTTGCAGTATGCACACAAAACTGAAGTTTAATCTGAAGACTGAAACACATACCAATTTGAGGTCTGAATCTCCTCAAAGCCTGCAGAGGATCTTTTCCTGCTTGAGTACTCTATAGTTCACAGTCCTGCCAGCACAGGCTTTGTCTGTATTAGCAAATGGAGTTGCAATAATGGATCTGCAAAATGAAATACCATACTGCTGACACTGTAGGAGTTCTGCTTCCAGTTAGTTCTAATCCATCCTATAGACATAATGTCCACTAGCAGCATATGGCATTAAGTGACCTCTTGGAGTACATCTTTCAGTTCAGTGTAGTAAGAAAATCAAAATGTGAACCAAAGCATGGTAGGTGAAGGTGGCTAGGAGTTCTGCTTTGAAAGTGCATTTTTGCTTCAAATTACAGTGCTCATGTTGATGCATCCTTGATTTTTTTTTCCTTCATTTGATGTGTTTATATTCTTTTTTTGGATTCAGATTTGTCTGTGGATTCATTTGCACAAAAGTTTCAAGACTTCAGTGTCAGGAATTCATTTGCATGTCTGTTTATTCATTGTCAAACTGTAGTATACACTAAAGCTGAGCTTTCTTCTGTGCAAAGAACTCTTGCTCATGGAGTCATTGATCTATAAATACACTACAAACATGTTGGGCAATGGTTTTGAATGATTTAGTATTTTTTATATAACTTATTTGAAATATTTACACCAAATTGTCTTATGCAAAGGGAATCCAACAAGGATTCATCAAGTCTGGTAATTTGCACACCATAAAATGGGTGATTACAATGATGGGACAGCTTGAAAGAGTGAAAGCTTCCAATCCATGAATGCAAAGTATTTAGCTTTTTCCCTGAAAAGTTGTTTGTTCTAGTCAAAGCTGTAATTTTTAGCAGTCATAAACAGTGAAGAATTACACGAGGATGAAATTATGTTGAAAAATTTCTTGGCTCTATCAAGTAAAAACACTTCTTTCAGCATTAGGCATTCAAGACATCCCATTTTGTTTACATTATTTAACAGTCATGCATATTTTTTCAAGGTTCATCTCTTTGTTTTTGTATTTAAATTCCCAAAAGAACCTACTGCAGCTCCCCAGAGGATTAATGAAGTATGACATTTTCTCCCTTGCCTTTAACTCAGCCTACAGAAAAAATGTTTTGACCATTATTTACCACATTGTGGTGCAAGGATGACAACAGGTGTTAGTTGCTTCTACAGTGTCTTTGAAGGACACAAAAACCCTTGGAAAAATCTAGTTTTATTAGTTGAACCATAAGGAGGTCATTCAGGGATTTTATCATATTTTCTTGGAAGGTTTTGTTTGGTCAATAATCAGTTCAGTTTAATTTTATAGTTTCTTTGATAAACAAGATAGAGTTCAAAATTTTATTTTCAAAAAAGTATTGAAAGCCGTATTACTGAGAAAACAAAGAAAGCCACTGTCCCTGCACATATTTATGTTTTATCTATTTTTGGTCAAAATTCCCTTTATTTTCAGATTATTATTAATCATAGGAACATGCACAAGGCTAGACATGAAAGACCTGCTAGAGGTAGCAAGATCAGCTGGAAAAGTGGTGACAAGTACGGCCATGGCCCAACTTCCCTTTCCCATGAACTGCAGAGCACAGTGCTGGCCCTGGGGTTGGATTGTTGGAAAGGAAGGGATTAGGAAAAAAGAGTCTGGAAAGAAGAGTGGTCAGATGCAATGCTTAGGAATTTTGAGGACTTAGGCTGGACAGTAGGAAGGTGCTCTTTAACAGCTGTTCCACTCTGTTAACAAAGACTGGAAAATATTTTTTCTTAACAGGGTACAAAGTGTGCTTTGATGTGTCTTCATCCCTCCAACAAAACCATTTTTGTAAGAGTTCTTGTTCCTTGCCCTAGATCTCTGGGAGAGACCACCATTACTCTACCACCATTATATTCTAGGAGAGGAGGAGCTGCTTTTTAGGTTAGTTCCGGAGCAGCTAGGTGCAATTTCTGTGTCAAAATCTGTAGCTATATACTGGATTTGGCAGTGCAGCAAATATTCCTTGTGTGCTGTTTCTTTTTAAAAAGCTAAATTAAAAAGACAAACAAGACTGCATTATATCAGTAGAAGGTAGAGCCAAAAGAAATACTACATTTTCTGCTCAATTTGCTAAAGTACTAGTTTCCAACACTACTGCAGTACTCAAGGGAAGATATTACAAACAATATTCAGCTGAAGTGTACAGTAGGTTATTGCAGTAGTTTAAGAAAGATGAACTCTGCTTGGTTTCAAGGATTTCTCCATTTTCTTTCTATCTCACTTAATGTAGACTTCTCAGTATTATCATCATAAAAATGGTCTGTGGGGACTAGGAATGAAGCCTGACAGATTTAAAATGAAAGGAGAACCTTGATAGGATTTTGTGACTACAGAAGAGTTTAATAAATAGCAGAATGATGATTCACTGGTGTAGGTGAAAGTTCTGGAATTATAAGATTAACTAGAGGAGCTCCCAAAGAAAGGATCCAGCTTCTGCTGGTAGACTGATTTGCTTCTGTTATTTCTGCTCCTACTTCAGGGCTTCATTTGCATCCAAACATGAAGCTTTTTTCCCCGGTTTTAAAATTTTGAATTCAGGAGTATAAGATTTTTTAAACATTTGCGTTTCAAAATATCTTCCATTCTGTCATCTTGAATCTTGATAGGAAGTCTGAAAAAGTTTTTGAACAGTCAAGGTATAAAGTTCCAATGGTTATCAGCTTGCTTTGCTAAAGAATTTAATTCAATATTGTTGTACAGTGCTGTTCTCCTTTTATGCTAGAAGTCTACTGTATTTACCCTACAGATTCTCCTGGCTCTGGGAGGGACAGTACTTAAAGCTTCTGCTTCTGTGGTGTTGCTAGACATGCAGGAAAGTATCTTCCTTGTCAGAGGCAATGAGTTGTGTTTACCACACCACTCTGGAAGAAAAAGAGGACTATGAAGAGAGCTGATCCAAATACCAGCTGCTTGACAGTAACTACTGAGCTAAAGGGGCTCTTTTCACGTAGGTGATGCTTCGCATCTCCAGGTTATAAATTTTTTATGATGTCTAAGTAGAAATCCCTCTCAGTGATGTGTCAGTGAGACAATGGGAGGGATACAAGCTGCAACGCAAGCAGGTCAAAAGCCAACCGAATGTGCCCACCAGGGTATAGTGCCAAGGTAGTTTTTGCTGAACCTAGTGTAGGAGATGAACTGTGAGACCTGCCACATTGCTTCAGCATCTCAAACTTGAGGTAACACAAGAATCTGCTTTGGGTTAGGAGCTACTAAATACATTTCCCACTGGTGAAGGCCGGGTATGTTTTAGTAAGAACATAACTCTTAATGGAAAAATATGAAAATATGCATGTCCCCTAAAACATTAAGAATTGGAAAAGTATATTAAAATAGAATGCCAGGTAATGAGGTGGTTTTACACTCCAAAACAGTATTTCTATTCAACCCACATTTTGAATACATTACATACGTGAATTACAGCATTTGTTGTAGGCATTATGAGCAAACGCTTTGGTAAGAAATCCCTTTTCTTTTCTTGGCCCTGTCAGTAAGACACCTGTCCCTTGGCAGGAGGCAGCAGGCACTCTCATTAATGGCTATTTGTTACTGT
The DNA here is from genome assembly GCA_013399875.1 of Gymnorhina tibicen. Taxonomy (NCBI): domain Eukaryota; kingdom Metazoa; phylum Chordata; class Aves; order Passeriformes; family Artamidae; genus Gymnorhina; species Gymnorhina tibicen. The sequence goes on along the minus strand of VXAZ01001836.1, from coordinate 1,624,191 downwards.
GAGAGAAAGTATTACTCCAGTTTTTATAGATGGAAGGCCTGGAATTGCAAGATTAAGAAACTTGTTCAAAGCCTCAGGGGTTCCATACTCCTGTTTCCGAGTCTAACCATTTAAATTAAAAACCCTCCCCTGGAAAAAGAGGAAGTTCTTTTGTCATGTAGAGATGAAGGGTATCATATTCCTCTTATGTACTCCACTGTGAATCACAAGTAACTCCATTGCAGTGAGTGGAATTGCCTGGGTAACTCTGAGACAATAAAACCAAAACAGCAGGGGATTTTTTAAAGTGTCAAAGAGATTTGGAAGCACGTATCCTTCTGGATCTGAATGTGTCTTGTGTTCCTAAATTACTTTGGTGCTACAGAAGTTGCCATCCCAGGATATATTATCTCTTTCTAGGTGGTCAGTTTGTCTTTCTGGTGGTTATTATTTAATTACGGGCAAAACAGAGAGAGTTAAGGAAGAAGCAAAGCAGATTCTTTACTTGCCTGTCAAGATTCCTTTCTGTAGAACATAATAGAAATTTACAATATTGAGGCAATAAGCTGAAGATGTTTGAAGTAGCCTCATCTTGGGAAATTATTCTACTGTGGCTGTTTCAAAGGTAGCAATTTTTCATACATAAAATGTGAGTCTGTGTGTCTGTTTGTGTAAACAGATTAAGATATTTTTATATTCATCACTTCTAAAAATTTTCCTTTGCTGATCCTCGTTTTAGGAGGAATAAGCCACTGCCATAGTGCTTACCATTCCTCCAGAGGGGCAGTTCTTTGACCTTGTTTCCCCTGGCACATATATAAATTTCTGTTACTCTAAACAGCAAAACAAAAATTCCTACTGGAACAATACCATGTACCCAGTTCCCTGTGGAGATATCCCAGGAAAACAAATAGGTACAAAACATTAGTTGCACTGTGCCTTGAATTCCTGAAAGGCAATGTTGTTGAGCAGTGAATAAAAGCATAGCAAAGTGGAACAGAATTGCTTGAAATTGTATTGTTATGCATTGAAAAAAAAATATATTTAATTATAGTAATATTTAAATTCCACCAACAAGCAGAAAATAAACTTCTAGTGAATTTTTAGTGGATAATTGGATATCTGATGATCAGTCCTTTAACTGCCTTTGAGTGTCTGGATGTAAACAATGTTGTTTAAATCAACAAGTATGACTTAAAATCCTCCAAACAAAAACAGAACTGTTGTTTTTCTGTACTTGGTTAAAAATCATACTTGATATTTTTGAAAAGAGAAAGAATACATCTTTCTGAAAATTAACTGCATTGGAATATTAAGTGCTTTTGGCTTTTCCTCAGGAAAAGCATCATCTAAGTGAATTAAAAAACCTCCTTGCTTCCTTGAGAGTCCCACTGTTTAATTAGGATAATGTATGCCAGTTTGTATTGAATTGAAGTTCACCTTAGCTCACCCAGTAGATTTTCAGTTAATTACTTTTAAGCTGACATCTGGATTTTGTCTCTTTGTCTCTCCTGTGTGTGATGGGTGGTGATACACAGCCATGAAGTAGGAGTTCATTCCACTGTTCCTGTGGCATGTCCCGCTAGGAGTCAGGACCAAGTGTGGTGAAGTGGCGGTGGTTGCGGTTTGTCTCTGGCACTCACAACTGATCCCTGTGCGATGGCACTGGCAGCGTTCTCTAAGTCCTACAAGGGACCACAGCACTTTCATACACAGGAACATTTTTGTCTCTTTTTGCATTCATTTTAAACGCATACTTCGGTAGTGAAAAGTAAGAGAGATTTGTTTTTAGCAATTTCACTTTTAATAATCCAGCAACTTTCCTAAGAAAATGAAAGAAATCTGTTGTCTGAAGAGGTTGGTTTTGTACCATTTTCATCAATACAGAGCTGTTCTCTTCCTGAATATGTCCCTCCGATATTCATCTTATTGATCATTAATTAGGGACTTCTATTCCACATCCAAGCAGAACTAACTCAAAGATTCCCCTAGTTGACTGAGTTTGTAAATCACCCAAGGCTGGATACATCTGTAACTTTGATGGAGAGGTAAAAGGAAACGTTTTCTGGCAGTGCAGTTCTTTTTTATATTGTAAGATTTTCTTCCTGCAAATCTGCACCTAAATACAGCCACAACATATACAACCTTTGTAACAAAGTGATAGAAACCACACTATTTAGCTTTGTTGGGTCCTCACTGGAAGATAGGGTTTGGTATTTGACTGCCTTCCAGTAAGTGATTTAATAAGCTAATTATTTTGTAGAGCAGAAAATTCCCTGAACTGTGCCTGCATAAGCAATTTGGCCAGTATTTCTTCCCATCAGCACTCTGTGCAGTCAAACATTTTCTGAATTCTTGGCAATTTTTCATCTCTTCTGGGCAGCTGATCTACGAATGAAACATAATTTGGGTGGTTGTCCAGATTTTATGGGTAAGTATGGATACAAACACAGGTAGGCAGCATGTGAGGTGTGGCTCCTTAAATGGTGTCCTGATACCAAACTCCGCAGTGTTTTTTAAAAAATGTTTCATTTAATTGGATTTGCCACAATGAGGTCAGACATACCAGAAGAGAATTTGTGATTGTATTGAGGAGTCCATAGAGATCTTTCAGTTTTGAACACACCTACTTAGTTTTCTAATATCTAAATAAAGGGGGTTTTAATTTCCTAGGTTGATGAGGAACCTCCTTGCTTAACACCATTTGAATGGTCATTTATTGCTACAAGGCTTTGGCTGGAGGGGGAGGATCTCTGTTAAGCACCAACAGGTGCAATCACATATTGGGTGGAAAGTAAAGGCAATTTTTCAGCATTGTCAGAGAGAATGGGATTTCTTACAAAGGAGCCAGCACTTACAATATTAGGTATGCTGTCTGTCTAAACCTACAGTCACTTGGCACTGAACCTCTAGCGATACTGTCCAAGTAATTTAGATGGCACATGTGTTCAGATGGCACAGCTCCACCCAGAGTCAGAGTCAGCCAAGAGATCATTCATCTACGAGCATCAAGTGGTGCTGTAGCTAATAGCGTTTCAAGGCAAAAAGGACTTTCCAAACAGCTGTCTGTTCCTGTATCACATACTGAGAGCTAAAATGCGATGTGATTGATAATCTATTTTTTGCTTGAATTGCTTTCCACAGTGTAGCCCCTCTGTAGATGTAGATACCTTGACCCTGCAGTGCAGACCTAGTGCTGTGGTGAGTCAAGAATCAGTTTCTGACACCTTCTCATTTTCAGATAGGTGAGGAAGCAGAATCATCCCTGTCCTTCTGTTCTAGAACAAGTGACATAGAGTAATTCTGCTGAAAACATCCCCATTGTTATCTGTCAAAGCAATTAGTGAGAATATGAAATATGTGAGGTAGTTTTAGGGGTTTGAATAACAAAGTCCAAAGGTGTTTTAGGTATCTCTGGTATACAATCAAGGAGATCAACATTTCAGTGGTAAAATACATGCTCACAACATTCACACTTATCCTTGAGAAAGGAAAGCTTTTAATACACGTGGGTGAGTTGCCCTTGCTGTGCAACCCAGAGCTCTGGCTCTTTGTCCTGAATTTACGGACTTGTCATGTGCCTAATTCTGAGAAGGTGAAAGTTAGCAGAGCTGCATGGACTTCAATGAAACTGCCAGCATAGACCAGGCAGCATCCTGATGATTTAACAAGCAGGGGGAAAGAAAAAGAAATTAAACTAGCTGAGTGGTGAACAGATATACAGATACACAAGAAGATACAACTGTGTCTTCTAGAAAGATTTCATTTTTTCTTTGAAGAAGAATGCTAACATCAGGGAAGTTTGATCTGTGGTTGCTTTGAAAAAATTTCTAAGATTAAAAGATGGGATCAGAAGCCAAAAGAGAAATTTCCAGGATAAGTCAGAGCCACAGGAAAATTAATTTTGGGAAGTCTCTTCTCTCTTAAGAAGCAACTGGTATTAGCCAGAACTGGACACCTCCTTGCACAGTTCCTAGGTGAGCCATTTCACAAAATACCTGCACAACAGTATGAGTTCCTTTGCAGTTTTCTCATTTTGGTAGGACAATGGACATACTATTGTCTCATATAACTGTGAAACAAAGTAGACAATAAATTGAACACAGCTGATAAGGATTAAGTGAAGATTAACTTTTAACTAAATCTACTGGGATCTCTGTCTAAATCTAGTCTAAATCGGTGGACCTGGAATTAGCTAATTGGAAGCTCTAAACACCGAAGTTAGGTGGAATTAGGCATCTGAGTTATGACACTAAATGAAGTTTGATCTCGTTAGAATATATGCATCATTTCCTGTTTTATCATTGATTATGGTGTAGTAAGTAGTGAGAAAATGATATATCAGTGGGTTCAAATTCTAAATTGCAAGTGGTTTATGAAATCCAGCTAATCCTTCACAGCTCTCTGGTGTTTTGGGCAGCACTTAGTGGCTCAAAGCCAGGCTGAACCATACCACTATAATGCTGGTCCCCTGGCTCGTGTAGATGACAAACTATTTGAACAAACAGATTTAATCCATAATCAAAATATAAGAATTAGACTGTTTGCCTTTCAGATTTTAGGGTGCTTCATGCAAGCAGTTTTCATAATTTTCTGTGTCCTCATCTAATTTTTTTCATATCAGAAAGATTTTAAAAGGTAGTGTTTAGAATATCACAGTAATACAAAAATATATTTTCTTTATTTCTTTCATTTAGTTAAATATTTGGTCAATTTAAAACTCTTCATAAAGTGTCAGGATGAATTACGATGGAAAGGAGCAGTGGGGGGAACATTCTTATTTTAAAGTTACAAAGTTCAGAGTAGGAATAATACTGTTTAAAAGTAATAATATCTCAGAATATCATAATGTGTGTTGACCTTAGTGTTCTCATCTCAGAAGAGTCAATTTTGAGCAAATTTCCTGATTTTTCACACTCAGTGCGCTTTAATTCACATCATAGTGTGGTCTCAGGGCACATCAACTGGCCTTTTGTCCTGAAGAAATTAAACTGAAGGATGATGTCCAGGAGCTTATATCATGCATTCCTGCTGCTAATGAGCACTCAGTCCGCAAGACAGACTAAAGCTGGTCTGAAATACAGCTCCTGAAACATTAATAGTGTGGACATTGTGTGTCCCATACCAACTGCTGAATTTTTCAAGTCTGTTAGATTGCACCACGGAAGAAGTCTGCTCTGAATCAACAGAAAAAAATTTAAAAGTGCTATGATTTTAAGCTTATCCTGTTGAATTAAAATGGTAATTTTAATTTTTTTTTTTAGTAAATGTAAAGTTTGCCTCTATCTACAGAAAATAGGGCTACCCTCTTTTTTTACTGAAAACATCCTTGCAGCAGTTCTTAGCATACAGTTTGGATTTCAGGATGTCACCTTCTTGCAATAAGGTGAAAAGAGGATTTCCCATCTCCTTCTCCAATTTTAACAGAAATATTCAAAAGCTACTTACTGCATAAGAACTTTGGTGTAGGGGGTCACATAGCCTGCTAATGTGAGACCCAGGAAACATTTTGGCTTAGAGGGTTTTCTTTGCAGCAAAAGACACTTTAATGACTGGTCAAATGTACTACCCATCCACTCCTTGCCTTAGGCCTTCAGACTAATTCAGAAAGTCATTAACCATTCCCTAATAGGAAAGCATATGCCATACTATCCATGCAGTGCATGCAAAATCAGATAAGAAATTCTACTCTACCACTGGAAATGCAAAATAAATAAATAAATAATCTCTTAGTCCTAAAATCCTGAGAATGTGAAGCTGCAGCATCCGTGATAAAGCAAAACTGCGTACCTCTCCATTTGGTTCATATATGTATAATTAATTGTGGGAGATGTTCAGTCTTGCTGATGATTTGATCCATTCAGCAAGAATGCACTTTTCACAGTACCTTACACATTGCCAACTCACAGGGACTGTCCTTCTTTTTACTTTGAATGCTGTGAATTAAAAAATGTATACATTTTCATCTTGCTCAGGAGTTCAAACTAGTCTTTCCATTCTGAAGGTGCCTGTGAACCTGATCAGATTTAGTGCTCTGTCTTTGACCATTGCTTGCTATGCAACTTGGGGTTTCCTGTGGACTGAATGAGAAAGTGATAGCATGCAGCCTTTCTATTTAATTTCATGAAGCTTCACTCACTCTGACCTCAGCATGTTTCATGAAAAATGTCAACCACACAATCACAGAGGAGTACACATGAGCAAAAAGAAGGAAAACTATATTAAAAATTATCCACCACTTAGTACTTTAATGTACCATCCTAGATCTTGTTTACTAGAGAATTTTCAAACAATTTTTTGAAGATTCTTAGCAAAAATAAATGAAGAATTTATTCAAGGATAAATACTTTTTGTTTGAAACTGGTTGCTTATTTGATATATAACTGAAATAGATTCTTCTCCACCTGACAGATGAAAATTTAGTAAGTGTTTCAGTTATTAATTATCTACAGTAACTATTTGCTGAATGAATATTAATTTTTGTTATGTATCCAAGATCCAAGGATGTTTTACCAGATGTAGTTTCAACTCCCAGGTGATGTAAATTGGCTTTGCTTCACTGAAAACAGAACGTCTATATCAGTTTATAGCAGCTGAAGATCTGGCTCCAGAAATGCAGGACAGCATTGGATTTCAGACCTGCTGGGCAACATGCAGCTCCCCATATTAAAATATGCTAAGTATTTAATTAAAAAAAAAAAAAAAAAAAAAAAAAAAAAAAAAAAAAAACAAAAAAAAAAAAAAAAAAAAAAAAAAAAAAAAAAAAAAAAACCACAAAAAGTTCCTTGGTTTCTGCAGGAAAATCTCAGATAGCTGAGACAGCCTTGTGCCTCTGAGAACTCAATACCAACTGAAGGCTGAACCCTCACGGTATCATAAAGGGATGGAAGAGTGTGTTACAGTAAAGGCAGTATCTCCTGCTGCAGTGTCCCCAACACTCCTTTGCTCCTACCACTCTACCAGCTTCTTTTCACTCACTCAGAAGAGGCACACCACCACTACAAGAAAAGCATGATACATGAATTTGATTAACTTAAAGCCAGTAATAATTTGTGAATCCAAATATCCAGCTCCAGTGTGGATATTTCTCTCTTACTCTTTTATGCTTTTTTTTTTTTCCTAACCTGTTATTGTCATAGCTGAAAGATATACTTAAATAACTGGTCAAAGATCCTCATTTTATAATTTCTTCTCTGAATTGTCAGTTAAAATGTAATCTGGATCTCTTAATGGAGAGAGATTCTTATTCTACCTGTCCTGTAGTTGCTGCCTTAGAGCTAAAAGGGAAAGCTGAACTAGAAATAATTTCTAAAGGGTATGGGCTGGAAACAAAGAAAGTAAAAACTCATATAGACCTTTCTCTGCCACTAAAACAAATTTTAGAACTGAAACGGGTCTGGCTTTTTTCCCCTATTCCTTTTCTGATGCTTGTTCAGTCTTCATGGCTCAAAAATAACTTGTAGAGAGTGCCTCAAAAAACATCAGAACATGTGGCCCACTACTGAAATGACAGCATGGCCTTGTCGTAATATTTTGTAGAGACAACTTTGTTGTACTTCTGAGAAACTGTGACTTAAATTTAAAAGGGACAAAGTCCCCAGTTACACTGTGGGGCCATGATAGTCTTGTTCCTTGTGTTTCCTGTCACTAAGTCTAGTCAATGTGATTTAAGTCAAATAGAGAAGAATAAAATAAACAATTTTTTCTGATTTAGACTTTGTGAAGTGCTAGGGTAACTTACATATGTTTAAGAAGATGCTGAGGGTGTGACTAGGCAGACTAGTGTTTTGTGGTACTTAAGTTATATCACCCTGGTAACATGACAGGATCACAAAGACCGTAGGAAGCACAGCTAGATAATGTCTTGCTGACTGGTGGATTAGTGTGGAAAGGTTGTTTTACATTTCTTTTTACTCTACTAATTAAAATTTCAGTCTTCCTTTTTCACAAAGTTAATGAAAATTAATGGCTATTTCTAGATTCTGAAGAAAATATCTGAAGTTTCCAACAGGAAACCAGACTCGCAGGACTTTTGTGAATGGCTGATACTGTTTGTCATCTGAGCATCTGAGTGCTTGGCACACTGTAGAGCTAAATGCACCTCTTTCTAGTAGAATGGTACTGCAGATACAAACTCTTTTTGAAAGCTTTGTAATAAGAAAAAAATGTTTCTCATTTTTATATAAAGCATTTCAAGCATTCAAGGTAATACTAAAGGTAGTAATTTTCCATATGATAGTTCTCCCTGTGTCAGATAATGATTTTGCAGCCTTTGAATTCCTGGCTCAAAATTGCTCTATATGTTTTTATTATTATCATTTTTTCCAAAAAGAGTTACAAAGGGAAGACAACACGAGCACACTGCTTTTATTGTGTGGGCGTGTGGTGGTCACTGTATAACAGACTCCCTAATGTTCTTGGTTATAATGTGTAGCATTGCACATACAGCACTCTGGATTTCTAAACTCCATTTTCAGGCTCAATAACAGCCTTTCATTCAGCCAAAGGATTTATACCTAATTATAGACCTGTGTGCTTTTTGTTCTGTTGTCTGGTTGGGAAGTATCTTGGGCATCTCGGCGTGGCCATTCAGGGTGAAGAACCAGTGTGTGTCAAGATGCTTTTGAAAGTTTTTGATTTTTCTAAGAATACAGCAATAGATTTTAAACAATGTCTTCTATGGGCTTACTAAGGGTAGTGATAGACGATTGCCAAGACACTCATATTGGAATAACCTTTTTTTGGAAATTGCTGGTAACTACTTTGTATCTTCAGTAGGATTTTGCAAGAGTGGATGGGAAAGTGAAATGATAATTTTTTTAGTTTATTTTTTTACCCTATAACCTGTCTAAGTATGTCTCTCTTAAACCTGAACATTAATTTGTTCAATGTAGTTTATATCTTAATGTAAAAGTTTATTTCTGTGCATTTTATAATAAATCCATCTTTCTGGAGTGGTTGCAGTTTTAAACTTTTGAAAGGAGCTTTAAAGATTAAGTAGCATTAAGAAATACGTAAGTGTAATACTGAGTTTGAAACTCTTAACTTCATTAATCTAATTCTGTTCTCCCTCTGACCTCCAATATGGTGTTGCTACCAACTCATATTTGTATTCAGACATGCAGAGGTTTTTTTTGCTATGCAATTTATTTGGAATAGCCAAGGAACAAATCCCAGTATGAAACATGTCAAAAAAAAAAATTGTAACAACAATAAAAAGACAAGACACAAGACAACAGATAGATACAGATAAGTGAAGGTATGGGGGAAATTATATAACAGGACAGCAAACAGGAATCTCAGCAGAAGAGTGTCCTAATTCTTCTCAAGTATTTTTGCAGGTAGACATTCAAGCAAGCAGATGCTTCACTGTGGAGGATGTGAAACTGGAGAAAGAAATTCTATGCAGCTATTTGTAGGGAGCTTTTCTGAGCTGGAAGTGCACTAAGGTAGAATGCAATAATAAAGTTGGATGTTTGAGGCTGTCAGCATCACAGTGGACTGATAAGGATGGGAATCAAGATTTTGTGTTGCTGAATGACAGATGGTATGTAAAGAAACAATAGTCTGTGAAAGTATTTCAAAGATGACAGATAGCTTTTGCTTAAATATGTAAAGAAAAAAAAAGGTGAAGGAGGATACAGAGAGAGAGGGACATAAGGAAAATTACAGGTCAGGTAGATGATCTCTGCAATAGCAATCTGAATGCAAGCAAGAAAAGAGGGTATTTTATTAACCAGAACAGAAGCCAGCACAGCTCTCATCAAATGTTTCCAGATGTGTGTCTGAATAGGAAAAACACTTCAAAGCATCACAAAGAAATGAAAGGGGTAAAAATGAACAGTGAGTACCAAGTTACACATCTAAATATAGTTCTCTTGCCCATGGAAATCGAAAGATACAGTAGGGAGAAAAATAAAGAGTTCTAATTTAGACATATTTATCTTTATGGCATAGCTAAGAATCTATGAGAAGACTGGAGATACAGAAAAAATTTAGTGTGGATGGAAAAGGCAAGTATGTAGTAGAGAAGGAGGCCTATTGTCAGGTTAAATATACAACTACAGATTGAATCACCCCAAAATATATTATACAAAGAGAAGGAAATTAAGAACAGAGTCCTTGGAATTGTTACACCCAAAAATAGTAGAAAAGGGTGAAGAAGTCGCTTAAGCTGGAAGAGTAACTTGAGCTTTACTAAGAGAGGATGGAGAGGACAGGGTTGTGGAAACAAAGAAATGACAGCAGATTAGAGAAGAGTGAGCAAAATCTAAATCCCACAGAGGCCAAAGGGAATGAAAATGGAAAAAGGGAGGAGAATAAGTATGGCAGCAGTCAGGGAGAAGACTAGGGTAAAGATTTAATGAAGGCTCAGAAGAGGACAACATCTGAGAAATGCCTAGATTTAACAGGGGAAGAGAAAGGAGTTTCATGATGGTGAAAGTGAGAGGAAAGCACAGTGCATTTATTATAATGAGAGAAGGTTGAATGAACAGCTTTTCTATAGGAGAAAATCTTAAATAAGGCATTACAGTATTACTACTGATAGCAATCCAGCAAATGTGTAAGAAATAGAATAGAAGCATTAGTAATTGACAGTAAATTCTTGCCCCACATAGAAAGCAGGATTAAGATGTGATTTTCTGCATGATGACATAAAGAGATAAAACACATTAATCTTCTTTGCTACTTATGGTAATATAACTGTGTCATGCTTTGTGTACTGCCACGCTAATACTGATGCCAAGCACTTAAGGCATACGTCAGTATATTTAGATCAAGTTTCACTTATGTCTACCACATACTTTATTTTACATTATTGATGGTTATCTAAGAGAGTCAAGTCGGCTGACCCTGCTTAATCACCTAAATAAGGCAATTTGACATGGAAAAGTGATAGTAATAAGTAGCTGTAAATCAAGTACCAGTAGAAATATGTAACACAGAAGAAAAGTGAAAAGGAATATTTGATTGCAATATGGGATAGCAAATTAACATTAAAAGGCTGATTGTGGCTGAAATCTCACAAAAAAGTTTAGACCTTTATTTTGGAATTTACACATCCAAAAAGCAAGAACAGAAAGTCCAAAATTCATGGCTCATAGCAAGGGTTATGACTTGGATAATCTCTTTACAATCAGTTTCTGAGTTCTGACTGATGCCAAGGATTATTTCTTTCATGTGAACCTGAGAGCGTTTTTACTTTCTTGAGGTTTTTTTTTTTCTGTTTTAATTGTGTGGGATGAGAGCCTCAGGAAGCATGGGCATAGGATTGCCAAGAATGAGTCTTCAATTTCAGGTCTTCTGTCCCTGAAAAGAATTGATTCAGGGCAGTAGGTTGGCTTCTGTGCAAGACAGTTAGCTTAGCAGGGGTGACATTGCCTATAAGTGATGTGTATTAACCTGTCAAAGTGGATCAGGAGTCTATGCCACAGAAAAGTGAAAGGTTATAAAAGCACAGACAGTTCTATGCCTCTGACCATTTTCCTCTGTGGAAATAGAGATGATGTGTTTTAGGACCCTATTGAGGCAGAGGAAGTCCTCGGAATTTCACCACAGGTGAATCATTCAGCTTTAAAGGAAGGGGATGCAAGAGCAAATACCATTGCACTGAAAGAATGTCTTCTTATCAAATATCTGTAGGCTTTTTTGCACATCATGTATTTAATAAAAAGTAACTGAGTTAGTACTTTCCACAAAGTCTCTGCTCATTTGTTACAGAGCTGAACAGTAAACCGGGAGCCTCAGTCCTTCAGTGAAATGACTTCAAGCCGTAGAGGCGAACACGCAGGCCTAAAGAGAGGAACCATAACCTGAGGCAGCAAGGCCATGGCCGTGCCTGTACAGCAGCTCAGCAGTTCTCAGTGAAGGAAGCTGAATCAGGCCTTTGATTAAGTACACAAAGATAAACCCACCATTAACCATAGTCATGCTGAACTATTATGAATAATAAAGAGATACATTTCAGAATTTCTATGGTGTTCTGTCTGAATTACACAGTTGCTTTCTCATGCTTTTGCTAAAACGTTCCATGTAACTCACTTCTGAGTAGGAGGTCTAGCACAAAGATTTAAGGAGTATTTAAGTGGTACAGACACCTTGTGCTGGACTCTCCATAATTAGCAGATGCTGTCATTTCGTGATTATATTTTTTGCATTTCATAATACATGGGTTTTTTCCATTGCTGGGCAAATTGTTTTGCCACTGGAATTATGCTGCCTCCTGTGAGGATAAAACTGAGCTGGCCAAACTAGGAAAGGAATTAGATTTGGCCTTAGCATGAGTTACCAAAGGAGAATACTGTCAAGATGTATCTAGACAGAAAAAGTTCAGCACGCCATGCTGAGGCTGACCACCACCATCTTTCAGGTTTCAATGGCACACACATTGCCCTTGTTTGATGTGGTAGACCTTAGTGTTTCTTGAGTACATACTGCTGCATGACCTTGCTGTTTCAAGAACATTTTTCTTTGGGGCTTCTGGGAGTCTGTTTTCTTTTTCACTGCTGACCTCTAATGATAGATGAGTCTGAGCTTATTTGACAAATGTTCTCAAGCCTCACATAGGCTTGTAAACTCTATTTGCTGGGATTTTCATTACTTTCTTTCAGATCACAGAAAGGATTTTAATATAAATGGATAGGCTTTTATGGTACCATTTGTTTGATACTTATTACCATACGTGATTTCTTTTTCATGCCGCACTTAGAGCTGCCTGGGGGTAGAATGACCATAGCTGTACATTTTTTGTCCATTTTGATAGTGACACCAGAAAAAGAAGAAAATTGCATGCCTGTTGTATTCCTTCAGAATGCATGAATACTGTTACGCTAAGCCATTGATAGTTTCAATTATTACTGTAATTAGCTGAACCATTAATTAGTTTAGAATCAAGAGTTCATATTAGTTCTTTTCTTCCATGCTTCTTTAATACTTCTAAATCTTGAATTTTTTCACCAAAAGAGGAACATTGTTAAGAGTAAATAGGGTTTAGTTTTCGAGACAAAGGCCCTGCTGTAAAGTTTTTGGCTTATGCTACTACTACAGTTAACATATAAAACTGACAAGTCGCTAAGGGACTTACTTTCACTTGACTGTCTAAAATAGTCACTAAAATCCAAATGGTGGCACAATAACATGATAGCATATTATTCACTATTGTAATAAGTAGGTATTTGTCAATAGCTTCTTGGTCGTATTTGTCACTTTGGCTTGCAGAGGCATTTTGCAGAGGCATTAGATGGCTTGTCCCCAACCTGTGTGGTAAAACAGTACCACTGGGAACTGCGGCATAGCAAAAAAATTCTCCAAGAGAAATGGAAACAAAAATAAGATATTTAGTATCCCAGAGAGTGATTTAATTGCAAGAACGTCTTCTTTTGGGAAATATTAATTCACATAGCCCTGAAACTTCAATGTGGAAACAGGAGTTCAGTGTCAGGTGCCCACGTTTAAACATTTAGCTTTAGGTAACCTATACCTCATTTTATCTGTCTTAAGGCAGATCTTAAAATGCTTGTAAGGGCTGTGAAGTTTGTTAAGAGGGTTTTTTTCTTATTATCTTTACATATTATATTCTTTAAATGAAATTAAAATTATTATAATCTATATTATTTTCAAATGCCTTAATCTTACTTATTTTAAATGCTACCTATTTATGCCATTAATTATGAAAGGACTACCAGATATTAAAACCTTACTGGAAAGCAGCTCTGGATCTGTGAAAAAGGAATATCAAGAAATTAATACCAAATGTCTTAAATAACTTCTGAGTGTTTAGAAAACATTCATTGCTGTGGTGAGTTATTAGTGCAAAAAGTACAGTCTGGTTATAAACCGTGCTGCCTAAGGATCAGTAAGGTGAGTTTAGGGCATAGTGTGGCCTGGAAAGAAAAAAAGTTCAGTCTTTCTATCAACAGTCTTCTTATTGCCTTAGATATGTGAGAAAGGTTTATTAAAAACACGTCTGATTGTATTAATAGATAAAAAATGGGGTTTAAAAATTCAATTGTGGTATGAGTAGAGAAAGCTGGCTTAGTGGATTACATGCAGGAATGTGTGTGATGAGATTCATATTGCAATGCCACACAGATATTACAATCAACTAGCACCACGTGTTTGAAATGAGTAGCAAGTAGGAGTGAGAATAAGGAATAAGAAGCAGTCAGTGATTTATGTTAGGAAAGATATGTGTATTTTAATGCCTTGCCATATTAGCAGGATATTCTGATGAAAATATTGAAGTATCAGCAATTGTTTGTTAGTTGTCCAATATAGTGAGTTTAGCAGGTTTTGTACCTAAGCTGTCATCTCCACTTTCTTCTGTTAGATGAGCAATCTAGAAGAAAAAAGCTGCTGCTGTTATTAATTCAGATAAGAATGCCATAGTCATCACTGTCCATGATTGTGGAGTCTTCAGCTGTGAGCTCAGGTTTATACAGATCCTCCGCAGTGGCCGGTGTTGCCACAGTGTGGAAAGGGTCACATTTCCCATTTGAACCCCACACTCTCAAATATTTTCCTTCCAATCCTGGGGCACATTCTCCCCAGATTAAATATTCATAGCTCTATGTATGTGATTTATTTTCATCTGATTGTCTTGTGTTCACCTGAAGCTCCTAAGGTATCCCAGACATTTGGGTTTTTTCCTACAGTAGGGAATTTATATTTTCAGACTGGAACATGTAAATCTGTCTCATTCAATCTGTCTCACAAGCTGGTCAAGAGAAACAAAAGAAGGAAGTGTACATATTCACACCTGTTTACTAAGTCTGAGAAATAATACTTCAAAATACACATTTTTAAAGGCATTTTTAAATTGTATCTTTAAATGAGTCTAAAGCATTGCACTTATCAAAAATCCATCAAGCATTACATTTTCCTAGACATTCCCCATATGCTCTCCTCTAAAAACAAGCAAAAAAAAAAAAACCCTGTCATTCATCATCAATGTCATTCATACAGGTGAAGTTTAGCCTTGAACTAAACTTCTTTTTCCATGTCTTCACATTTACTGATCTCCCAGAACTTTGTTTCTCTACCTAACCCTCTTTGCTCCTCATTTTTTACAGCTTCTCAAGGGGTGCCTTTCCAAGTCATAGTATTTTTGAATATGTGTGGATAGTTTGAAGTGTGGCTAGATGTACAATTGGACAGCGTAAACATTTTTAGAGTTACCTTTGTAAAAATGCTATTTGAGCTGATCACAGTAGAGGTGAAAAAAGAAAAGTAGAGGCCAATAGAGGCCAAACACTGGAAGCCAAACTTAGTTATAAAAGAGAATCTCAAGAAAGGAGCTTGCAGAGAAAAAAAAAAAAAACAAGAACAAGAACAAAAATCCCACAAAGGACAGTTAGAGATGACAAAGACCTAAAAAATATAAAACTGCAGTCTGCACTGCCCAGTAATTATAGCACATAAAATAAATGTTGCTTTATTGCTTGTTATCCACAAAACACTCTCACAATGAAATAATGTTTCTTTTCCTTTTCTGTATCTTTATCAGGATTGCACCATTTTATCTCTGTAATGGGCTGTTGTACCACACTAAGTGTTTTATTTCTGTGTGTAATACCTAGACAAGATATATCTCATCTGTTTAGATTCCAGCAGAAGAAAAAGTTTAATTTCTTGGCTGTAATGCAATGGGCACAATAGGTTATTCTAGATAGAATAATATCGTTCCTTTCAAAATGGTGGAATTGTATCAGGAGGAAGCATTAGCTGGAAATAACAATTGAGTCCCTGCGACCCCTGCCAAGTACTTATTTTGCCAAGATATATAGAGATGTCATAATTATTTTAAGATGCTATTGTGATAAAGAGACAAAGAAAACAGTTTCCTCCTTAGGTATTTTGAACAACTTAGACAACACTCAGGGTATTTTAGGTTGAGCTTGCAGTGCCACAAAGAGGTCGAATTAAAAAACATAATTTAAATTAAACAGATATGTTACTCAAACATAATACTTTAAAATAAATTATGTAGAAGAATACATACATAAAATAAGTAAGTCTATTTAATTGTGTCAATTTAAGCTTGAAATGCCTTTTTAAGCATCTTACGATACAGTAGAAATTCATTATTTCTCAGTTAATCTGTCAACAGTGGCAGTCACTGACCTCACAAGCTTATTTCCATGACTATAAGAATGCAGACTTTCCCACTAAGGAAACTCTAAAAAGGGAGCTGCAGAAGATGAGATGTTTTTTAGCTTGGGAAATTCTTACTGCTCTTTACAGGTTTCAGCTCAGCATATGTATGAATTTATAGCTATGGTTTTGAAACTATAAGGCACACAGTTTTTAAATGAGCAGGTGGTATCTTTAGGGTAAGCTGAAACTCCTGCTAGTAGCACTTGCAGTGTTCACATACCCGTTAAATTTTTAGTAAGGAAACACGGAGGGTGACTTCATGAGCTGGTCTTTTAACATACAAGAGTTCTACTGAAACCATTTCCATCAGCCTTTCTAGGAGAAAAGGTTCTTTGGTGGATGAAAACACATATTATTCCTTTGAGAAAGAAGACTACCAAGAATGCTAATATCCTTTTTTCACCCACTCAGAAAAAGAATAGAGTCAGGAAGGTTGATTCTGGAGAGAAGAAATGAGGAGCTCAGTTCATTATCCAGCTGGGGACTTAACAATGACTTCTAAGTTATTCTGCATACAACTGGTGAAGATCAAGGAACAAAATCTTTTTAGCACTAATGGACTAGCTGGGATTTTTTTAAGGGTCTCACTAGCATGAAAAAGAACTTGATAAACCACCCAAAGAAAAATCAGTCTTGTATTTATTTTTCTTCTGGTAGTAGTAATAGGGGTGTTGCTTTGTTTTAGTCCATCAGAGGACCAGTCTGAATAGCTAAATAATTATCTCTGGGATAAGGTATCAAACATTAAAAAGAGTTCTGTCTGTTTAAAAGAGTGTTTGGAGCAATATGACTAAGATGAAGGAGTATAATTTTTCAACATTGTGCCTTGGAAGAATCATGCTATAAAAAAATATACTTTTTTTTTAACCTTGTGGAGTAATCCAATTTTATTGTTGCTTTCACCAGTTTAAGGTGAAACATTAGTTTTATATTCCTGGGATGCAGTAATCAGATATATGTCAATGCAGATATAACAAATATTTCTGAATGGAAATATTGTGACTTTTTCAAGACAAAATATGTAATTGTTGCAATAATCTGAGAATCCAGATATCCACAGACATGTGGCCATGTGGATCAGAGCTAAATCACTTTTTACATGTTTGTTATCAGATTACAGGTCAGTATTAACAGGAATAGCCTTTTGCATGTCACAATATGCTGTGTCAGGCATGAAGAACACTACTCCATCACTAATCTTTGGGGACATGGAAAACACTTGTATGGAAAACCTGATGCCTCCTTTATCTCTGCAAGCTTGGATATCTTAAACCAAGTTTAGAGGAAGAAAGAGTCTTAAATTTTGGAAAAGATATCCTTAAATTGTAAACGCCAGACCCACAGGATGGCTCCTTTTCTGTTTTTCACCTTTTAAAGACTCTATTTGTGGTAGGAGGCTTTGATGACTGAATGTAGCATGAGTAGTAATTTTATGGTGTTTTTTAGTCTTAGAAACAGAGGTGGGTGTTCCAGTGCATCTTCAGAAAACTATTATTATTGTTGTTGTTATTGTTATTACTACTAATACTATTTATTATAGTGCATGCTGAGCTTGTGGCTAGAAAAATAACTGTTGAAAATTAAAAGACAGCCCTTCAGACCTATGGAAAAATACCCATAAACAATCTAATGGAGTTATAGTTCAACACACTTAAAAAACTACAGTAAATTAAACCTTCAAGCCTACAGTAAGAAGCATATACTTTCAGAATCAATGCTGAACAACAGAATTGTGATATAGAGCCCCATTTGTTAGATATTAAAGTCAGACAGTGTCACACAGGGTATGTCTGCTCCACCCAAACCCTCCAGCTATATTTTCTGTCTGCTTTTCTTAGGTATGCTGAGGAAAGTGTCAGGCTTTTATGTTTTTCACATTCTTGACTTGTCAGATGCTAAAAACTTAGTGCACTATTTGGGAAGAAAACAATAGATTGTTTTGAGAAAGTCTTAGTTGCTAATAATATATTTGATTTAAAATGAGAGAGAAGGAGAAGTCCATTCTCTGTCGTCCTGGGACCAAAGTTCAGAACACTTAGGAAGTGCTGCCTGCTTCAACCTGCCTGTCTCATGCAAGACTGCAATGATTGCAAAGCATTACTCATGGTTTTAGCCCGTGTGAAGACATTGAATTTGAAAGAGAGGAATTGGGAGCTTCCAGCAGCAACCCTTTAGAATGATGGTTTGGTTTTGCTACTTGTTGGGACCTGTAAAGCCTCTATGAAACAGGAAATCTACTGTCAAAAATCCCAAACTCAATTAAGAGTTAATTTGTCACCTTCACCTAGAAGTGCTGTACAGAGAAAACATCTCAAAAATTCTTCAAGAACTTTTGAGACTTCAGTTTATCAATAGGTTAGTTAGGTAAATTTTATATAAACATTGCATCTATTTTTGCAGCCTTATAAAATTCAAAGTTTATGGTATTGCCAAATGAAAATCGCTGAAGTCCAATGTATACAAACCTGCAAAATGAAACAGACTGGTGATAAACTTTTACATGTTTGGGCAGGACATCTTTTGTTATCTTTTCCTGTATAGCAGAATGGTGTCATCAGCAAATCTGCTAGCCTGCAAATTGACATTCCTGTGGAAGAAGTGGCAGATGTGGATCCATCTTGCTAGAAAAAAATAAATAAACAGCTTGCAGATGTGGATTCATTTTGCTAGAAAAGGTAAATAAATAGGTCAGGTTAGTGCTTATGCTAGAACTCTTTAAGTTTTTATCCCATTTTTACTATAATTAAGAAACAATGATCAAATAGCTTGACCATGTGGGAGCTTGTACATAATAGAGCACAAAATAAGAAAACATTTGAATTGTTAAGATTGTTCTTATAAATGTTGGATGACTTCTAATTCCTAGTGTGTTATGCAGCTTCACTGTGCCCACTTCAACTTTTTCCTCCTTCTCTCTTTCTCAGTTGGAGCAACTCTCAAAAAAAGGTCCTCTCTGTAAGGCATAAAAATAAATCAATTTAAACCACAAAGAGGTCTTTATTAAACCCTGTTACAGCCAAGAGAAAGAATATGAAACCAGTGTTGAGTTCATTCTTACCTACCCACACACATTTCTGGACTAGGCAAAGAGGAAAAGGATAACTTTACCTTACAAGTAATGAAAGCCAAAATAGAGGGAGGTACCTCAAACAAGTGGTCTGTTATTTTGCAAAGAAAATATTCTTAAGTGGCCCTGGAAACTGAGAAAACTGCATAACTAACATATCTGTATCTTTCATTAAGAAAGAAAACAAAAATGAGACGGAAGAAAAAACTGGGAAAAAACAGTTTCGAGAATAACTGAAAGACATCCTTGGCTTCAGCTCATGTTTAGGACATTTTACTTACTTTAGCAATACCTAAAAAATAGATAGCAATTTTTGTAGTATAATATCTCCTCCCAAAGTTGTTTCCAATACCTTACACATCTGCAGCAACGCCGATCAACTTTAAGGGACGTTTTAAAGTGGAAATTTGCACATTCTTTGTGATGGAGACAGAGTAGTACCTGTATTACATATGTAAGCAGAAGCTTTCTTACAGTATCAGCTTTAGGATGGACATCTTAGTATATAGGGCAGTACAACAAGGCTAAGATAATACATCTGACAAGTGTTCAAATGTCTTAAGAAAATTCTAGCATGACACTGAACTCTGAAAACTGTGAAGTTAATAAAATGAGATTGCAATTTTGGGGACATTTTTCTCAGTTGAGGGCATCAAACTGAAACAAACTATGAAAGGTGGCTGTAAATTAAGGATTCTCATATTGGCAAGAACATCAGCGCTGTCGACTCTTTTCATGGTATGTCACTACTTCTGATGTATCATGGACTTTCTAGTTGTCACTTCATCTCTCAGAGACTTAATTTAAAAGATGCTAAATTTAAATAGCATGATAGGCAAAATCCAGTAGTTCAAGTACCTGGGGAAAGCGTTATTCTGTCCTATGCTTTAAAATTTTGTTTTCTTCATAGAGAACAAATGGATAGTTCACTAGAGCCTAGTTGCGTTAGTGTGGAGACAGGGGCTGTGTAAGATCGTTTTTTCCCAAGGTGCACAGTCAGAACTTTTAAGGGCTTTTGTTGTTTTCTCTCAAAAAGTGACAAATGTGTGTGTGTTTAGTTTAATTGGAGATATGATCTCATCCAAACATAGCTCAAAATGGAGAATTTTGAAGCTCAGATATCACAAGTGAAAGTGGTTGGCATGTGAAACTTATTTTGGGGACCTTCCATGTAGTTTGAAGTGGTTCAAAACTGAAACAACAAGCAAAATCTTCTTCTTTTGATGTTCCTTGTTTTGTTTTCATCTGATTAATGTTCTCGATACCAGTCAAATTGTCATTGATCTCAGATGTATTTTACAGTTCCAAGCAGATCAGTTTATTTTCACCTTTAGATCTTGTTAAAACCAAAGGAAGATTCCTTTCTTTATCTCACTTGCATATAACTGTGGATAATTATAATCCTTGAAATTCAGATGGTAAGAGTATATGTTTTTCATCCTTCAGAAAGCTTTAATTTCCTTTAAACACAGTGTGCAGAAAGATTATTGTCTGTTCTCTGTGCTGTTCTAATTGATTAAAAGAGAAATAACGTGCCCTGCTTGATTCTCTCTGCTTGCTGTGTGGGCCTTGCATAGCAATGAGAGTAGGAAATCTGAGTTGCTGGATCACATTCTGTCTCTAAAGCAGCAGTGGTAGAGAGCTGCACAAATTGCTCGCTGCACAAATTAGCCTAGATTGTAGAAAGCAATCAGCCACAGTGCTTGCTTCAGTCTGGATTAAGAAATGGGATAGGTTAATGAAGTTCAGCAACACAATGCCATTCTCAGTACTTTCCCCTCATGCGTGGGTCTGTGGCAGAGCCATGGCAAGCATTTTTTCTTTTAATAATTAACAGTTAATTTTATAGTGTGCTGTCCCATCACAGACCAAGAGTTTTGACACTTTATTGAAATATGCTGTCATGAACTATCTATCACTGCACATGATGCCTCAAACAGCAAAATGTAAGCAAAATTGTTCTGAAGCTGCATTGATTCTGAGATAGAGGGCTTTTCGTAACGGATAAGCATGACTATAAACCCTGCACATTAAAATGCATGACAAAATCAAGAAAAAGTTTTCATTTCTTGGTAGATGAGTCCCGTTAGATATGCATTAGCACTCATGAGCTCTCACACTCAATGACTTGAGTTTTTTTAAGCACTGATTGGCTTTATAAGTTTCTGAGGCTCTGAAATGGCAGAGTTGGGAAATGCCATCCAATTCACCCTTCTGCCAGTGCAGACTGCTCCTTACTGATCCCTGTACTTCATCCAGACTGAGTTCAAAAAGCTTCAGAAGCTATGGTTACATTATTGTGTAGTTCTTTGTAGTCTGTTCAAGGAGAGTTTTGAAAAATGGCACTGAGTCACCAAGGGCCTGCAAGGATTTGGTGAGGAGTTGCAGTCCTTCTCATTGATTTCTGTCTGGTCATGCACAGCTGGAAAGATGATCAATGAGGAAAAAATTCTACTGGAAATCATCAACCATCTGCAGAAATAAGGAAATGCTTTGATATCTGGTCCTATTGTCATCCATTGAATTAAGAGAAGCATTTTACCAGAATTCATATTTGCTAGCCATGTAAGAAATACTATACCCAGTAGGAAATATGCAGCTGCACTTTTTCTCTTCACCAGAGGATAGGGTTTAGCACAAAGGAGAAATGGCAGCCACATTTCCCTGTGCTGAGCATTAGCTTTAAACTCAATTCTGGAGGTACCAGTTTATGTGTGTGCTCTGTCTAATCTCAGGAAACCCAAACTCAGTGTTACAGGATTCACAGTTCAGCTCCAGGTCTGTCTCAAACCCTGACCATCTCCAGCAAAGATAAAGTTAAATTCCTTTATAAATTATTTTATCTAAAGAGATCTAGATTAAACTATATCTAAGCAGCTATAATAAGTAATTTTAACTTCTCAGCATTTTTAATAAATTCCACATATCTTCATTAATTGGGAATAAGGTATTAACTAAATTTCTCAGCCTGTTGTCCTGACAGTGATGGTATAGAGCTTAAATTCTTCATAGAAGTTACAAAAAGGCTGAATTAGGAAGATACAGAAGAAAACCATTTTAATTGAATTGTTAGAGATTTTAGTAAGGAAACCAGTTTACGAATATTTTCAAAATGTCAGCAGGCAGTCATAAGGTGATCATAATATTGAAATGCATGGGCCAAACCCATCAGGCTTGTTCCTGCCTTCTAAAGCACTTTATTCTGTAGGTTTTGCAAGCATGACTGCTTGCATAAATATTAAATGGTACAAAATGTATCATGTGTTCACTGGAGCACAATGAAGAAGGAATATTTTCACAAAATATGATTGCTAAATTTGGAGTACAGGTGTTACATGTTTTCAAATATAAATATAAATATTACATAAACTGTTCTTGAAATGAAGAATGAACTCTTAAAAATGGATTAATGGATAGTAATGATCCGTTATTCAAGAAACATAATTCTTTATTGACTATAGTAGGGTAAAGGCAGCTTTGGCTTACAATTTATCTAAAGCAGACATAAAACAGAGCTAGAGAGCAGTATATAACAAATAGGATAAAGAAAAAATAGGTTGTTGTTAATATCAATTAGAATTTGTCAAGAATAGAAAATCAATAACAGAAATTAGAGATTAAGCTGAATAAATATGCATGGTTTCTAGAGATATGAAAAATTAAAAAGAAGAATAACCAAGATGAGTACACACAATGTTAAAGAAAGCCTCAGTTTGGTAGTCTCATCTTTAGATTTAGTCAGCAAGATTATCAGTAGTTCACCATAAATATTTTAGCTCTGTATTTGAACAAAAGTATCACAAGGCGTTTTATTTCACACACAGACTTTCCAGTCTTTTCCTAACTTGGAAGGACTACAGAAATTTGTGCTTGGCATTAATATTTCTAAATAGGTAGTTTCTATAATACATGTTCAGAAATCCTAGATAAGGAGATATAGTCTGTTGATGCTCTTTCTAGTTAATCTTGGAGCAGGGTAAATTCTGGTAAAATGAAATAACAACAGTGATGAAGTACCAGCTGTTGTTGCAGTATATAGTGTCTTTTCCCTATTAAAAATGTCAAGAAGGATGTCCCTAGTGCTGGTTAGGCTGACACCTATTCCTGACCAAAAAAAAAAAAGAAATTTCCAATGAAATTAAATTAATAAAGACTCAAAGGACAAGAAAGTAATCAATTTCAGACAGCATGACTTTCTAAAGAGAAACTCTTGTCATAAAACTTGATTTAAATCTCAGACGTCATGGCAGATTTGGTTGATGAATGTAATTGGGTAGAAACGCCGCGTTATGATTTATTGCAAGGGGTCTGACTTTGTGACTTATGACATTCTAATGTACTGAACAGATGTCAAAAAGCTGTTGCCAATGAGAAATTATCCTGGATGGGAGTGATTTCATTGGACTTTCATAGACATTGGTACAAAGCCACATTTTAATCAGTGATCTGGAGATAAATGGAAATGACCCATCAGGGAATTGGTGGATGGCACAAAGACTGATAGGAACTGTAAACAAAGATGCAATCATTCTCAGCCACTGAGATCACAAACCAAATGTACTTTAATGTACCTGCACAGCTGTACAATTACCTCCCAAATATATTACATTTAAGAAAGGGGTGACCTTGACAGGGATGTCTGGGTTGTAAGGGATATGCAACTACCCATACACTCCCAGAATGATGCAACAGGAACAGCGAATCTTGGATGTGAGAAAATCTAAGGGAACAGTTGACTGGGAACAGCTGAAAATTTGAGGAGGATCTGATAGAATTTATTGTAGAACAGGAAAGTATGCCTTGAAAATTGAGACTGCTCAATTCATTTAAGTAAGCAGAAGATACTGAGGGATGACTGATCCCCTTCCTGGGGAGAGTACTAATGGATATTCTAATCCATCAGAGGATTTTAAAACCAGTAGTGTAAGAGTTTAACAAGAACCAGTGTATGAAAACTGAAGCCAAACAAAACTGAATTGTACTAAGACTGGAAGACCTTGTGCACACTATAGATTTGCAAAAGCACAGTCACTAAATTTGCACAATTAGTGAATCAAATGTTTTCACAAATGATAATACGAATATTGGATTTACATAACCAGTAGTATTAGACACAATATACTGAGCTTAGCAAAGCAGTGCAGGTACAGTCTCATTGCTTTCTTTTCTATCTTATTTTCTCTAAATGAATGCTGAGTTATATAAGAGCATTAAAAATATTGAAAATATTCCACATTTGAGTTAGTTAATTATTGTTGAATTTGGAATACAATTTTTTTTTGTAATGGTGATGTTTCTTATTGGAACTGTAATATTATACAATGCTTTTTCTCCAGAATAGTTACTCAATTTAAAAATAAATATGGTTTAATCTTAAGTATAGTTGGACTTGCTCACTTTCCATTGCAACATATCATTCCATCAAGTTTCATTTGTGCTAATGTTCACAAAAATAAATTGCATGTCGTATTTCACAGAAATATTTGCAAAACACATAAAACCCGTTAGTAATAAAGAGTCACAAATAACAATTCCCGTTCCCTTGTAAATAGAATTGACCTCTAATAGAAAAGTCAGAATTGAGAAATTCATGGTTATTTTCATTTGGGAGAACATACTTGCTGCGATGCAACAAATAAATATTTTTACTTTCTCTCTCTCTCTTCTCCTCCATGGTCTGTAAGAACAAAACAATTCTACTAGTAGAGAATGTAACAGTATTCAGCTTTTATGACTGAAGACTGCTGTAATTTTTAATGTCTTAATTACAAATTAAAACAAATGAATGTGGTACTTGGAAAAGGCAGTAAACAGGAAATTGCCATTGTGGGCAGGAAAGGGATCTATAAAAAGAAAACCCAGTTAAGTCAAATTATACAAAGAACACCCAACTACACTTTGCTTGTCAAAATGATTGCAGTTTTCATCTATAAAAAGATGCTTCTGGGTGGTGACTCAAAACCCCTAAATTTGCTATTTCAGATGTAATTTCCCTCATTCCATTCTCCTCTGGTGTCAAGAGTATAAAAAGAGACACACAGATTGCATGCTCCCTCAGCAGACATCCTGTGAGCCAACACAACCTTTTCAGAACTAAATTCTTGACTTTAGTCATACTTGAGTTGGGTCTTCCTGTGTGTGTAGGTATAAATGTGCTACAAAAGTGAAGAAGGATTTTGAATTTGGCCATTCTTATAGTAAGTTTTGCCATCCAAAGATACCTGGACTTTGTCTTTAGTTGGGTGTGGGGGCAGGACTACACTCTCTGTTAAGTGGCTAGGGACAAACCTCATCCCCTTCATCTTTCTTTTTTTTCCTCTTGCCCTTGGCAGGGGAAGCATTGTTTTTTTTATTTTTTTGAGGTGGAAAGGGGAGAGAAGGGCCTGGTAGTTCAGTTGGAGATTTTCCCTCTGGGTCCAGAGTTTCCCCAAAGGAAACTGAAATCCTGATATTTCAAATTTGTGACCTAGACATATGCTCAGCAACATGTCTGTTCCCCAGCGTGCCCAGGGCTGAGTTCACCTTCTGGGGAGATTCTTTATTCAGCTCTGCCTCTCTTTAAGCCTTTCTAGCAGCTGGTGCCCTTCTAAATTCAAGGGCTGCCCTAGGCCAAGAAAAGCCAGAGGCTAAAGGAAAAGCTCTTGTCATCTGCTTTCACCCTTATTAAATGTCTTGTAAGGCAGTTTGACCAATCTTGTGGGAAGACAGCAGCTCCTTTCTGCCCAACAGCCCTGTCTAGACAGGGTCACCTTGCTATGTCCCTGCCAGGCAGGACTGGAATAGGAAGTGCTTCTGAATCAGTCCAGCGTGTAGACAAATGCATTGCTCAGAACAGAGACATAAACTGATAAGCAAAAATAGAAATGAGTGTCATGAAGGAGAATTTCTTCCTTTTCATTCAGATAAGCTGCTATTATTTATTCTTCAATCTGCATTTTGCATAATCTGACATTCAGTAGAATAGAATTTTCCTATGAAAGCTGACCCACATTTAAAGCATTGGAAGATGAAGATGTTCCCTGCATGGCTTGTGGCTGGCATGTCAGATTTTGCCTCTAAGTTGCAAGCAGTCTGAAGTATCCATTGTAAAAGATGTATGAATTTTACAAAGCAAAGCAGGAAGTTTCTATGTACATTCTTCTTTGCTTCATTTGAAACAATAGGCAGCATTTTGTTTTGTATCTGGCTACAACAGTGGGAAGACATGGGCATTTTGAGAGGAATCACATTTTTACTGAATTTCTTTAAAGCCTTTGGTCAAATGATAGTTGAAAAACACTCATGACAAATGTAGCTGGTGCGCGGCACTGAATAGAGGCATGTGTTGAATCTGTGAGTTACTTCTGGTCACAAATACAGCTTGATAAACTAAGCAATACAACCATTTTCTTTGTATGCAGAAGAAAATTCATTTTAGAGATTATCTCTACATATTATTTTATCTGTGATCCTCAACACTTACAGCTAAGCTCTCTTGACACTGTATAGCCTCAGAAGAGTAAGTAACCATAACCAAGACCCAGAAAGGACATTAGCTTTTCCAAAGATAAATAAGTTCCTTTTCAAAATCTGTTACAAAAATATTATGGATGAAGAGCTTGGAAGTCAAAAGTTAAGAAAATGTCATATTAGCATATACTGGCTTGACTCAGCTGCACAGGCATCCTTAATATGTACACTTACCTTCTTAGTCACAGTCACCGGCAATGTATTGTAAGTGAGCAGGATACAAGGCCTTCAGTATGTTGCTATTGTTTCTGATAAACCCTGGTCTGTCCCTATGGTTTTATTAATTGTGAGAACGATGCATTAGTGACACAGCACCTGTGGTTTTCACAGGTTTTTGGAGGAATGACACACTGTATGTCATTAACCAGTGAAGCTGTCAGATAATTTTAGAAAGAGAGTGAATACTTGATATTTCTCCTTTTCAGAATAAGTTTAATTTTCTATGAATGGAAAGAGTGTCTGAATTTAGAACTGAAATCCATTTATTTACAGCCCATGTATGTTGCGGTGGCTCAGCCCACTTCGCGGCTGGACAGCATTCAGTGGGTGGATTTCCCTGTCTATGACTCCGACCCGGGGGGCGGGTCGGGGGAGTAGAGCCGCCACCATCTGGGTGTCGCCCCTGCGACATCTCCTCCCTTCTTTCCAGATCCTTCTTTTGTTCCCCATTTTCTATTAGTTGCCTGTTGTCATGTTTATTCATTACCTTCATTGCATATGCAATCTGGTCTGGAAAGTTCTTTTCTCTTCGGTTGTCGATTGGTTTCTGTTTGTAAGTCCCTCCTTTGTATTCCCCTGATTTGTTATCTGTCATTCCCCATCAATTCCCTATTGGTTTGTACCCCTTGTTCCTCCCCTTTTTGGTACCCCTCAAAAGGAGGCTTGTGGCCACGCCTTGCGCCTTTTTTCTTGTCGTTCGCCCTTCAACGAGTTCGCCTGTTACCTTGTTTCTCCCTCGCGGGACAATAAAGCTGGAACTTTGAGCACAAGAAAGAGGTCCCTCAGCCCTTTATCGCCTCTCAGTTGCTCGGCAACAGCGGTGCTGCAGCCTGCCTGCTTGTGGGTCTCCTGCAGGGAGCCACCAGCTGCTGACAGGGCAGGTGCTTTCTCTCCCGAGGACCGGGACACCGGACCTTGTCGCCTGCCGTGGCCTCCGGGCAGCCAGTGGCCAAAGCGACACATGTATAATGTAGTCTTTAACTATAGAATTTTACCATAGTTCTCTGTTGATATTCTGATCTATAGAGACCATCATCTTTTGGTTGAGAGAATAATTTGCCTTTCATACATAATCAGCCCTGAGCTTCAGCTGAAAAAAAAAACCTCAGGATGCTATATATGTATATAAAATCCTTATTCAAACAATTCCCTGTTCTCTTGCATTACAGTATACAAGTAGTTTAAGGAAATAGTCTTAAAAACTCAACTCCTTTTGCATGTTGTTTGATCT
This sequence comes from Gymnorhina tibicen, assembly GCA_013399875.1. Classification (NCBI taxonomy): domain Eukaryota; kingdom Metazoa; phylum Chordata; class Aves; order Passeriformes; family Artamidae; genus Gymnorhina; species Gymnorhina tibicen. Next base: position 1,596,031 of record VXAZ01001836.1, on the reverse strand, counting down.
GTTTTCCTACCACAGTTCAGAAAGTTCAGCAAGTACAGTAAATAATGCACTATGTGTCCCAGAGCCATGTATTCCTGACAATGTTAATGTGCCATGTTCATATGTACTTTGTATTCCTAATAATATTCAGCATAGAGATGGGTCTTCAGAGTGAAATTCCACAGTTTATTGTATTACTAAGTATTTAAATCCATGGGCAAAAGTTTAAAACCAGATCCAAACTTTGCTCAATTTCTCTTGCTTTTACTGAGAGTCTTATAAAAGCTTATGCTTCATTGAGTTCTAAGAAATCTTCAATGTCTGATTTTCTGGTTGCAGTCATTGTAACTCAAAATTTCTCTGTTTTATATATTTCAAATAAATATGTACCCAGTTAGGACACTGGTATCTTGTGCTTTGGAAGAAAGGGAAAGAGACTGAGAAAAATGTGAAAGGAGTGACCTCTCAAATGAAAATACATATTCTGGTTCTGTACTCTATCGTTGTGTGACAGTCATAGGATGCTCCTGATGACTGAATAGAAGAAATAATCACATTCATGAGTGAAGTTGCCAGAATTTTGTGTGTTTACAAAAGGCTTTTGCTGGTTAGGAAACATAGGAGTAAAATTAACTGAGGAACAGAGGTTGTGTGTGGTAAAGGTATATAGGTTCAGAATTGCCTGATGACATAGAAGAATTTACAGGTTTTCTAATCTTGAGCATTGGGATATTTTTATCCAAAAGCTACTGAGTCCTTCTTAGTGCTGGGAAGTGCTTCCGAATTTTTTAAAGGTTCTGTTAACAGGACTACTGAGATGAGTAGCAAGTGGGGGAGTCTGAAATTGGGAGGCGTGGGTGGTGTGCTCCTCAGGAACATCCTAAAGCTTTGAAATAGAGAAATAATTGCATTTGGGGGAGGGGGGGGGAGGGGGAAACACCCCAGCTATCTGAAAGTGAGGAGATTTGCTTAAAGGTGTACAAACTGTATTACAGACATTTCCTTTGCCTGCTGGCTGCATATACCATTCTTTCTCTCACAGCTCTTTTGTTTAATATGTTTTTTTCTGGGTCAAGGGCCTTTTCTAGGGTTTCATGGAATGCATACCTTGTAATATAAATTTTGAAAAACTGCTTGTAAACCTCACAGGTAAGATGAAAATATGTCCAAGGCCCTGAATTAGAGCTGCTGTCATGTTTCCAGTGGAGCCCCACTTTCGGAAGACAGTGAAGGCAGTGATTTCTGCTACATAGAGAACACCTCCTGCTCTCGCTGAGCAGCCATGGGCCAAGCTCCTAGCTCTTAGATAGATCCTTTTAAAGCTCATTAGTGAGAAACACTGGGTTTTTTGGTAGCTTAAAGGGCAATTTCCAGATTTTGATGTCAGTGCTGATGTGCAGCAGTTGTGCTCAGTTTCTCTGTGGTTATTTCACAGCAGTTTCCTTGGTTACAGTTGGCTCTGTTTTGCTGCTAGTGACATGTTTCTTATAAAAGCTGGTAAGTGATCACCCCCTCCGTGTCACCTCAACCAGGAGGTGCCTCAGGCAGCCCCAGTGCAGCCGAGCTGTGCCATGCAGAGGGAGGTTGTGCTCTCTCTGCTCTCAGCAGAGTGCAGATGCTCACGTGTGCTTCACAAAATCTGCAGTGCCCAACTCCATCTCTCAGGCATTAGGAAGTGCATTAGGAAGTGCTTCAATACTTCAAAGGAATGGGTCCTTCACCAGAATTTTCAAATTCTTATAGGCAGAGTGGTAGGAATGCCTGGAAAAGGGAGAGAGCCAGTGTCATGGGTAGGAGTTAAAGGGATCTATCCTCTGACCCACCACATGAGGGATTTCAGTTTGCATATTTCAGAAGTTTCTGAAGTACTTCCCAGAGTCATTCAAAAATGCAAGGGATAAGATTCAGGAGTTGTGACTTGCTGGAGATAGCAGTTAAAAGCAGAATCACAATCAGAAGTCAATGTTCCTGCAGTTTCCACTTCTTAAATAGCAATAATATGGGTGTTTCAGGCTACTGTTAGCTACCCTGGAGATTATTATGAAAGTAGTAGTTCAGCAACTGATGTTAGAGCACTATTATTTCAACAGAATTAATAATAGTAATAATAATAAACAATAACAACAGTAATTCCATGGATATGTTACTTGCAGAAGGAAACATAGAGCTCCAAAAACAGATGTAGCAGTCATAACAGCTTCCACACATAGAAGAATCCCTGCTAGTAAACAAAATTTAGTGGCAAATCTGTATATGTTGTCTGACTGTTTCAGCATCTTGTCAAAAACTCCTCTACTGTCTTTGGAAAGATATTCTGGATTTTCCTGATGTTCCTAGTAAAAGGAGACAAAAGCATTGCATTTGTTTTCTTGCCATCATCTAAAAAGTAATCATGTTGTAAATTATTCAGTAGCAACTTGCATTTTTACTTAGCTATCTGAGTAGTTAACACATTCAGCTGAATTACATTTACCTATATTTATAGTTAATGATTTATACAAGTGTTAGCCATCTTGGGAAACAGGCTTTTTTAATAATTCTATCCACTGTGACAAAGTTTCTACAAAACTCTTAAAAAGATGAGGGCATACATACATAACTACCCTGGTTTCCTCCAGTAGAGAAGTATCTACAGCGAAAATACTAATATAAAGTATAACTTAATTTTAAAAGAGAATTATCAGATTAAATTTGCTCAGATTATAAATGTAAAATCAATTTGTGAAGTAATTTAAAATCAATATACATATTCCCTTGTGCTTTTGTTCTTTTAAAATATCCATTGATCAATGAACAATCTGTTTGCTTTAACTTCCACATTAGTCCTTACAGCACTGAATGAAAAGTTCAGTGTTGGTATAAAAGATCTTGAATTAAATTTTGGTTTGAAACTTACTGGATAGGAGAGCAGATGTGGATTGCCTCATTCAATTACCCTGGCTGTTTCTAAAAGTAAATGGCAAAATGTAAAAGCAATGTCAGTTTTATAAAGTAAAGAGGGTATTTTTTTTAATAGGTTATGAAATATAGGCATCTTTTAACCTAGTCAGTTCACATTAAAAAACTCCCAGGATTGAAAAAACCAATGTAAAAAGAAATTACAAAAATAACTGTGATCTGAAGAAATTCAAGGGAAAAAATGTCCCAAGTTATATAGCATTCTCTCTTGCCTTTTGTTCATGGCATAACTAAGAGAGAATTTAATCTCCCTGTTTCAAATATCCATTAAAATACTTTTGTTTCTACTTTTCAGCAGAAAAGCAAGATGGGGTCAACTTCTGCTACTCAAATTTATAAAGATACATGGGAACCTTATTGATCTGAAGGAACTGGAAGAGCCCCAGTAATGAAAAAAGAGGTTAACTGCTGTCAAGAACTGCTGTTTCTTTAAGCTTATACTGAAGGCTGTATAATTTATAACGGACTGGGGAGAAGAATTGGTTTTGAAGCCCTGCATTTTAAATTTGATTTTAAATTCTCATTCCATATATAGTTTTTCATTGCTTAATGTAGTGCCAGATCTATTTCTATGTAGTCAGCATCTCGTATATGAGGAATGAGTTTCTGAGCTGCTCCTCCAGCAGGGGCATCACAGAAAATGCAGTTTAGTGCAAATGAAGTTGTAAAGGAGTGAGGCATGCTTTCCATTTTGAGTTACTTCTGACATTGACATGACCCTCAACACAATCAGCTGCAGGGTGGATCAGCTCACTGTAGCTCCTGCAATCTCCTGGTATAGCTGTCATGGTGCACTAAGACCTCATTTTTGGCTCTTGTGCCCAACAAGTTTCTACTGGCAGAGCATGTTGGCAGCAGTGGTGTGTGGTACCAGTGCCAGCACCTCGGCTCTGGTACCAGTACCTCAATAACACCCAGTTCTAAATCTGTGAGACAGTGAATTTCAGCCACTGTGCTCCTGCCTGCGCCACCCTGGGCAGTTGATCCAGCCTCACTGAGTCCCACCTGGCCCTGCAGCACCCCTGTCCCCGGCCAAGCACTGGCACGCATCTGGACTCTTCACTTGAGCAGAGGCAAAATGGCCACGCTGTGCCAGCTCTGGTGTCACCAGCAGTAGTCGTATGCAGGTCCCTAGGAAAGAGTAGGATAAGAAGAAGCAAGTGCGATACTTTTGCATCTTCTCAGACTCCAGTTAGCTAAGTGTACTTCCCGAGATGGATGTGTCTGTAATTATTTCCTTTGGATTTGTCAGCTGTGTACTTGACCAGTCTCTCTTGAAAGGGTGTAGATTTTCAGCTTGCATAACATCCTTTGGCACTAAGGTCCACAAACATACTGTGCATGGCATGAGGAACTGTTTCCATCCAGTCAGCTGCTTTGAACTTCACTCCTACTACCTTTGTTTGATACCTCCTAAATCTGGTACTGAATCAGAGTACACAGCCACAAAAACATACAATGAATTTAACCTGCCACTTTGTCATCCAATCTCATAAGGTTCTTCTACAGGTCTTTACAATCAGCCTTCATCTCTGCCTCTCTAAACAGTGCACCTCATTTGCAAACTTCTTCACCTTGCTGCAGACTCCTGGCGGGGTGTGACAAACAGCAGCTCCTGGCAAGCATCGCCAGGGAGCTCCACTCACACCACATTTGCACTGCAAAACCTGGCTGTTTGTTGGGGGTTTTTCTTCTCTACGTTGTGTCTGCCTGCGAAATAACACCTATTTGTTTCTGTGTAGGCCTCTCTGTGCTGCTCTTACACACCTAAATCGGGTTGCTGTACTTGTGCAAGTGTCTGTATTTCATTCTAGGACATTAAATACTGCAGTATTTAACTTCTGTGCACCCACGTCCTTTATTGGATCTAGCCTGAAGTACACACCAACACTGTTCCTTTGTAAAGAACAAGCAGACTAGGAAAGCATTTGAAGGTACTACCTTTTTACAGTCCTTTACTGGGAACCCAGCTACACTTCTGAAAGACTGATAAATGTTGGGCTGAGGATGTCTGCACAGTCAGGAGGCTGAAGCCTTTCTTTTGCCCAGACTTCCTCTCATACTTCTCTCTCATCAGTAAGTCTTTGGATCTCTGAAGACATGTATCATTGAAATGGGGAAGCTTATGTGGGAGACAGAACTAGACGTGCTTTGGAGCCTGGGTGAGACCTGCTGCAGGGCATCTCACTCTCAGTTTTTTGCAGGTGGATCTCAGCTATGTCTGCTGTACTTTAAGCCACAGGATTCCCTTCACAAACCTGTTTCCAAATACACATCAAAAGGGATTGCATAATCCTAGAGGTTAAGTCAGCTTTAGTAAATGGCTTCATGTTGTTCAGAAGATATGAAAACCTCTCCCCCGTGATTAGATTTCGTTTCAATATAATTCATTTATTTACTTAAACATGATTCACATAAAGAGACTGAAAGACGAACAGTGAAGATTAATCATTATAAAATAGTAATTACAGGAAAGAGTCCTAATTGACTTATCTTTTGAACCCAACAGGTATTTACCCTACCTGGACAGTAATGAATTCTTACTGTATATTACAGCTGAAACTCCAGCTATCCAGAAACTATAAAGCTGAACTAGCCCACTTTTTCTTAAAAAGAAAAGAATGCTGGAAAAAAAACAGGAAAAAATTTTCCACTTTTGGAGAGATTATTAAAAACATACCAAACCAGATACTACATATACTTTTTTTATATGTATGTATATACACACGTACAACTCAGAACTATATATGCATATTTGTATCTCACATACTGAACTAGAATGGTGCAATAATTTTAAACATAACAAAAGTCAGTGGCCAAGACATTAAATGAATATATCTGGGAAAAGATAAATCTTCCAGCATGTCATTACAAATGTGCCATTACTTCCATTTTGCTTTCCAGCCCATCAAGTGTTAGTGGCTTTTTAGGCTGCAACAAACTTCTGGAGAGCCCTCCAGATCTTTAAGAACTCATCAGCTGTCTGTGAGGACTTAGCTGTGGATTTGCTCCCTTCTTCATACAAGTCCCCACTGACTCCTGGGACGTTCCCACCCTATATTCATGTCCTAGCTGCCAGGTCTCACTCCCTGTTCCACTCCATACTCCCAGGGTTTGCCCCGCATCCATGTGCGCTGGGGGAGCAAGCAAGTTCCTGCTCCCCTGGGAGTGCAGCGCAGAACCCAGAGGGCAGCAACCATGAGAAGGCAAAATGCAGCTTTCCTCTTCTCCATTCTGAACTTTCTTAACAGAAGCATGACATTGCTGTGACTAAGAGCCAACTGCAAACAAAGTACATTTGTACCCTTTGTTGTGCACGTAATATAGAAATCATTCTAAAGCTCTGTCCTTAGATATTTATGTACTATGCATTTTACGTGTGTGGAAAATGGGTTATGTTTGATGTGTCAATCTGCTTGCCCTTGCATCATGTGTACTTGCCAATACCCTCTGCAGCAGTGAGGGTAGTAGTGAATCAGCTCAAAGCCTCATTAATCAAGAAACCATAAAGCAAATACATTTAAAATGTTATTGTTTTGTCATCTCTGGGGGAGGATCAACATAGGTTATGACCTCTCATAGTATTAAATAGAAATAGATGATTCATGAATTCCCACTAGCTGATAATGGCATGAGAATGAGCCTATATTTAGCTTTCTTCTGGCTTTTTTGTGTTAGGTTTTGACCATGATTGTTTATGACCATGATTGTTTATCAAAATTCTCTCTCTTGGAAATAGCAGTAGTGTTGCAAGCACTGTATTGGGGTCTTATCATGAATGAATTGGTAGGAAGGTTGAAAGGAAACAACTTCTACTCCATTACCTTGTTAATCAGCACTCACAGAAAAAAAAATCCTTCCCAGAACAGAATGGGGATTATTTGATACGAGAGAGATTTGGGAGTTGTTTATAGAAAAGTCCCTAAAGCCTTTGGACTAAAACACAGCTGCAGTGCTGAAAGCAAATCAGATGCTGGATTGTATTACTGGGGTAAACAAAGTGAAGCAAAGCCTGGGAGGGGATGGTCTTGTTACATAAGACACCACTTACATTGCATCAAAAATGCTATAACTCCTATTGTGTCCTGCACCTCCGGGTGTAATTGCTCTTGAAACAAAGGAACAAAGCAGAACAACCAAAATGATGACAAGTTTCAAATAGTTAGGCACTGAAATGCTGAAAATTATTACATTTTCTTTCCATGGGGAAAAAAAAAAAAGAAAAGAAAAGAACACCTTTAGAGTAGTCTATTGAAAGTGTTTGGGTTTAGCATACAAAAAGCTAACCTGGATATAGGTGCATTTCTTTTTTCACAGTCAGAGAGAGAAAAAAATGAAGCTAAGTAATGTGAAAATCAGATGATGGAAACATAATGAAGGCTAATGATCACATCAAATAGGTTACCAAAAACCTATTGAGGGCCTTTAAAAGATATCTCTCTGCCTTTCAGAACACATAGCAGAAAAAAGGGTAGAGACTTACAGGAGCACGAAAGAAAATGATATATAGAGCACAAAGAGGAGCAGGTTTAACAATGGGACATGTCACTCTGTTCTCTACTCTGTAAGTCCTTACCCTGTTTTCATCACTATGTATCTGCTCCATGTTCCTGTTCCCTCTTTATCAGCAGACTTTGCCTGTCAGAGTGTGAGATGAGCTCACTTTTTTTATCCTGTTTTTGTATGGAAATAAGTCTCATGGAATAGCACTGCTTCTGTGTTATTGCTGATCTTTCGCACCCCCTTAGGATCTTGGTAACCTATGGGGCCAATTTTAACTGTATGTTATCAGATGTATTTCAACAAATTTCATTAATAGGTATGGGATAGAAGAGAAAAAGAGAACTTTCAAATGTCCTGAGCTGCATTATAACCTCAAGACTGGTTAAACATCAGAAAATCCATATCATCTCTCGAACTCATTATACAAATGCCTGCAAAACTATCTTCTTGATTGCTAATGCTCATAGAAAAGCTTCCTTAATTTCTTTTCCAGGAAACTCTTAAAATAGAGAAGTTTTGGAGTTTGGATCAAACTGAAGAAGCCAGTATATATCCAACAGCCCTGCTCAATATTCTAGCTTTACCAACTGGTCCAGCAAAAGATATTAACTGTCTCCAGAGATCTTGCCCTTGAACAGGATACTACATCTCAGTATATGTCATATTTATTTATGTCGTATTTATGACATAAGCAATATCATGTGAAATAACTGGAGTTATTTTATACTGAATACAGTATAAAATAACTATAACGTATCTTTACAACTAAAATAAGATCTTAAGAAATTCTTACAATGTACAGTCTTGATGTTATGCTGCTTGAATGTTGAGGTATTCGTTCATTCATCTGCTTTTGTATCAAAGCTGTATTTTAGTTCTGTATATGGATTTTATATGACCATTACTCACAGGAAGAAAAAAAAAAACCACGAGAGAAACTCACTCTTGAATGTGAAGCACTTCATTTGTGTGGAATCCACTGCTTCTAGAGAACACTTAAGACCAGTCATCTGCTGAGATATTTTTAAAAGTTGATTTGCATTCAATATTTGGACTATTATTCCAGACAAAACCAATATTTACTCACAGGACAAAGAGGACAAGTATTGGTTGTTCACTGCGATAGTCTGGACAAGTTTCCCATCTATCTTATCTGTAATTGATTGTCCAACAAAATTAGGAAGCATTTTCTATTTTCAAAAAGTATAACTCAGAAACTTTGTTAATGGTATTATTGAAAGTTTTCTGCAAGAGGGAACTGCAATTTGCTGGTTTAGTAGCTCTTAGTATTTAATCCCATATAGCTGAACTGGCTTATTTTTTTGGTTTTTTTTTTTTTCCTTAAGAGAAAAATACAAAACACTGTAAATGCAGAGTAGTACCTGATTCTTGCTAAAACATCATGTAGGGTTGCAAGATTTCCAAGCAAATTGATAACTTACTGTTGTTTGATAAATGAATAGTGATGATTATTGATTTGTAAGAATCCTTTGGAAAAAGATTCCATATTTTCTAGAAAACTTGAACCCACTAAATTTTGTTTAATTGGAAACATTGACTTATTCTAGTTACAGATATATATGCATATGAATTAAGTTGCAGGTTACGAAATTTGTGTCTATACAGGGCTGTGGTATTATCCAGTAGAGTAACTATGGCATTTCAAATGCCAATCAGAATTATAAATAGAAGTGTGTCTTGAGAAATATTAAGGTTCATGAAAAAAAGAAAAATCTTTCCAAACTATCTCTTCCATTATTTCATTCTTGTTTTAATGAGGGACCTTTTGGGGAAATTGCTATGCTTGAATAGCATGAAGAATGTCTGTGACATTTTATTTCATTCACCTGTGTCCCTGTCTATTGTTCTCCTCAGCAGTCCAGAAATGAAACATTTCATGAGCTATTTGCTCTTTACTGGCCATTTAATTATTACACACCTCATTTCTTTTGTTTAGTTGTTAAATAAAAAAAAATAATAATTTTCTGTGAGTTTGGGGCTACTTTATAATTTCATAGGACATTCCAAGGTGTGTATGTTGCTGCAAGATAACACTGGCAGGTCACTAAAAGCATTCGCCTCTGCCTCAACGCCCACAAGGCATGTGTTATCTCAGAGTACCACACGTCCCGTTAAGCCTTACAGTTTCTGTGGCTGATGGACAAGGATACTGTCAGGGTCTTAACAGAAGTGCTACTTCTGTATGTTTATAGCTCTCCCGTTGTCTGCAGCTCAGTGCTGAGATGCGCATCCATCGTATATCGTGTGTGTGTAATGGGGAGGCACTCAGACCAGTCAAGAAAGGAATAGGCGTAACACTAGTTTCCTTTGAAAACCTGTACAGGTGTGGACACATCTTGAGTGCAGAGCTGCTAGTGGGCTGAGATGGCCCAAAAGGAACATAAAGAACACTGCCAATATGTCAAATTATTTTCTTGTTTAAGAAAGAAAGTCAGTAGAGAAGGCATTAACAAAACAAGATTTACAAAGACTTGCTGTAGGTTGACTCGTCAATCGTCAGGTGTAAGAAAATGACGCATTGGGAAGGCTTCTTATAGGTAATCATGTATTTTACTTGCTTGGCATTATATGTTTCTAATAAAAGCTCTTAGAAAATCTGAATGAAATAAATTTGCTGTGCATTAGGAGTAAAGTCCTAATGAAAAAATTTGCTTAAACATCCGCTTATACTTGAGATCGATTTGAGTGAGATTATTCAAATGCTTTAAATTAAGCCTACTCTTAATGGGGACCTAATGTCTAGCCTGCTACTCTCAGGCATTAGACATCACTCTCATTAAGAATTACACATCCTAATTCCCTGTATAATGCCATGTGTATGCATCTCTAGCAGCCATTATGCAATTATACATCTTAATTCCTTGTGTAATGCTATGTGTATATATCTTTAGCAGTCATTATGCAAGACAAAACATCTAATTGGATCCCACAGCAGCAGTGGCATCTGTCAAAAATCAGAGAAATGAGAATTTCCTTTTTTTTAGAGGAAGGCTTTTCAAAAAATAGCAAATGTGTGCATTATTCCTTGACTGCAAGGGAAATTCCTTTTTTTAAATCCATTGTCATATTAATAGTTTTGGTGGTATATACATACTATAAATACAGAAAATCATGGTTTTGCATCATGTAAAGTTGTTTCCACTTGGAAGCTTGTATGTGTCTCATCAAGAACAGGTGCTGTCATGTAATTCTGCTGGGGTGGGTGTGCACGAGTCTGTGTGTGTGTGTGTGTGTGTGTACTGAGCAGACAGGTAGATAGTTCAAGTATCCAGGATGGTGGACAAGCTAGAGCAAATAGTTCTTAATTCTGACTTTTGAATCTTATCTTAACAATTGATGAGCATTTAACAGACTCCTGAAAGTGGACATTGACTCCTGAAGAGCTAGAGTTCATAAGCATTTGTATAAAATGACCTGAACCTAAATGTGGGATTAATTTCCAACTTGTTCCTCGAACATGAGACTGAACAAAATGTTGATACAAACCTTGAATTTTGTAGCTTTGGACCGTTTTTAATTTAAAAACATAGCACTCTCTGTTAATGGAAAATAGAGATAACTTGAACTGTAAGTCAAATTGCATCCTTTTCCTGTTAATACCTACCAGGTTTTCATGAACTACAATTTTCTCATAAAGCAGCTAAGAAAAATGATGCACACTTGACTCTCCAGTGGGAAGATAACAGATATCACAACTTACAGGAGCAAATTAAAGTCCATCTCTATTTGACAAATGTGATTTTGCCACTTCAGTACAAGCAGGCATGCTTTGCCTCTTTTTGTTTTGCTGCTTATAGAAAAATTCCAACCTCCTATGTATCCAAAAATGAGATTGAAATCAGAAAGAGATTGTGTCACACAGTTTTGGCACACAGTCAAAATAAACATACTACACAAAGGTAAGACATCAGAAGACTCCAAACAAGGTTTTCTTATTGATCCTTATTTATCAATAAGCTACAGTAATAGCCCCCAAATACTGCAGTAAGACAACTGAGAGCTGTAGTGATTTGGGGTCATTATTGTCGAGTGTTTTCAAGACAGTTTGCAAAAGTAACCTTTCTTTGTTTTCTATGTGAGCTGGTAGGTTACCTTTGAAGCCAAAGAATAAAAATACAGTGGGGTCACACACTAACTGTGACTATTTTCTCTTTTCTTTGCATTAAATTCCCAATAGCAAAGGAATTTGAATTTTGAGGGGAAAAGATAAAAAATTACAACATTTTCCCACCAGATTATAATTATTTCAAGGATAATGATACATTTCTATTTATGAGTGACCCATGGGTGTGTTTCTTTCTCCTTTGATTTGTGCAAAAGCTCCCCCCCAAAAAAAACCAAAATACAATGATTAGCAACAGAATAGAATCACATATAAGCTTAAGTACTGGGGATTAGACACACATTAATAATTTCCTCAGGATCAGTTATATCTGAATAATATATTTTTAAAAAGTGCAAAGTTTCTTCTTTTTTTTCCCCCTATGATTAATTATCTGCTTTCTATGTGGGTCCCTCATACAGAATTTGGCTCATGCTACCCTAATTTCCATTGGCTCATTTGCATAGAATGCCTGAAGCATATACCTCAGGAGGTAGAAAGGGTGAGTGTCTCCAAACACATACCTTTTTATTCCTATCACAAGAATACACCAAAGTCATGTGCTTCATGGCTGGAAGGCTTCCAAGTGTGGCCACTTCCAAATCTTTTGAGAGTAGGGAAGGGGATGAGAGGAAGGGATGATGCACCTTATGTTTGACAGCAGTATTGTTCTTTGTTGTTGGGATAGTGGTATTGTTAGCATTGTTATAGTTGTATTATTGCTTTCATAAAGTTCTAACAGCAATTATGAGGTTCTTTCTATCTTCGGGAACAATGTGAGAAGAGTAATGCTTCCAGCTATTAACAAAAGGAAAATGAATGTACTGGGAGAGAGGGAGCAAAAAAAAAAAAAAAAAAAGGAGAGGAATTTCAATAGCTTTAAGACAAAAGGTTTTTAAAGGTTTAAAGGCATGGGAAAAAATAAAAAAGAAAGGTAGTGAATAGCTTGAATTTTGTTTCAGGAATGCAATCAAGAGAGTCAAGATGTAAATGTAGCTAGAGAAATGGAAGGAAAAAGTGAATTTAGATGGAATGAATAAGAAGGGGGGGGGGCGGGGAGCCCAGCAGGAGGTGCACTACTGCAGCAGAATATCTCAAACGAGAAATATTTAGGTATGTGCTGTACTTGACTAGTGAATCTTGATGCCATACAGCCATATGAATTCATATCCTAGATGTCAGAAACATGCAGGTAGGCTCTGATCCTGAGCAGCTGTAAATTAATGTAGGTCCACTGGAGAAAATGGAGTCATACCCATTTGCATAAGCCTGGGAACTGGCCATGATAGCAAGAAATTTCACATATAATCAGATCATCAGACCACAATCTAATTATCACATGACAGGAATTAGTGAACTCCCTTTCTTATTAAAAATAAACAATAAGCCCTATCACATTGGTTTCTTAGCAGCAGTACGTGAATGAGGAATTCCTCAGCTATGTGTGCTTATTCTAAAGACCTAGGCAACTTGCATTGCAGTTTTTAATTCCAGAAGCTAAAAAACATGTACCAGTTCAGAGTTCTGACAACAAGAGCTGTTGCTAGGCACAGGGATGTCCTAGAGGTACTTGGATGGACTGGATCATGCTTTCCTAGATTTCGGGCAAACTTTGTTTCAGCCAGCACTGGTATTTGGATGCACTATGTGAAATTTGTCTTCTTGCAGTGGATCTTTTGAACAAAGACTGTTTCATTAATATTTTTTTGGTCAAACATAAACTGTTTTTATACAGAGGTCTGGTATATTCCCGTGTTATTCAGAAGTTCCAGTTTGGAGTCATCCTTCTGTACTCACATGTGCAGGTACACATTTCCATGGGATTTAAGGATTGCATCTGCTTTTCTGACTGTGCTGAGGAAAGGGTGAACATCTGCACTTTGGTTTAATGTTATTTGTTGTGCCATCCAGAGTGTAATTGCATATCATACGTTTAGTAGCAGTGAAATTTATTCTAATTGTGGGTCCTAGGACTGCACTGGCTTTTTCCATGTACTTTGTCACCAAATTCCCTGCCCAATTCATCAGCAGACTCATACTTTCCTTGGTCTTCTTGCGGGTCTCCTACTATTTTTAATTGACTTCCTGATGGTCAGGATGGACCATTGTTGAGCTGGAGGAGGTGATCCTTGAACATCAGCCACTGTCCATGACCTTTGTTTTCTCCGGGGCTGGCTACCATGGCACTCTTTGGCCCTGAATAGGCCAAAGTAGGTTTTCCTGAAGTCCAGATTTATGGTCCTGCTTTTTGCCTTGTTCCCTCCTCTCATGATCCTGAGCTCCATCAATTCAGGGTTGCTGAAGCCTAGGCTACCTCCAGTCTTCACGTATCAACTAGTTCTTCCTTGATGGAAGTGCAGCAGACCATGTCCCCTTGTTGGCACCCCCATCTTTTGTGTCAAGAAATTGTCATCAATGTGCTCCAGAAATCTTCTAGATTGCTTGTGCCTTGCTGTTTTGCCTCCCAGGCAACTAGAGAAATGTAGTGCTTCTTGGGTGATTTGTAGATGTCAGAAATCCAAAGAAAAGTAAGAAAACTGCTGAGTGGTAAAATTATCTTGATAAACATGAAATATTTATGGAGCGTATTTTTTGTAGACAGGGATCTTGCTACCTGTCAGTATATGCTGACGCAGGACAATATTTGCTGGTTTTATACACATGTATATGTATTCAGAATCTGAATGGAGTTTCTTTTGCAATAAAATGTTCATTGTGTGGTTCTTCAAAACGGTGCTGAGACTGATGCCTTGAAGTGGCTACCTAAAAAACAGAGACTAGACAAAGAGTAAGGGAATAAAGGTAGGTATTTATTTGAAGGGCCTTCAAAGGTACACCCTGGGGAGCCAGAGGCTATTTCCAGAATGGACCCCAAGATGAACGACGAGTCACGAGTTTTTCACATTTTTATAGGTTGGGTCCATTTGCATATCAGCATAAATTCACCAATTAAAACTTTAGCTAATGATGCAATTTCTTCAACTTCTCCACCTCTCTTGTGGTCCTAGTTTACACTTTCAGGCCTGGGACAGTCTGAGTGTCCTTGAATAGTAAGCTCAGAGAAGCTTTGTTGCGTCTATCTGGCCTAGGAGAGCAGCCAACAAGCCACAAGAAACTTCAGTTACACACTAAGCGATCCAGAACTTGAGAAATATAAAAGTTAAAACCTAAGGCATCAAGACAAGTGCCAAATTGTATTTCCTGTAAACCAGGTAATGTTCTAAGCTCACATTTCAGGGATCATTTTTCGGTAGTTTGTATAATTTCTTTACAGAAATGTCTAGGATCAACAAACCAGAAAAGGATTAGTTTGAAAGGTCAGACAAGAAGTCACATTATTGACTTGGTATATACACTGTGAATACAATTAGCACAAATTCTGTAAGTTTAAAAAATCATTCGTGTTTCAAAAGAAAAGTTCTTGAAATCACACAGCCAGACTTTGAACCAAAAGGAAGGTACAGAAATTGAGGTATCCTTAGTGGGAGCTCTGCATTGTGACAGGGTATTCCTGGCATAAACCAGTCCAGCTATCTTTTTTTTTTATTAGATCTGTGTTTTTCAGGAAGCATCTGCTTTTGTTCCTTGAAAGATGAAGCAGGATATTTTCATCATTATTCCAGTGCTTTCTCCAGCAGTGTTTGTAGAACATTTTGCAAAGATGATGCTCCATTCAGAAGAACCAAATATGACGGTTTAAAAAAATTCTTGCAATTTCTTTCTCACTTCTAAACAATTTTTATTTTAGTTTATTCCCCTTTCAGATTACTTGGAATTGTAGATCTTTGGTTTAAATCCATCCTTCAGAGCTCGGAGTTGATGGAGTTCCAAGGTCTGGCTACATCTAATTTTAGACTGAGGCTTAACACCAAGTCTTCATCTGTCTTTGAAATTTGTCCAAAGTTTCTCAGTGTTATTCAGTGTCAATATTCAGACTTAGAGACACCTCTAATTAGAACCCTCTTATACAGGGTTTGGTTTTTTTTTGTTGATTTGGTTTTGTGTGGTTTTTTGTTATTTCCAGTAAAGTACTAATCACACTCAAATTTGAAACAAGCAGATGTTGAACTGAGTGGTGCTGGTCTTTGAAGAGAACATGGATTGGATTTGGTGACTGTGAATTAGTTATGCCCTAATTTTAAAAGATTCACTTCTTCATAAGATAAACATAAATTAGAAGCAGAGTAAAGACTTGAGGTCATTCTTTCCCCTCCGCCCTCAAAAAAAACCCCAAACCCCAAACCAAACAAACTAAGTTTCTCTCGGAAATATCCTAATGCCCTTAATCTGGTCACTAAGAGGGAAGGCATGCTCACTGGATCCTTGTGCAGAACTTAGGCATTTCCTGAGAACAGAGAGACACACAAATGTGTTCATTATTTTATGCTTTCCCTAGTACATGAACTAGATGTGTGTTTACAGTTCTAAAAAGGAAGTGCTACAAACAGGAGATATCATTGACCCAATAAAACACTTAAAAGAGCACCACAGTTATCCCAGATACATTATTTATGCTATTTTATTTGCTCAATGGTCATATTCAGAAGGATGTTCTTTTTACAGGGCTTCAGCTGTTACCAGATTCAAGAGAAGTAAGATGCAATGCCCTTGAAACAGGGAGCACCCCTTGCTCCTTTTTATGTGTTTCAGTGCATCTGAATACCATTTCTTCCTTATGAGACTGTCTTGTCAGGACTGGTTTTGCATGTATCAGCTGTTAGGAACCCGGGACTGGATCATAGCTGTTGACTATGATTTTTTAATGATCTTTTTCAACTGCAAAAGCTTAGCCCAGCTAGCTTGTGTCGATTCCTGTGTCTCTGCTGCCATCTTCGGGAAGTTTTTAATATTGCTGGGTGGGCTTTTTTTAGTGTAGATGAATTCCAGCAACCAGGAGATGAATAAAATATGTGCATCTTGCACACTGTTACAAGAACACAGTCCAAATGGCACAGAATAAAAGTTTGTATGTGCAGTGCCTTCATTCTGTTAGGGATGTTTCAAAAAACATTCAAGAAAAGGAGTGCCCTGATTTCTATTACAATTCGGTGTGAATTAAGCACAGGGTAATTGCTTAGCTCTCATCAGCTTCCCAGCCTGCATGTTCAGTAGTTCATTTTAAGAACCACATTAATGAACCCGTCAGATTTCCAGGTCTGTTTGCACATATAAATGTGCAGCTAGATGCTCAAATGCCCAGGGCGTGCATGCAGAGCAGCAGTATTATCATATGGAAATAGGTTTGTTGTACTTTTTGAGGGCATATTAATAGAACTCCAAAGCTGCTAAAGCAGGAGCTAAAGCCACAGGCAGTAAAATTCATTTCTCATGACATTCCTTATGAACTGATACATGCATTCAGCAACAAAACATCTTTTTCAAACCTGGAAGAAGTGATATTTTAATGTAGCTTTCAACCACTTTGTTGAAAAAAAAAAATCAAGTGTTTACATGTTGCATGTTCTGAGGAAAAAATAGCCACTCTGTTGTACTTGTTATGAAATGCATTGTCTCACCCCTTCTAAAGGTATCTCAAGAAAACTATCATTTTCCCTCTTTTCATCCTAGTTCCTAAAAATAATGCTTTCTTCCATGTAAAATTTCAGTACCTCTTTGTATCCATTTGAGTAATGACAACATACACTCTAGCTTTATTTTCTTTACAATGTAACTCAGGCTCTGACTTTATCTGCTGTGGGGTAAATACTGTATTGTTCCACTGGAGCAACAGAGGATTTCTACCACCATAAGAGAAACACATAGTTTCTGTTTCAATACGTGCCTATATATTACATATTTAGAGGTTTGTTCCTATTTTTCTTTTATTTTTCCTTTTCATCAGTTGTAAGTGAGATGCTACATTCTTTTATGACATGCTCAAAACAGAGAATTATGAGCACTAGATTACAAAAAGTCTTTTTAAAAATCCCGTTTAATACATTTTACATCTTCAACTGCTTTAAAATTGTTCCTCTTATTCATAAATTAATGGCTTTATCCCTTGCATCTAGCTTCTAAGACATTCCATTAAATTATAAGGTGGCAATGATATTGGGGTTTTTTTCAATGTTTCCTCATATAAATATTTTGTAATTTATTATGGAAATCATTTGTAGAAATCTTACATTAACCTGCATCCACTTTGCATTTTATTAGTCATCCAGGCATGAAATTGCTAAACATTATACACTAGATAGATGTGATTAGGTGTCTGTACTACTTACTAAAGTTACTTAAATGGGAACAGATTTAAGTCAATATGCAATTGTTTTTTCTCTCCAGTGGGGCCTGCAAGAACCTAATACTTAATTAAATTTCTTTGTCATGTCTGTACTGCAGAGGGAAGTAAGGGCTCTCTGCAGTTCTGCATCCCCAAGCAGTGCTGAAACCTCTACCCAGCATAATACAGCACTGTGTAGACAGAGTAGTCCAGGTCCCAAATATGCCACAGCTGCATTAGCTACAGATTACTGGTATGGCCTTAAGACTTCCAGCAGGGCTACCCCAAAGCTTCTCCGCAGTGCAACCTGCAAGTAAAGCTCAGTTTTGCCACCTGAAGAAGGAAAGCGTCTAGGCTACTGCTGCACAGAAATAAGAAGGCAGAGAGGAGAAGCGGGTACAAAAGAATTAAGAGCAGAGGAGGATGAGTAGCTGTGACAGCTGGTCCTGAAGGAGGGGTCAGAGTCCATGGCAGCAGCTGTTTCTGGGGCTAGGAAGAGCTCCTCAAAGTAGTAATGTTTAACATCTAAGGTCTTGTCAGAGTCCCTGTAGCATGACAAGCTAGAAGCCTTGCTCTCTCTGCTTGCTGTCCACAGCTCTGGCACAGGTAAGTAACAGGGACGCAAATGTCTTGCAGTGTTTAACAGCCTGCTACTGTAGGCAGCTGCTTACTTTGTTTAAGCTTGTTTGGCTTCCTTTTCCAGAGTTTAGTTGGCATCTAACTGGGCATCTCTTCCTAGTGCTTCAGGGCACAATACTGTTCTGCTTTCAGTTAGAGGCATGTAACTCTGCCACGGCCATCTATGCCTGTTTCAACAACCAAAACCATGGTCTGCTTTGAAAATTTTGCAGTGTTTGAACTCATGTTTGCTTCGGTAGTCACCTATCAGGTAGGATCCTTCAGTGATAACAAGACATGACTCTCTTACGTGCACATAATAGCACAACCAACAACAGGTTTTCGTATTTTCAGTATACCACGTAATCTTGTGACTAACTCTGCTTTATAGGCTTTTCCTTCTTATTTTCTGGGATGAGCTAATAAGTCTCACATCACAGCCAACACGCTAAGAACAAGATTGTGTAATACCCGTGTGTGTAGGTATGGGTAGAGGAATCTGGAAAGAGCATTCTCTCTTCTCCAACAGGGGACTGAACTCACTTCTTCTGAGAGAAGCACCTGGGTTCCGTCCTGCTTCTTTCTTCTCTTCTATCCCTTGCAGCACTTGGACTACAAGGCAACAGAAAGAGGGCTGGGAAGCAGAAATAAGATTGCCAATCCACATAAATCAGCAGATTGGGTTTGGGGAGGTCTGGGACAGGTTTTCTGAGCTTATGCTGTCCGTTTAACCAGGCAATCTTTTAGGTTAATGTAAGGCAAGCTCCAGGACAGTATATTTGGCTTTAGGCACAAACTCATCAGCACTCAGTGAAGAGGCTTCTAATGTAAATGCCATCGTCTAGATCTTAGGGAATGAGCCCATGGTTGTTTTGCAGAAGTCAGGAAGGAGACTTTCGCTTTCAGATTCAAAAGGAAAACATTGAAATCTTGATGCAGTCCTACGCTTAAAGCTTTTTATGTTTATAGAAAATTGCCTCTTACACTATTGATGGCAAATTGCCCTTAGATTGCAAAAGCTGCACAGAGAATGCAGCTGTATTTCTGAAACCACGTTTTGACAGATTGTCATGCTTCTCACAAAAGTTTGATTTTAGCTGAAATATGCATAGTAAATGTGTGTACTTTATTATAAGGAAAAGGAGCAAAATTGCTCTGCAAGTACTACTCTGCTTTGCAATTGCCTTATACCTGATAAAACTGGTGTCATTAGAAATGAATGCTTTTTCTACTGTGGCATTTATCTTCATTGTAGTATTTGCAGGTTTTTCTGTAACTGACAATTGGCAAAGCCACAAATTCTGAGTAAACATAGCTACTCCAGATGGTAAATATTCTGCTTTCAAAGTTTACTGCTGTAAGGACAAGAAATACCAAAAGACAGGGTGTGTGGATGATGGTCTCACACTTGGTTCTGGATATAACAAAGTGCCAGAGGCAAAGTCAATCCAATACCTGAGATGTCTGGTTCCCAGCAGCAGCACAACAAGGACTGTAACCTTCACGGAGAGTAGGGGATAGTTTTAATTGACTTTGGGTGGAAATATATAACAAAGTTCGTCGTTTCAAAGTAAAAAATACTTAGTCTGTGTTTATGGAGGTCTGAACTCTCGCCAAGATCCAAGTCCTCTCTTACTCAGAAGAAATATGATGTGGTAAAATCTTTTTCTGTGAAATCTGGGATTTGAAGGCTTTTCTAGAAGAAAAATAAAAAATTCTATATGTACTTCTCAGTCATTATAACAAATTTGTAATTTGGTAAGTGCATTTGGAAGCCATATTTTTCTAAATGGAAACATTATAGAGAGATGACTTGGGTCATTCTATTTGTCACTTCCTGATTGCTTTGATTTCCCATAAGGCACATTCATATTTTCGATATAAATGTTTGCTCCTATGACCTATAGTTTGACTACAAAAGCTTATTGAGGATTGAAACTTGGTGCCTTAAAATATTTTACATTTTCAAGGAAGTTTTTTGACCAGATGTTGATGTTGTCTGGTGAAGATAATTAATTTTTTACCTATCCAGTGTTTTGTTTGTACTACTATTTAATAAAACGCTTTTCAAGTTTAAAAAGTCTAGTAAAAAAATCCTGTTAGTCTGAAGAAGAACAAACAACTATACATTTTCTCTATAACATATAAATATTGGATGTTTGGAACTCATAGGATATTCTGTGCGATTAGTGACTACTTAATTTCACTCCTCCGTTACAATTTCATTTACAAAAGAGAGTGGGGGGAAAGCATGGAAATACTTCACTGATTACCTTTATTAGGTGAAGTTTTTACCTTATGAAACCAGGGTGTGGTTCTTTAGAGGAATGATCTGAGATGATTAGTCCATTGGGGGAGTCCATTGTCTAAAAACTGGAAATCTCCTTTGCGTGCTGCTACATGATCTTGGACAAGCACCTTTAGTGTGGATCCTCAGTGACTTTTAGGTACACATATCAACTGAATTAATATCCTCAAATTTTAAAGATCTGTGGCCCAGGTTTTCAAATTAATTAATTTTTACAAATTAGGCTTCAGTCACTAATACAGTAATAGCAGTCCTCTGCTGCTTCACTGGCCTACAATGAAAGAGGTTTTCTTACAGTTCCAAGATGTTCTGATGCTGTGATGATCAAAGCTGTGCAAGTATCTTAGACTGTTACTTATTTTGCTTTGATGTGTAATATATAACCAAACTGGTTTTGAAGACATAAAAATGCCTATTTATTTCCTGATGTGTCTTAGATTATACATGGCTTCTCTGGGGTTCTCTTTAGACTATATTACAGCCTTCCCACATTACAAGAGCACTTAAAGAGTATTTTCTGGCAGTTCAATAAATAATAGAATTAACACTTGTCAGCTGCGGTTTATTTCAGCCTCAGCGTGAATTATAATGTAGCACTCTTTTGGTTTGGTTTTGAGCTTGATTTTAGAACAAAGAATGAGTAGGTGCATTGCAGGTTGATTTTTTGAAGTACTTGTTTTCCTGAGAAGGAAAGTAAAACTTGTAAGCACTGCATTTTAAATTAAAGATGAGAAGAGATGTGTTGGTTTTATTTCTTCATATAGTTACGGTTTTGAGGAGCCTTTGCATTTCTTGCATACTAGTTTTGATCCAGTACTGATGAAGATGTTGATCCTGCCTGCATTCAGTAGCTTTTAATTTTCACAATTCTCATCAGTAGTGGAGGGTCCAGACAGCCACCACCAAATGAGGGATGATCAAAAGAGAAAAAGGCAGAAGAAGTGATTTTTATAAGATTTTATAAGTCAATATATTCTCAGTGACAACAGGTCACAGCAGAAGAAACTGATTTCATTCCGAAATTACAAGTTTGATAAGAAAATGTAATTGCACAAAATCAATTTCTTCAAGTCTTTTTGTAAGACTTCAAACTACGGAATACTGTGATATGGAATTCATCGCCATATTATATCGATAAAAGGCTTTAGTGGGCTGGCTCCAGCTGATGTGGCTGGGGTCTCGGCAGCAGCATTGTGTCAGATGATGTGGTATGGATGCCTCAATGCTTCACTGTGCTTTGGTCATGAGGGTTAGGAACTGGCAGATCACAGAAAGCAGTGTTTTCTGTGAAGAATCTATGCATAGCAGGGTATTGGTAGCAGCATTTGACAGAGACTGTCAGCAAACCTGTCATGATTCAATACTCAGCAGTGATCCAGAACTATATAAAACAACTTTGCTGATGCAGCACAGCATTACAGATTAGTCAAATATAACTAGTGACAAAAACAAGACAATCCTCAGATAAGTGCAATGAATATGATTTGGGGCTGGAGGAGAGAAGGAGGAAGAATGGTTTAACCAGCGAGAAGCTTAGGAGTTTCTCTGTTTAGGTTAAACAAGATTCAGAGGTATCTTGATTGCAGTACATAAGTACCTTCACAGGAAGAATGTATGGGATACTGAAAGGCTCTTTATTTTAGCAAAGAAATGCAAACC
This sequence comes from Gymnorhina tibicen, assembly GCA_013399875.1. NCBI lineage: Eukaryota > Metazoa > Chordata > Aves > Passeriformes > Artamidae > Gymnorhina > Gymnorhina tibicen. Next base: position 1,573,663 of record VXAZ01001836.1, on the reverse strand, counting down.
AGAAAGCAGTGGCTGGAAGCTGAAACTAGAAGAACTCAAAGCAGACATCAGATACAGATTTTAAAAGCTATTTTGAAAAGCCAATAAAACACTGTACTAGAGGTATGAGTGCATCTTTCCTCACCTGATGTCTGTACTCTGGATGTGAATGTTTTGGAAGACACACCTTGGCCAAAACATAGTCTGTCTTCAGTACAAAGCCAATAGTGGTAACTATAGGAGGGAAGAAATGATAGTTCAGATTTCAACATGGATTGCAGAAGGCTGGTAAGAAATCTGGGTATGTGCTTGAGTTGTAACTTGCACAGAAGTCCCTAGCAGTGTACCTGCAGTGCTGGAGATTAAACCTTGTCTATGACTGCCTCACTGCAAACTTCCCTGCGTTCTGCTGTGCAGACACATGGAAGGAGGTAAGGGTGAGAAAGAAAAGGAATATCTGAGTTGAGGAGTAACTTTAAAATAACAGAAGGGAGCTCAAACTTGAAGCTTTGTGCAGGGAATGGGAATATTTTATTGCAGTTGGAAGAAAGATAATTTTAACAGTAATATTTATAAGCACTATAGGGAGATACTATCAGAGACCAAAGAAAAGGCATTTGCAGTAGGCAAGGGAGAGTGAGAGCTGTGGTGCTTAATCCAAGGGAAAGCAAATCTTTGAAATGTTGTGAAAAAGGAAATGGTAAAATCTTATTTCTAAAAAACCAACCAGCATAGCATGCAAGTGACAAACTCATTTTCCTTTCATCCAGAAAAAAGAGTTACATTCTGCTCTGACTTCCAAACTTAAAACACTATAAATGGGCCAGTCAGGAATAACTGAGACTGGAGCTTAGTTTCACCACCCTAGTTTTTATTCAGCATCACTGCAGACATCATCTGTGGGGTTTGAATTCCATAGAAGTGACTGGAGTTTGGTCTGATTTTACCTTTTGTTTGAATAATCATAACGATAGGAGGATTTTAAAAATGGGATCTGAATCCCTGTTGAGGTTTTTAATACCCCCTTTTCTGAGGTCACTGGATTTAGGATTTTTGCTTGGGCCTATCTCATACATTTTTACAGATATTCAAAAGCCTGTAATAGCCCACACACAGGTTATATTAATTTCCAGTGCCTAAATCCCTTAAGTGCTTTGGGGATTTCCCTGCTAATCCTCTTTTTAATGCAGGGGTAGGTTTGAACCTTTGGGATTTATTCTTTTTGTTGGTTGTTTTCCAGCCAGAGAATCTTTCAAGGGTAACAACAGCAAGTGCTAAATCCATAAAGACATGGAAAGTTTATATGCTGTTTATATTATCACAGCAATCTGCCAGTCTTTTTTTGGCACAAGAAGGAAAAGAAAGTGTGACTATTATTAGTAATTACACTACTTATAGTAATTTTAAACACTTACTAATATTAAATTTATGCAAAAGTATTAAATCCTGACTGAACATCAAATCCTTTCCTTTCCAAGGGCAAAGTAACAGTATTAATATTAATGAAGCCATAAAATACAAGTTAACTGACAGCATTTTTGCAGTTGCTTACTGCAACTGTATTTTGTTACTGAAAATTTATCATATTTTCGTCACTTTATTATCATATTTTTCTGTATGTAAAAGTAAAAAATGAATAAAACTATCAAAAACTGCTCTTTGTTGTAAGTGACATGCCTTTTCTTTATGATGCCTGCTTTGCCATAAAAAGGGAGTGCTTAATGCATTTCTGTTGGGAGATGCCTATTTATTCTGACAAACCGATCAGCCTCCAGGGTGTTTCTTTGCCACAGAACTGATTCTACATCTCATCCATTATCTAATAAGATGTGAAAAGAGTATCCTGTCTCACAAAAAAAATCAGGCTTTGTTTCATTACAAGGATGTGGCAGGCTCACTCACAGACCTGCTTGCAGGATATACAATTGCTAGTGAAAGGCCCAGTTATACACTCATGAATGTTTCCAATAGGCCCGCAGGGAAAACACCAGTAACATTGGTACTGAAGATAATTTATTTCAAAGGCAAGTATAAAATGTGGCCTCTATAATGAGAAAATGCATTTCACGTCTTAAATAGTACTGCATGAGCCTATGAATTTTATTATTATAATAAACACCATTGCCACATAAACTAGCCAGCCAGAATGTCTCTCCAAAATATATGCCCTGGTTGTTTTTATTCTCTTTCTTCATTATTTCTCCCTTTTCAATGCTTATGAAAGGTTTAAAATTGTGCTTGCATGGGAAAAGAGAGATTGCAGTAAGGAAAGCAAGCTTTGTGCTTGTGGAGGCATTGTGTGATAAGGCAGTGATAAAGCAAGTGTATACAAAACCCTATCAGACAAATGTTGTCAGTCAGATGTGCTCATAAGGAAATAAAGTCACAAAGGAAAAAGAGAGTAGGATGCACAGTAGGAAATTCAATTAAACCTGGGCATAACCTTAAATATTAAGGGATAACAAGTCTTTAAGACCTTAGGTATCCAGACAGAAAGTAAATCTCTGCATGTGTTTGAGCAGTGCTTAGCATGCCCAAAACTTTTGACCACTTAATGCACTGCAAATCGTTGTTGTATTTAAATGATGCTCTATTACAGCAATGCAGCCTCCCATACAACATACCCTGCAAAAAAGTCCCTCCATTGTGAAGCTGTTTGCTAACAACCACAAGTGAATTTACAAATCAGTGTTAGTTGAAGTAAAACAAAACATGTTAGATCCTTGACAAAATAGAGGAGACAAGTGACAAGAAAGCGAACAAGTGATTAGGTTTGATATCTCTGGAAGTTAGAACACTCACTCCGCTCCACTGCTCCAAATTTCCCTGACTTTCTGAATAACAGGATCAATTCTTTCGGACTTGCACGATGCTTCTTTTCATTAAGTGCAGTTTCTTTAGCATGACAATAAAATATGATTTTCAGTGCTTCTTAGAAATGTGAAAATACAGCTTGAAAGAGTTCAAAATTAAAATACGAAAGCTGGAATTACTGGCAGACAAATGTTCTAGTGTCATGTCCTCCTGATATCCTTTATTCATTACATGAGAATGCAGCTCTGTATCTAAAAATCAAGGCTGTTTTATCAGTCTTGCTTATAATACCAGTCAGAACGGCTTACTGCTGAGAGATCTTTCAGAGTCTGGAGTCTCATCAAGACAGCATAGCTTTAAAACAGCATAAGAGAGACCCATTCCACATTATTGACTTTTCCCCTTACCTGCAAGGACACAGAATTTAATGCAGCGTTGATGGGTCAAAGATTTTGACACATGTCAAGACAGATATCTTCATTTTAGAGTTTAAAAAAAGGCATCAAACCTGATACATATGAACCACTTTAGGTGGCAGAGGTAGTCAGGCTGAACTAGGAACAATTGTTTCGCTTACCTGGAAAAGACATTACTTTTCAATGAAGCCTTATGTAAAGAATAATGTTATTTAAGGAAGATGCAACCAGAACAATTGCTAAAAATGCAATAAAGGTCTAGAGGTAGATCCCTAAACCCTGTTTTAAGTATCCTATCATTGTGTTCTTTCTATGGATTTTTTAAAACCATCTTAAAGGTCTATGGCAAGGATATAATTTCCTAGAAAATGGTATTTCATATGGCCTTTTATAAAGTGGTCATCCCCTAGCAGTCAGCAATAGTTTTCCATAGAGAAGACATTTGATTCGGAGCTACGAATAGAGTATTTCCATTAGCAAACACTATACAGCAGAACTGCTTTTTTCAGCCCTCACCCTTCTTCTATAAATAGATTTCACAGCAGGAAAAGCACACCCAGAAGTATCAAGTATGACTTTACATCCCTAAATGAACCATGTAGCAAAATCTCATTTTTAATAATGGCATTTACATTACTTCACTGATGAAATGTATAATAATAACAGCAAAATTGTTGTGTTAATGATCAGAGTGTATAATAAGATGCACAATTAGGAGGATTATGGGAATTTAATGGAAAGAGAAGGGCAAGGGATCATCTGTTGTATGACTCTTCATGATTGTAACCTGCTGTCTATGTCCCTAATGTGTTTTTATGACTGCCATGCTTTGGTTTGTTTTCCAGTCCATGTTCTGCCGTGAATGTAAAGAAGAATATCATGAAGGGGAGTGCAACTCTCTCCTCAGCCCACAGGGAGCCATGGCCCAGAAGGTACGGATCTCACAACTCCTGATCATTTTCCCTGGCCCAGCCAGAGTGACCTTTGTCAAATGGATCCTAATTATAATCCTGAGCAAAAGCAATTATGTTCATGCTGAATTACTCCAGCCGTCGGAGTTGCCGAATTGGCTTTGCTGTGGATTTCAGTCTCTTTGATTGATAGAGTAGCTGAGTTCTGTCAGGAACACAGAGGGCTCTGCCATCAGTTGATAAAGAAAAGGCCTTCCCAGTGGGCTTCTAGGGTTGTCTCTATTCAATGTGAACACTTTTGAAAGGCTTTCTATAGTCTTGCTCTGTTTCAGCTTATTTTCAGTGCACCAGTCAGGAAATCATGTGGGTTTGGGCCGAATAACAGGGCTTTTATACAGCCTATGCAGAAAACACTATTGATAATTTATGTTTTAGCTTACAGAAATAAAAAATAGATTGTCTAGGCTGCAAGCTGTTAGATGATAATTATTCTAGGCTGCTCTATAATTTTGTAGCTATTGTAGCTATAGACCTGGACAAAAAATAGTTTTTCTGTCCTGGCATTTCTCTTTGAGATTCAAGTTTTCCCTGAAATAAATAAATCATGTAAACCACAGTCCTTCCAACTAAAAATAAAAAAAAAAAATTAAAAAAAGGAGAAAGCGGGAAGTGGAAAGAACAGGAAACATACCCCCTAAATATCTCACAGCTTGATGCCCTGGGTGCACAACTAGGAAGCAGAAAACTGGTACTCAGATATGTGGCAGGTTTGATGCTGAGAGGAAACTCAAACCCTGAGCCCCCACACAGTCCTTTATCTGTGGCAGATAAAGATTTGTGGGCAGGTGCTGATGAGGATTTGCATCCAGCCAGCTCTCAGAGAGGCTTGCCAAGCTCCTGTAACTGCCTGCAGGCAGGCTCTGTCTGAGGCTGGCTTTTGGGGACTCACTGAACACAGAGACTGGCAGGGAGCTGAAGTTCTACTGGGAATCTTTGCCGTGTGCTACCTGGAGATGGTTCATATGCCATACTTTGCAGACATTACACTACGCCATGACCTATGTAGAGATGCTTCTCTTTAACCTTCCTCAGTGAAGCTCTTCTAGTTTATAAAAAAAATTAGCACTGGTTGAGACAGAATGAAACAGTCTGTATCCTAGTTGTCAATCAGGGTATCTACCTCTGTTGCCCTGGAACATGTCTATTGTATTAGACCCAAAATCCATCTACTTTCCCAGTCTCTAATGATTTGTGATGCGGATGTGGTATTTTATGTTTGGTAGCTATCAGCAATTTTTTTTTACATGAATTTGTGCAACCCATTTTTTGAAGCCATATGTATATATAATAAGGAGATTTGCAGCTTAGCTGCCCTCTATGAAGAACAGTTTAATTTCATTTGCAGTAGCCTTAGAGCAGACTTCCAGTTCCCATTCACACTTACATAAAAACAAAGCAACTTCAACAGAGACATTGAGAGATGCTTAAAGCATCCAACAGCCTAAGACAGTAGGAGATCAAGGCCCAATGTCTTACCTGATTTAAATTGAGCTAGGACATGAATGCATCTCAACATGAACAGAAAGCTCTACATTCATTAAGTTATTAATGCTTAGATTTTTGCCTAGAGTACTGAAAGTTGTCGTGGCACGTTACAAGTGAGTTCAACAATGTTGGCTCTGTGAAAGCTAGAGTTCATGTAATTTTTATGTTGTAGGGCAGAGATAAAGGTATGCCAGGAAGAATCGGAATACCACAGGAAGAAGTCATTTCTTTTAAATATTTGAATATTGCCTTAGCTTTTCCTTATAACCATGGGAGCACTTCATCCGTCTGATTCAGTCTCAGCACATGATTTGCACCCAATTGGACCTGTTAACTTAGCAATGTTGACTACTTTTGCAGTTCCAGTGTTATATGAATATTCTTGCTGTTCCTGAAAAATTTCCTGTACACTCAAAGAACTATTCCAGAATACCTAAATGATAGTATATTCTCTATACATAGAGAATAACTCTTGCACCTATGCAAGTCAGTTCCCCTGCACAGACAAGACCACAGACTACGCAGGATTCATTGGAACTCCAGTTTAAGCTGAAGTTAATTGACTTACGTATGCCTTCTCTTCCCCTGAGAAACTGAGAGCTGCACTAATTAAACTTCTCCACGAGGCGGTGCTGTGCCACTGAAGGAATGTTTTCCTTGCCTTTCCTTAGCCAGGCGAGGAAACGGAGTGGTAGCAGAAGCAGAGCAGGCTCAGGTGCTGGTGAGATGCTGGTTTCACCCGCCCAGCATCACTGCAGCGCCGCCCTGCACACAGCACTCCCGTACCGGGCACACAAACCTTTCGGGGGGCAAGTATGGAGAGCAGGGCCTCTAGGACAGTTTCCATCTCTCTCACTGAGATTAGTGTAAACATTTATCCACCTGTGCTTTCAGGCTGTCTGTTCCACTTGGCACCGCCTGCCAGGTGCATAGGTCTGTGTGTCAGACCTGACTTGCTGTGATTGTAGTGCTTGGTGAGGCAGTGAGAAGGTTTTATCTTTGACTGTGGTCTGTTTCAAGGTAGGAATAATACACTTCCAGGGTTGTCTCCAGCTCGTGCAGTTTGACTCCTGTCTGGATCTCTTCCATATCATTTATTTTATAAAGAGATATTGTCACAACTCCTGCCAGTCAAATTTAAGGACAGACACACTTCCACTAAACTGTTCCTCTCCAGAACAAGTGCAGGATATGCAATCGGTCTCAGGGAAATACTTCCTATAAGAAAAATGCAGGATTTACTTTAGCCTGCAGTGGCTGCAGTAGTGAAAGGACCTTCTCTTGCCTTCACATTTCTGCAAATGCCTGCCAGTCTCCAGTGTTCAACAACGTGAGAGGAAACACTGTGGACAGGTTCAGGCCTAAGTCAGCCTGACAGAGGTAAACGTGGTGGAGCATGAGGAGTGTGAAAAAGTTGAAAGAAAAACAAAAAAGGAGAGTTGTTGTGGAGGAATCGGGTGACCAGTAGTTGATGACAACATAGAGAGCAGGAAGAGCTGTGGTGGCACTCCATGCAGTGCTCCCAGTGTGTGCCAGGGCACTTCCTGGGGACTTTCCATGTGTCAAGGCAGGGCCTGAGGACAGGGATGAGCCACAATGGTGGCAGGTGGGTCCAGAGATGACCTATGACTGGGCTGGGCAGTCATAGGAGCTGGAGACAGGGCCTGCTGTGGTGTCACCAGGCACTGACATGGGTTCCTGAGCCATGAACAGGCTGCTGGGATTAGCAGGCAACTGGGACAGCAAGGTCTGATGGTACCCTCAGAGCCTGGCACACATTTGGGAGACTTGGAGAAGGAGATCCCTGTGAAGGAGAGGTAGAGTCTGATACAAAGGCATTTGAGTGTCTATGAAAGCCAAGAGCTGACAGGAAGGGACTATGACCTGTCAGATAGAGCGGAAGCTCCAGAAAGAGGAAAAGAAATAGAGATGTGAGATGACACGGCACAGCTATGAGGGTCCAGGAAACATAAATGGTGGTGGTGGTGAAATGGGCCTGTGCTTGAGCAGAGCAGATGTCAAAAGGAGGGAGGAGGAAGCCTGAGGTAAAGAGAGGGGAGTGTAGCTGGTGCGACTGTGAAGGAGGGTAGGGAAGGGTGGAAGGGGAAATGGGGTCAGTTGGCAGGAGGAAGGAAGAGAGCAACCGCAACTGCAGGGCATAGGAGGGACAAAGCAGGTGCCACATGTGGATCTTCGAAAGCTATTCCAAATAAAAGAACTGGAAGCATAAAATGGTGGGAAGCCAAAGGGCATTACTTGCTGCTTGGGGTAGAAAAGGCAAACTCAGCAGCAAGCATGCAGACAGCAGCCCAGCTTTAACTACTGGCATATCATGGCCTTTCAGGTCTGTGCACAGATATTGCATGGCCCATTGGGAAGGATAAAATGTTCTCTTTCTGCTGAAATGTCCATTTTTAGCCCAGACAGGCCATTGGAAGCTTATCTTAAACATTTACTCACTGGTGCAGGACTGATTATTTCCCATCTTAGTGTGTAAATTACATTATTTCAAGGAAAATAAAATTTATCTGTGGCAATATCAGTTGAGAAGCTTTGTTGTAAAACCACTGCAGCCTCCTGGAGCTGTTTGAACTTCGGGACGACAGAAGTAATCATATTTGATGAATTAAAAGGCACAGTGTGCATGATGGAATCAATGACACAGTTAAGGTGACTCCAGCCAGATTTAGGTTTAGAAATAACCGCATAGTCCCTGCTATGTACACCACAAAACCAAGGTTCCTGGCCTCTTTTAACCTCACACAGACAGTCTGTGCTGGTGGGTAATCTAGTCATAAACCAGCTTCCTCTGTAAGTCCCCACCTTAAAATTAGCCTAGCTTTCCTAGCACAAAACCTTTCTAGATGGTTTTCCTTTTACAAGGATAAGCAATGAACCTTCTTGCTCACTAGCAACTGGACAATAAAATGTGACCACGTATTAGATTTGAACTTTTTCAGAGTAGCTTCCAGGATGGTTTTGCTGCTGGGCATGTTGGTAAGACACCATCAAGGTAAACTGTAATAGCAATAGCAATGACGCTGGTGTAAAAGTGGTGCCTATGTAAATAAGTGAATAGAATAAGGGGCAATGAGCCATAAATGTTTGGGGAAAAAATACATGACACAAACTGGATGAAATGTGTTATTAAAAAGTATGTTTATAGATGGTTCTGTGGACAAACTTTCTCCAAGAAGCTGCTGATTATCTTGTCCTACCAAACCAATGAGTGTGTAATTATAAAAAGACTGCTTTTTAGCAAGTTTGCTTTTCAGAAGTTGCTGTGAATTTAGTAAAGAGAATAAATTAAACATCATGATAGATTTCTATAGTTACAGCTGTACACAAATACCTCCTATAACCTGCATTCAAAGGCTTGAACCTAAAAGAAAATCTGATGTCTAATTCATCATTCCATAAACCGGTCTGGCAGTCTTTGTAGAAAACCCAGACAAAAATCTAGTTCCTCTCATTTGAACAAACTCTACCATTAATGATAGGCAAGCAACAGCTGTAAACCTAAGCCTAGACTAAACATCTGTGGTGTCTGAATTCTTAAAGTTTGCCCAGTGGTCTCTTCTGCTCCAAGCTCCAACCCAAACTCCTTAAAAATCCTGTCAGAACATACCTAGTCTTAGTTCAAGCCGTAATTCCAGCCAGTTCTAGCAAGTCTGGCCCTGCAATCCATGCAATCCAGCAAAATTCTTCACTAAACACTCATCTTTAGCTACTGATGCAGCTAAAAATTGTTACCCATTTCTTGTACACAGGTTACAGACTAGGTTGTGTAAATTTCTGCCATTTTATTACAATGAAAATCTCATTACCTGCTGAAGGTGTTAATTTCAGACCGTGTTCACTGTACATGCAAAATAAAAAATGTATTGCTAATTTTATCAAAGTCTTAGAAAGCTAATCAATGAAGTCTTTTCAGTCCATTTACAATAACATTAGGATTTACAGTTCAAATTACACATAGTTAAAATAAAGGATATGCAAACTTTCTGGTAACACCCATTTCCCTAGTGTTGTTTTTAACCTTCCACTGCTTCTCTGCGTTCAATAGCCCAATAGCTGCAGTCTGGAATGGGCTGGCATGGTGAATCCTTTACCAGAAGGAGCATGATGTTGATATTAAAGGATTTTTTTCCTTCTTACTGTATAATCTGCTTGGAGTCAGTCTTATGTGTTTGTTAACAGACTCCTTCCCTGATGTACAAGCCAACGTTGGTGTGTTTTACCCAAGTTGGTAATGCCTTTGTTCTCTTTGTTGTCCTCAAGACTGTTTTTATCTTTCAAGGCTGTATTTGGGTAACTGATCACCTGAGAGTGGTTTATAATGCTGTGGCCTCCCATATCATCCTGTGCCTCTGCTTTCAAGGCCTCTTCTATCATCCCATGCCTTTACTCCTCTGCATAGCATTTTATTGTAGGGTCAGAGACAGTTTGTTCTGCCCAGTAGTACCCATAATGGTCGCTGCTGCCTGTCAGTTACAAAAATACATGGAACTGTTAAACCATGCAATAATACAAAAATTGTACAAAAGCAAAAGCAAAATAGGGAATAGTCATCAGGTCATTAAATAATTGCTGTCCCATGCTAAACCAAACCTCTAGGCATGCCAAGACAAGTTCAGATAAAGCGGGATGGGTCCTGAGGCCCATGGTGCTGGCTTGGCACAAAGGCTGCGGTCTCTTACAAGAAACAGCAACAGCACTTTTACTGAGCCACAAAGATACATGTTCTAAACCTTCATCTACAGTCTCTTCTGGTGTAAATTTATAGCTAGTGCTGTAAAACTTACCTTCAATTCCGCTCTTAACGTGTGGGACACTGTCTGTCCTGGCTGTAGGCCTAAGCTGGAGGCCTTTGTCACCCAAATCCCAAAGCCCTTCCCAGACCCACCACCTTCAAATCGAACCTCAGCTGTTCTTGTTTGGGACTCAGCCGTCACAGTCCTCAGGCAGCTGATGTAAGTAATAGCTTTGCTGTTCTGCAACTAACAGTATAAAATTTATCCAGCACCCCTGTCAGCCCAGGAATCCGTCAGACCTAACCAAAACCAGAGCAGTCCGTGCCTCAGCTGAGTCAGGGCAAATCTGATCCTCTTCATCATCACACACTTCCAGGGCCCTGGCTGCACTCTAACCAGAGTGCCTGGGCTCAAAGCTGACTCGGGCACGATGTCTCAGGCAAACGATCGGCTCGAAGCCCATTGGAGCACTTCCCAGACATGTCTTTTGCTGCACAGGTGCAACATAAAGGCACATCCGTGCGCTCGCACACCCACGTCCAGGAAAGCCTGTCACAGCCCCTGGCATCCTGCTGAAGGCTGTCGTAGTGTAGCTCCTGCAGAAGCTCCCAGCTGCCCTGGGCCTCCAGCCCATCTTTTCCTCCCATCGCCTCCTGCGTGCAGGTCTCGGAGTCGACAGTAGAGGGTATGAAATGTACAGGCATTGCCTGCCAGGCTTCCTTTTCCATCGTGGAACAGCTTCTAACCTCTCATGCTGTAGATTTCCAGCAAGCATCTAGGGTTGTGAAGCCTGGTCTCTAAGCAGCTAATGATAGTCTAAATGATAAATAGTAAATGCTAACCACAAAAAGCATTAAATATTTCCCTGCATCTTAGTGAAAGGAAAAGCTACTGAAAAGGTTCATCATACATAATATCTTTCAATGAGTCCTGAGTCACAGTATGAAATGTAGAACATCTATTATTAGGCCATTGATTTATTTTATTTTCCCATCAGGTAAATTTTAAAAGTTAAATAAAACATGGCTGTACAAAAAATGGCACACCTAGCTTGATTTCTAAAATATCTTAAGCCACTGAAAAAGAAACTGAGGCTCAGAGGTATGGTATTTGGTATACTCACAATGTCAAGCTCAAGACATTTCAACCCACAGGTGCCTAATTAAAGAAGCAAGAAAAATAACTATAACTGGGAAATGTCCTGTAAAATTAATCTCTGTGTTATAAATAAAGATGCACCGGAGGAAATCTGAGAATAGGTCTTAGCTTCCTGTCTAATGAGAAATAGACGAGAACTATATAGAGAGAATCTTAGCTTTTCCTGTTTTGAGCAGCAATAAAGTGAAAAAGATGTGACAGACTGTTTTTGTTTATGAGGTTAAGCTGACAGTCATTTTCAGCTGTGTTGCCACTTACGAGAGAAGGCATGTTCTTTATTCCACTCATGGAAAACAGTTATATAAGAATGACTGTATTAGATTAGATTTTCTGCTTCAGAGCAGTGCAAATTCAATATTCACCATCTACCTGAATTTAATTCCTTATATGAATGGCTGCAACACACAGAGTGAGAACCTTGATGTGCAGTGTCACCAAACCAGAGCACTCCATCTTATATCCAACAGAATACCCTGTGTATATCAATTTGCTTTTAACTAGTTGCTGTCATCACAAAGCAGCTCTTTCATTTTATGTCAGAATTCTCTAGGCGCACCAGACGAATTGGCTCACACAATGCTGCTTCATGTGGATTAACCGGATCACCATAGTACTGGCACCTCAATTTTTCCTGCACGTGAAACATTCTCTTTGAATGAATATCTTTTCTATTTCTTATCTATAGCCATAGTTTAGCGTTTTGATTAGCCTAAATCTGTCTCTAAACTAGAGCAGGAGTCCCATAGCTATGCACATCTCTCTTTGTGAGATTTTGACTCTTAAATGGCTCAAATAATCCATTTTCTTCCAAAACCCTCTAGCCTATCTAGTGCCCTAGACATCTGCTATTCTTACCCACACAACTGTAGGAAAAGGCACCACTAAACATGACAGTATGTTAATTCATGTGATCGTGTTCGTAAAAAAGCCCTGTTGAAGCAAAGAAAAGAAAATAACTTTAAGCTGGACTGTCACCATGCCTTGTAGATCAGGCTTCAATAACTGAGGCTGTTTTTGCTTAGAGCTCTAGCTCTAGTGGGCTGTGTTAACCTAAATATTATGGTGGGCTGAACATTGCTCATGTACAATGAATTATTTTTTATCTTCCTTTCAAACGCTTTCAAGTATACATAGCTTTTCTCACATTCTTGTTAGAAAATGAGTAACACTTTCTGTTTTGAGACATCTAAACCTTTTAGAAATTCTGTATTTCACATAAAGTGAAATAATTTTACATATTTCTATTAACCTAAATAAAAAGCTTATTTTTGCAAGTAAAATTCTCTTAAAACCAAGCACTTCTGATCAAAAGAAAATTTATTTCTGATTTGAAGAAAGCTGAACTAGGATACATTTTTTTTTAAGTTATGCATGACCAGCTTTTTTGCTTATCAGAGAGGAATGAAGCACCAAGAGCAAGCAAGCAGGAATGCAGAAATTATATCCACTAAAGCAAAGCACAGATAAGGTTAACAGCTGCATATTCTATTTTGAGTTAAGGGTCTTCAGTTTTCAGATGTTGTCTATACTAGGCAAAATAAGCATGATCATAAAAGAAGCATGCTAACAAAAGGCAGTATATAGTTTGGTGGATGTCAAAATTTAACATTATATATCTAAGACTTCCGGTATTTTGCACAAGATGTTTTGCCATGAATGTTTTTCATCTAGATGGCACTGCTCAGTTGCTGTCTGTGAACACATACTTCATTTACTTCAATGTAGTTCTACCGACATCTCGATGTGTACTCTATTACCTGAATGAGAGATGCTGCTCTGAGAAGGACACTTTATTTCTATTTCAAGATGCTTTCTGTTCCTGTAGATCTTTTTCCAGTACTGCATGATATTGATTAACTGCAAAGAAAGCTTTCCAGGTACATGTTTTTGTACTGTTGTGTGGTCCTCAGCAGTCTCTGTGGTCTCTTTACCCCTGTTAGTTTTTCCAAAAGACTCAGCATAGAGACAGAAGTAAATCTATGTCCTATGTGACCCAGAGATAATAAGACAAACTTTCCCTCCTGTCTCACTAAGGGAATATCGCAGGGGGGATATTGAATAGTGCTTACAACAGCTCTTACTGTAGCTTGCTGTTATTTATTAAGTATTCATTCCTGGTCATAATGTGCAGCACAGTTGAGAGTCAAAAAAATTATTCATAAAGTGGAATGGATGAAATCTAGTAGCCTATCAGCAATGCTGGGACAAATGCTCTATAATAACTGGGGAACTGGAGCATATTGTGTTGAGTGAACATCAGAAGTGATCAAAGTCTCCTCTCCTCAGCAAACATGATGCACACCTGAAGCATCTCTGAATTTCCTATCCAAGACCAGGCAGAACAAGCCAAATGAGAGACCCCTCTGCTTGACAGACCTGCTGTATTACATAGGCCATTGTCATGGAGATTAGGTTTGCTAGTTTAGGATGTAAGAACATGATTTAAATAGACACTGGTAATGAAGAATTGCCATACAATTGCTTTTCTTTATTGTTTGAAGAAAAAATGCAGATAAATATCTGTGTGCTTTCCATCACTGGATGTGGAGCACTAAATAAAGCACATGAACACTGAAGGCTCATAGATCTAGATGGCATGATTTCTTCACTAACCAGAGGGACTCCATCACTGAGCCCTTTCTCTGCATTTGGTTCATGCAGAAGAAAGTTTTTAACTTAGCATTCGGCAAGACTGGGCATAGGAGGGATGTTTCCACTCTAATGGGCTGAAATATCCTGCTGCTGCATCTAGTCCATGCTAGAATTTTTGCAATGGGATATACTAAATAGTAATTCACTGCTGTTTTCAGCAATTTGTTCTTGGTGAACTGCATGTGTTGGCTGGAAGTCATTTCTTTTAGTTATTTCTAAAGTCTCCCAAGTTTGTATTTGTTTTCAGAACTAAGATCAAAAATGTTTATACAAATAGAATTAGCAATCTGTTATGTGAAATTTTGCCTCAGTGTCCTTTGCTATTAGGTCACAACAAAGACATGAAGATGGAGAAAAAAGTATGTTTGCAAGTACTGAAACACTGGATTTGGACTATTTGAGAAAACAGAGCCACTGTGAAACTCTGTTGGACTGACTACAAAAATTAAAAATACTTCCTGGTCTTCTCATTTAGCTCTTCTGAAAAGAATAGTAGTGTTTTGTCACTGCTGTAGTGATTTTCATCTGTATGGATGTTAAATAATGAGTTCCCATTAAAATGAGATATCTTTTTTCTGTCGCAGGAAAAACTGAGGCCAGGTCAAGCATTCCCCACTCTCCCGATCTGCATCTCTGAGGTAGCTCAGATTGCTTGCAAAAGTCATCCTTCCTTAAGGATGTAGGTGTTGAAAAATCAATACTAGATTATGTTCTTTGCTATTAGCCTGAGCAGCTTTTCTATTTCCCAGAACTTACTAATGTGCTGTTGTATAGAGGTCATCTTTCTGCCAAATTGCTGAATAATCCAGCAGGGTGCAGGGCCGAGTTCCCTCTGCACAAGCAGAGAGCCAAAAGTAAAAGTCACTTCTAGGATACTTCATTCACTTTTGTTACCTCTACATCAAAAAGCAAATTTATGCAATAAGCAAATTGAAGAATATTAAGTGAGGAGCAACAAAAGAGATTCACGGACTGAGGAGACTGATGTAGGTTGTAAAATAAATAATGTCAAACACATATTTTTGAGGTTTCCTGATTAAAAGAAGACAGTGGGTATTTTTTTGTTGTTTTGTGTTTTGGTTTGGTTTTCTTTAAATGCATATTGCAATGGCTACCAAATGAGCTGGAAACAAATTTCTGCAGATGTTGGTCTTTGTTATTGCATTTTAACTCAGGTCATTTCAGTCAAGAACTAAAATCTAGGTGTTACTCACTGGCACAACTTACATGTTTTATCAATACTAGATGACTAGAATTCAAGCAGAGTTACGGTTTTGTTGCATTTTTTAAGGTTGGGCCAATTTCCTTTTTCTGTCTTATTAGAAATAAATATATTAAAAAATTATCCATTTAAATAAATATGCAAGTCTATCCACATAACAGCCTGTAAGTATTTAGAAGGTATACACTAAGAAGTGACAGGAATTGTTATTAATTAGGTAGTTTTGTTTAAGCTAGTCATTTTCCCACACGCTTGAATAAAACCATATTATGAATTGAGAGAGCAGAGTTTCAAGGCTGGAATCTACATACATTTATAGTTCATACTATATATACAGATATATATACACACGTATATATATGTATGTATGTATGTATGTATGTATGTATGTATGTATGTATGTGTACATACATATATACATTTATAGTTAATAGCTACTATTCCCATAGTTGCCAACCTTGTGTGACGGAAATGACCCAAGGTACTGCCATCTCTTTTGTCCTTGCACTATCATTTTAGGTAGGAAACAGCCAAATAGGCCACTTGTGTAGATTATGTAATTTTGTTCCAGTCATAAAGAGGACAAACACAGGAGTCCCTTTTACACTCTTCATGATGACTTCTTCCATCTGTGTCATTCTATCTGGGGAGCTTTCATTGCTCATGAGTGGGTTTTTTTACTTTTTTTCCAAAATTTTTTTGCTTATTCTTTGTGCCTCTTGTATTTATATAAAGTTACGTTGGAATGAAACTCAGACCTCCGATACAACAGAGTACACTTTGTTATGAAAAACAGTTTCCTTCCAGGCACCCCACCATCCTGCATTACCAAATGTTGCACTTTCTTGGTGGTTTTGCTTTTCTTGCAAGAAGGGCTTTAATCCCTGAAGCAGAATCAAACCTGTGATGTCTTAACATGTCATATTGTCAGCCAGATTCACCTGACTCCTCCTTCGCTTTCCCTTTTGCTTTACCTGTCTTTGTGCATTTGCAGCACAGTTTTATGCCCCAACATCCTCCCACCAGAGCTCTGCCTGTCTCTCAGGGCAGGGAGCAGCAGGGAGGATGCAGTCTGGGCTGCTGCTGGATGTAGGAAGAACTTCCAGGATGGCACATGCTTCAGCTGCTGCCATCACCCCTATCATCCTGCAGTTCAGGATGTAACCCAACACGTCTGTGCACACTGGGACAAAACAGTCTGCGTTTCGAAGCAGAAATTCTGCACTTCTCACAAAGTCCAGCCTACTTGGCATTTCAGTCACTCCTGTCTGTTTCTTGTGGGTAAATGGTTATCACTTCAGTGCAGACATCATGTCCCAGTTCAGCCTTTCAGTAATGTGCCCAGGGGTGCTTTTCTCTCTCTTTTCAGGGGTATGTAGTAGATGAACATGCAGCCATGCAAGCTCGATGGGAAGAAGCATCTAGAGAAACAATCAAGAAAACAACCAAGCCATGCCCCAACTGCAATATTCCAGTAGAAAAAAATGGTAAGTTTATTAGATATCTTGTACTTAACTGTCTTTTAAAATTCATTTTACAGTATAAATGTATGAATGTGCAGGTGTACATATGCATAATATTATTCCAAGAGGGCGAGAGCACAAAAGGCTTGAATAATTCCCTGTGTCACTTTATCTAAATTATCTTGAAAACACTAAGCCTAAATCACTTAGTTCTAAAAACACTAATTAAGCCTCACAAAATGCCCAGGTATTTTGTAGATAGGGAAAATGAGGCATTGGATGTAGCATTCATACAACTGGATATCCAGCTAGTTGTCTAGGTTTCCATTGTCACTGAAAAAAATAGACATTTGTAGGGTAAAACTCATCTCACGATGAAGCAGAATATATGTCTGAGTAGGCCAGAAAAATCACACATGAAAGTGGGATGTGAAGAATTAGTCCTGCTGTAGATGTCCACACAGTATATGGCTGAATTTAGGTGAAATTAATCCCAATTCAGCCACATGCCCATGGTAGAAGAGCAAGTTAGAGGAAGCAACATGAGTCCTGACAAACAGTTTGCATTAATCAATGCTTACCATGTAGGAAGAAAAGTAATCTGCTGACACTGGGATGTTTAGAATGAAGAACAAGAATGGTAAATAGGCTATACTTTATAGGTTAATGCTGTTCCAAGACTTAATTGTATTTATGTTAATTAATAAAAATATATTAACATGATTGCCTAAGTATTATACAAATATTTAAAGGATGATTCCCAGTTTTGTGGCATTCACATGGGACACTGAAAATGCCAGATAAAGCACTATGAACTGCAAGGGGAGAACACTTCAAGCAGTGACACTGCAGAAATATTACTGGGGAAGAAATAGGACAAAATGCTGAAATCTGGGGTTTGATGAAAGAAAAGAAGGCAGTTGGCAGATGGAAAGTGGGAGACACCTTCAAACACAAGAAGCAAAGGAAAGAAAGCTTGAATTCAAGAGTGGGAAGGTGAGAGAAGACTTGGCATAGTGTAGAGAGCAAGGTGGGCAGCAGAAGAGAGATAACAGAGGTCTAGGTCAAAAAATTATTTACAGATTTGTAGCACAGACTGAAAACCAGAAGTTTTAATCTGATTACAGATAGACAAATTATAATGGTGACTATTTATATTCAACAGCTTGTGCAGAGCCAAATAAAAAACCCCTTCTGGTTAGGCTAGAAGGAGTGGTAGGACCTTTACTTTCTCTTAGACTCTGCTACAAAATCTTTACTGGTAAATTACAGAGAGTTGCCGTTTGTCACAAACAGGTTATCCCTATTTGACACCATTCAAGTCCCATTAATGTTTAGGGAAGTTGCTTGTAGAAATCAAAGAGGAAATAAAGGAAATAATTTTTATTTTGAACAATAAGCAGGAAAAGACCTTTTGTTGCTTATAGCCTGACCCAAGCCAGAACAGTGCCACATAATGCAAAATGCCAAAGCCACGGTAGCAGGCTAGAAGCACACTGGAATTGGCTGATTTTGCTGCCATTCAGAAAAACCTTGATAGGTTGGAGAGATGGTCAGAGAGGAACCATCTGAAATTTAGCAAAGGCAAATGCAGGGTCCTGCACTGGGGGAAAAGTAAGTACAGGAATTGGCACAGGCTGGGGACTGACCTACTACAAATCAGCTCTGCAGAGAAGGACCTGGGGGTCCTGGATGACAACAAGCCATCCATGGGCCAGAAGTGTGTCCCTGTAGCCAAGAAGGCCAATGGTATCCTGGGGTGCATTAAGAAGGGCATTGCCAGGAGGTCGAGGGAGGTGATCCTGCCCCTCTACTCAGCCGTCGTGAGGCACATCTGGAGTGCTGTGTCCAGTTCTGGGCTCCTTGGGACAAGAGAAATGTGGAACTCCTGGAGTAGCTCCAGTTACAGAGATAATGAAGGCACTGGAGCATTTCTCTTAAAAGAGAAAGCTGAGAGAGCTGGGCCTGTTCAGCCTTGAGAAGAGACATTGAGAGAGGACTTTATCAATGTCTGTGAGTATCTGAAGGGAGGTGCCAAGGGGATGGAGCCAGGCTGTGCTTGGTGATGCCAAGCAATAGGACAGGAGGCAACGGGCAGAAGCTGATGCACAGGAAGTTCCACCTGAACACGAGGAAGAACTTCTTTACTGTGTGGGTGACTGAGCAGTGGAACAAATTCCCCAGAGAGGCTGTGGAGTCTTCCTCACTGGAGATCCATCTGGATACAAACCTGTGCAATGTGTTCTGGGATGACCCTGCCTGAGCAGGGAGGTTGGACCAGCTGACTTAATGTGGTCCCTTCCAACCTTACCTATTCCATGAATGGGGCTACAAAGAATGAATGGGCTACAAAGATGATAAAAGAACTGTGTAAATAAATACTCATGGGAGTATTGAAGAATACTCATGGGAGGAGTGAAGAAAACAGAGGCAAATTCTTCTCATGGTACCCACTAAAAAACAGACAACCATGTGCACAAATTGAAACACAGAAATTCCATTTAAACATAAGAAAATACTTTTACTGTGTGGGTGGTTGAAGACTGAACATGTTGCCCAGAAAGAGTTTCCTTTCTAGGATACATTCGAAATGCAACTGGACGCAATCCTGAGCACCCTACTTTAGTTGCCCTGCTTTGAGCAGTGGGTTTTGGATTGGATGATCTCTAAAGGGACCTTCCCACCTCAGTGATTCTGTCATTTTGCAAAATTAAAGCATGAAGCTTAAAAAGTGCAGTGTTTGCCTTCTACTTTGGTCATGGGTACTGCACGTGCCAGCTTCTAGGCTGCCATTTGTAAACTTAAAGAAGCACTTCAGAGCTGCCTAAGTACAGCTGCTGTCAAGAGACTGACAGCTATATCCTGAGGTCTGCCAGCAGTCCTCATTTAGGAGGGGTACACTGTCTCCACACAGGAGAATAATTCTGCTTTCCTTCCCCAAATGTTGTGTGGACACTGTCTTTTACAAGGGACAGTGACAACGCCAATAACTTTTCTGTAATAGCCTGTATAAACTACAGGCATTGTAGACTATTTCTGGATGCCAATAACTTTCCTGTAATAGCTGAAGTGAAAGACAGAAACACTTTCCCACGGCTCAGTCCCCAGTCCGAGTGAGTTTAAACACACATCCACATCTCTCAGAGGACTGCTGTACTCACAGAGCTGTAGGTCACGCTGCTTGAGGCACTCTCCACTCTTGACTGCTGATCTCAGCTGCCATGTAGCAGTGAATAACATGATTTATGTAGCTTAGCAGGGAGGGCACACGTTTGACAGAGGGCACCAGGACTAAGATGAGTTTTACCTGGTGATGGCTTAATACAAACTGTAGGAGAGGACTGGATCTAAACTTTAAATAAACTGTAACATGGAGGCTGGCCATTTGTATGTTTACATTTAAATAAGATAAAAATCTTTCTGGCACATTGCATTTCTTACACAAAGATATAAACTGACAAATAGACCATGCTATCACAAGTAGTTTTCTCTCTCTGTTAGGTGAAGCAGACAGGCCTATTTTAACAAACCAGTTCTTGTTTGGTTTTGCCTTCTGAGAAACATTCTGGAGTGGCATTTATAAAAAAGGTGGTGTAAGGGTAGCAGCTCGTACAGTAGGGAACACACACTCCCTGTACCTCCCATCACCATTTGGAGTCAAACCAAGATGACATTTCAGCATTTCTTCATACTGCATGCTTTTCTCTCAGTTTGAATTATACAAGAGATCTCTTTGTGTGGTAAGCAACATAATTTCCATTTGAAGTGTATTTCTGTAATGACCTTTGACAATGTTAATGTTTTATATATTACAAAATAAACTTTTGATCAAGGTTGTGAGCAGAGAAATTAAAGCTGCTCATGGTATGGAGAAGTAAGAAACCCAACATGCAAGACACATTGATATGATCAAAAGGCTGCTTCAGATACTAAAAAGGTCAAATCAAATTACTAATGTCATTTTTGTATAATCAGCAGTCAGCCACCAAAGTCTGTATCTCCTGATTTACTAACTTTGCAAATCTTGCAGTTGTTGAATCCAAATTCAAAAAAGAGTTTAATTTTGTTTATCTTCTGGCTCACAGCTGGACTAGTGTAGAGTAACCTTGAGGAGATATCTCCATGACTGTTTTGAGAGGCCACAGACTATCATCTCTTTTCCCTATCCCTAGCATAGTCTTTTTTCGTTTCCTCCTACCCATGCAGTCCCTCAAGTGAGAAAAACACATTAAAGCCCAGTAAGAGAGGAGTAGCGGATTTTAGAAACCCCATGGAAATATTCTTCAGGTTTCTACTTTCCTTTTATTAAATAATTTACTTAGATGGTAAATTAATGTGTAAGAAAGTTGATTTTAATGCTCCTAATTGTTGATTAACATCTCTAAGTGTTTGCCAAGTACCAAAGCCGTTCTGTTGCTATTTTGCAGGTGGCTGTATGCACATGAAATGTCCTCGCCCTCAGTGCAGGTTTGAGTGGTGCTGGAATTGTGGCCTGGAGTGGAACAGAACCTGCATGGGAGATCACTGGTTTGACTAGCAGTGCTGAGGCCAGCCAGTGTTGCTGCTAAAGCTTGTTTTCATCACGGCCAAATTCTGAACCCCTTGCTTAAACAAAATTCTCAGTAGCTTTAGGGACACGGAGTTCAGAAGTTGGCCTAGTTTGTTGGTTTTTTGCTTTACTGCATACGCAATCATACCAAAATCACACTGAAGTTATGCCAAGGCTTTTAAATCCACTAAGTAAAAAGAATAATTGTTTTAATGGACAGACTTGCTCATCATGGTACAAAGAGGAGTA
This sequence comes from Gymnorhina tibicen, assembly GCA_013399875.1. NCBI lineage: Eukaryota > Metazoa > Chordata > Aves > Passeriformes > Artamidae > Gymnorhina > Gymnorhina tibicen. Next base: position 1,551,951 of record VXAZ01001836.1, on the reverse strand, counting down.
AATTACAACTTTTTGAACTTGTGCAGTCTGTCAAGATGGAGAGTAGGCAGGGTTATCATGTGGAACCTTACTTGACATTTATAGTCAGGAATCCATAACTCTTGCAAGAGGGAGCAGCCTGCATATGTGTGTGTGTCTGTGTGAGCATCAAGGGGGGATGGAAGATGTTTCCTGCATCATCTGCTTTTTTTTCTTTGACCACTTCTTTGCTCATTCAGCACAATTTTTGATTTCGAGGCAATATTTCTTAACAGCATTTTTGGCAGAGGGAAGACTGTGGCTCTTAAGTGTTTTCTCAGGGTTTCTTCCTAACAGGCTTTCTGTAGGGGTTTTGCTTTCAAATGAAATTCTCCTGGAAACACCCAGCTTTATGCCATACTTGTGCTTGTGTATTTGTGGCATACAATACGAAGCCTGCCTACCTACTCTTTATAGACTTTGTTACCACGGGAAGATTAGCTAAAGATTCAGTTTCAGCCCTATCTGTGACTGTTGCTACAGTAGTGACTGGATCCAATTAAGTGTTGTGCAAGCTACGCTCGCGGGGCTTCATTTTTCTTGCACTTATGGAATGCTTTGGACGTGGCAAAGTGAGGCAGGAGGAGACTTCTCAGGGCTTTTCTCTACCATGATTCTCCTAAGTTGAATTAGAATATGGGCATAATTCTGAAAATATATCCATTGCTCTAATGGCGTGGGGCAGAGGGACAGCTTCATTTTACAATGTTAACACAGTAAGTAAAGTTTAATAGCATTTCCAAGTCTGAACAATTTTACTGTTTGTGATCTTTACATTGATGTTTTACTCTGAAAATGAAATGGGTAATGTCCACATCCAACACACCATGTAAGGATTTGCACAATTTAGTTTTGGAAAAAAAAATGCACAATAAATAAAGTCGTCAAAATTTTAAACTTTATTTCTCTTTTTCATTTGAATACAAAGTAAGTGAGTACAAAAATGTTGGGTGGGTCATGCATTGCTTGACTGATTCAAACTCCCAGCTGAGAGGCTAGCCCTTTGATCAAGGCAATGTTAGCACAAAATAAATTCCACAACCATGGTCTTCTTTAATCAAGTTTGAACTAATATTTTGTATGGCATGACTGTAGAGTCCTGAAAATATGGGTGTGCCTCGTATCAGTGCAGAGCATGAAGCTTGAGGTATAAAAAAAATCCCAGGCTCACTAGAAAAAACGTCCAATTGCTAAAAGCAGTGGAATATTCATCTGTCTAAACTGGAAGTGACATTAAAAGTGTGAGGAAACAAAAGAATGAATGGCATGAGGTACCAAAAATGAGAGAGTCAACTGGTAGAATTAAGAAAATGAGAAAGAAAGGAAGTGGAAATGAGAAGACAATGGACATTTCCTAAAGGTAATTTTCCTGTTTGGTACTGCTGAACTAAAATTTATGCAGAAGTACTACATTGAAGTGTAGGAGTGCAATTGAATGCCGCAATGTAGCTCATTTAAGTACTTTGTCTTAACATGGGTATTTTACTGTGAGCTCTGATTATCTCATGATTTGATTTCCTGTATCTGGGTCTATTTTATAACTTAAATGGCTTGTTTCCAACAGGCTAGGGAAAAAGTAACAATGCTTAATTTTACTTTGATCATGTGTTACATGGGAGTTCATCACTATATGTCATATTCAAAACCATTCAGAATTAAAGAAGTCTGAATCTTCCTTTTATTTTTAGTGTCTTTCTTATATAGGATGAAGAAGTCATTCACTCTAAGGCAGTTTCACTGAGTTAGAGCCTGACCTAACATGTTAATGTTTTAATTGTTAGGTAGAAACACGTGATTTATGCCCCTGGATCAAGGGCCATTGAATTCAATAGACTACAGACCACAGACTAGCTCCTGCATTTCTTTCTGGCCTGGGAAGGGCATGACAGGCATGAGTCATAAGGCTAGAATAGAAACATCTCTTTCTTGGAAGAACTTGTCAGAGAACGGGATTAAGAGCATTCGTCTGAGACGTAAGCAAGGGCAGGAAAGGAGAATAAAGAAAGGAGTTCCAGCATTGGCTCAAGGTTGTGTCACACAGTTCAGATTTTGCACTCTGCCAAAAACAAGTGTGCATTCTGCAGAACTTAACAGAACATGTCCTGATCATCTCTGTGTTAATACTGTATGTCTCCAATCATATATGCACAATCTTTGAGATGGTACAGGCTCTTAATCTGATTTCTCTTTCCTCTAAGATTCTCATAATTTTCACAATTTAAAGGGCATGAAAATTCAGGATTAATGCTCTGCTGACACTGTAAGAATGCTGGAATTCCTATAGAGATCTGTGAATTGAACCTAAAATATCCTACACTTAACTTTTTTTTGCATGGAAAGTGCCATTTAAAAAAAAAAAAGAAACATCTTTAAAAAATCCAATTTATTTTGTAATTTGAATCAAAACAGAACAAACCAAGTTGTCAGTGTCTATTCAGACTGCTCCTCTTATTTCAGCTCTGAAATATCAGAGTGAAATTCACCTCATTCAAAGTAGCTTCTGAAGCTTGTTGTGCACGTGTATGGTGCAGCCTGCTGAGTTTTTGGTACTATTGCTCATGGCTAGAGGTGTGATGGCAACATCCCTGCCAGAGACTGGGCGCAGCTCCTGACAGGATGCACTGGACCTGTCCTCTGTGCTCCTGCACACTCTTGGCTTGGTTGCTGCATGAGGAGGGGAATCTTCCTTTTTATAAACTTTGAACACTGGCATTGCTTGCTAGCATTCATGAAGCCAGCCTTGGCAAACACTTCCTCGGGACTGGCACGCACATCTCTGGAAGTGGTCCTGGGCAGCCGTGGAGGGTTAATGAAGAGAAACAGGACTCAAGCATGAAAGAAGGTAACAAACCTGAGGGCTTAAGCAGATGGAAAGTTTTCGAGAGCCTGTGGGTTTATGTTCTCTCCTAGCAATAGACTCTGGAAACAATGACATTTAACGTATGTTCTAAGAAGGTGATTTATTATGGTGCTATAAAGCAAAAAAAAGAAGTCTGTACCTTTTCACATGAAGGTTTGGCTTTGTTAATTGAATTCTCTTTACCTTGAACCTTCTTCATCTTTCAGATTAAAAAAATTACAGACTTGTTCTTGGTACTGCAATCTGGGATCCTTTAGTGCATGTTAAATGGATTAAGTACAGGATGTATGCTTAAATATTCAATAATAATTATCATTATAATAATTCAGCTTTATAACTATAATGAAAATCTCTAATATTTAATTCCAGCTGGAAATGAAATCCAGATACCAAGTAGATTAAGAAGAAAATACATAACAGTTTGGGTTCCTCAGGAAAAGGCATATCTCAAAGTTTAGAGTAAGTAATACTTCGGGAACTGTGACTTTGACTAAAATATCATTTATATGTCTGCCTTATCTCGTCACAAAATGCAACACCAAATTATTTCATTTTAAAGGGTACACTTTAAAGAAAAAAATCAGTAAATGGCACTCCAGAAGAAACATTATGCCTCTGATAGGAAATAATAGTCAAGCTCTGAAAAAACAGTAACAGTGCAAAATGCTATTTGTATATGAATAGTAAGGTACCATCTGTATTGCAAACCACTATGGTTCTTAAGTTTTTGCCTGCAGATCTTGTAAACCATGTAAGCTGAAGTGAAACTGGCATTTGTGGAGGGAAACCTGAGGCACTTGGAGGTGAGAGGTCAGATTCCAAGAGATTCTGCTGGCCTGGAAGACTGGGAAGATTTAGCCCTTCGTGCCAAACTTTCTCATACTTTGAGTAACAACAACAACTCTTATGTTCCTCATGTTGACTGTGCTGCTCAAACCATTCCACAAGTAAATCATTGTGTGTGAGCAGCTCAGTAAGCAATACTTGCACCAAGACTGGAAGGATAACACACAGAATCAACTCCAAAGATTAGTTAATTTATCTGATAGCGTGTTTGACAAGTATGGTGTCATGGTTTAACCAGTCAGCAAACTGAGTACCACGCAGCCGCTCATACACTGTGCCTCCCCAACCCTGCTCTGGGACAGGGAGGAGAACCTGAAAAAGGTAAAACCTGTGGGTTGAGATAACAGTTTAATAATTGAAGTAAAGTAAAATATCATCATCGTCATCGTCATCATTATCATCATCATCATCACAGAATCACAGTAAGGAAAATGGGGATAACAAAAAGAGAAAAAGGAATAAAACCCAAGAGAAATGAGTGCTGCACAATATAATTGGTCACTACCCACCGACTGATGGCCAGCCCTGCCCTGAGTAGTGATCGGACCCTCCCAGCTGACTCCCCCAGTTTATATACTGAGCATGTCCTTCTATGGTGTGGGATATCCCTTTGGCTAGTCCAGGTCAGCTGTCCTGGCCATGCTCCCTCGCAGCTTCTTGTGCTTCTCCTCACTGGCAGAGCATGGGAAAGTGAAAAGTCCTTGACTTAATCACTATTTAGCAACAACTGAAACATCAGTTGTCAACATTATTCTCATACTAAATCCAAACACAAGCACTGTACCAGCTACTAGGAAAAAAATTATCCCATTATCCCAGCTGAAAACAGGACACATGGTGATGGCTGATGGACAGAAACCCTACACAGAGATAGAGCTGCAGTAGCTCTTACAAGCTAGGTTTTGTTTCCAGGCAGCAAAATTCTCATGCTTCCTTCAGTTCCTCATTAAGCAACAGAAAAACCTGAAGAAGACAACAACAGATGAAAGTTTCCAGGAGAAGGAAACCCCATGTCCAGTGGTTCCTGATGGTCCTTCAATCCTTCACCCAGATGTATCTGACAGCACAGCATTAACAGTGATTCAACAAGAAGAGACAAGTATACTACTTTACATTTTATCTGATTTATTTACAGATTTTAAAGAAATATTTCTCTCTCTAATTAGCAAATTTAGAAAAGCACCCCTCCCTTTTTTTTCAAACATATTTGTCTGCTCATTCCTATTATGTTCATTTGTGTCTGTGTTTTATGTGTTTGCCTGTGTGGTTCCCCTTGTGTATCACCTACTGATTTCCAGCTGTGTGGAAATCAAGTTTGCAGCTTGATTGTCTAGGAACTACTGGAGTACATGCACTCAATAGTCTCTTCTCATATTCTGGGTAAGTATGTGCAGGCCAGAAAAAATGCCTGTGGGTTTAAGGAAGCAGAAAGGTAGGCAAGTTGAGAGAAGCTCATTTAATCATATGGAGAATCATATTTAATGTAGTGCTTTGTGCATCTGTAGGAATATCTTTTTTTAGAAATCAGGCCATATGCCATTTCATTTTTTCTTCATTATTATTAATAGCGCTTTTTTCTTTGCTTTTAATTTGTTTTTCTTGTCTCTGTCTCCATTTTTCTGAATAATGGAGTCATGGTTCTATGCCAGTAGATAAAATATGCAGCAAGACATCACCTGTTACTTTACTTTTTGGCTTTTATCCCTAGAAAGCTTGAGGAATTCACATAATCTGTGTAGGCAGGGAAGCGGCATTATCTGTATTTTACAGTCGGGGAATTCAGTCCAGAGAGTACAGCCAGACTACATGGAGGCAACAGCTCAAATGCACATCATCCCTTTCCTCACAGCTGGGAAAATCCGGCTGCACGGGAGGCCACCTTTGTGCTGGGATGGTGATGACACAGGCTTAGGGACGCAGGAAGCAAGTTTGAAGTTTAAGGTCCAGAAAACACCACTGTGATATTAGGGACACAAAGAAATAATTTTTTTAAAGGTAGGATTTTCAGTGGCCTAAAGAAAAATGATCTAACCTGACATGCTTTGCAACCACCGGGAATTTTACTGCTGGGGGAAGACTAGTTTAGACTTTGAAAACACTACTTTCTTCGGCATTTTAGCAATGCATAGGTCTCTGGGAGAACTTGATGTCCCAGTTTCCTCTGTTTGTTAGTTAAATATTTAATCTAAAAAACATATTCATGCCCACCTCATATTCTCTCCACCTCATTTTGGTCCAAACTAAAATCCATCAAGCAGTGATGTCACACTGGTTTTAAAAACCTTTAGTTAAGTACATCTGAAGCAACAGACTATACATGCATTCTTACTTGGTACATGATTGTATTGTCTGCCTCATAAACAGTAATCCTGACAGCCTGCCAACTTCAGCTGCTGGTCACCAGGCCAAAAGCTGGTTGAATGATGGACTTAAGTAATGCTCAAAAGATAATGCTAAAATGGAAAGCAGCAATCCATACAATGAAATAGTATTCAGACACTTCTTCTGTTGGGGCCAATATAATGTTTTTCTTGGAATGGATGCTAAATGCTCCTGAATAGGTTCAGCCAGCTGAGTTTGTTTATGCCTGGAAGCTAAACCTGGAAAGCTCTCCACTGTGCTTTTCCAAAGTAAAGAGATCACAATATGGTCAAAGGGTTTGAATATTTTTTTAATGAATAGCTGAAGTCCATGTGTTCCACAGCTGATGGAGTTAAAAATCAGAAAAAAAACCTACCTCACTAAGCTACACTGACATTTTTCAAGTACTCAGTGAAACAACAAATGCCAGGTTTGCTTTTTTTTTTTTTAATCTGCTCCTGAAAGGCCAGAATGACTGTGATATTTACATTAAACTCAGTCCCTTAATGAAGCTGAAATCAGTTTTGATTGAAGTTTCTAAGTTTTAGTGGTGATGTAACTGAAGCTAACATTTTACCAAAATATTACTCAGGCTTTGCTTAGCAAACATTAAGGTGCTAATTAATGGAGTTGCAATCACTCAGGTCCTTACTTTATTTCAAAAGTACAATGATAAAGGCTATTCCTATTGCCTCATTCTGTTGGATTTTACAGAAATCAAACATAGGCTTCAAACCAGTGCTAGCAATAAGCCCCTGCGTGGTACAGTATCTTCTCCTGAAGTAGTGATCTCTTCTCAGTGACATTTACTGTGAACAAATTAAAAACAGTTAGTGGCATTTCATTTTTAGTCCTCTTTATCGTGTGAGCTCTGGGGTAGAACCTAATAAATAAAAACATAAAGTGAAGTCTGCACAACAGAAAGGCTATTTTTCCAGCTGTTCAGTACAGCTGTGCCACCGACCTATCTGACACTAGGCTTGGTAGACCACTGCATTGTACAAAATTAGCTGTAGATCAGCAAATTTATATATTTACTTATTCCATTATTTTTAAAGTATTTTTTAAGGCTTTTTCCAGTCTAGAAAACTCATAAGTCCCTTCCCTCCTCAGGCAGGACTCATTCCAAAAGACCTCTGCGATGAGTGATGGTTGGGGCAGTCCAACTGCTTACACATCAACTGTGTCATCATCTAGGTGAGCTGGGGCACAGATTTCTGGTCATGAAATACCTTTAGTGTCTAAGCAAAGGTAGTGCACATACATAAAAGAGAACAGTTGAAACTTTTTCTCTGATTCTGAATGCTGTGCAGGATGGAAAAATCTGGCCCTGAGAAACTTTAAATTAATACATTTGCTTCTCCAAAAAACAAAGAAGTCCACGATCCAGAGCCCTTTGTAATGACTGCACCCAGCATCGCTTTCCTGTTATGTTTCCAGCAAATATAAACATCAGTATAAACATCAGAGTATTTTGCTAGTTGTGTTTATTTAGACATTTGTATTAGATTGTAAAAGGCCTTAGCAGAACTTTAGCGAGTCTCAGATAAATGATGTATACTTACTATTATGTAGCACTGCTTAGCCCAAAGAAATAATGGTTTTTACTGCCTTCACTCCATTATGGAAGAGAGAACTTTTTTTACAAGCAGTTAAGCTTTGACAGATAAGATGACCTTACGAGGTCCCTTCATATATGTTCCTACAGCATTGTGTTCACCCACTCCCAAATGAAAATTCCATCTTTGAGAACTATTCAGTGAATTATTTAATTGCTTGAAAGAAGAAAGAGAGATCCAGAAACTTTTCCTATTAATGCAGTTATTGTCTCAGATCCAGCAGCTTCCTTTGCTAGTCAATGCCATTACCAGAGAGATCTCCATACCAGGAGGTTTTCCTGATATTTAGCACCCCCTAATTTCTTTCCCTTTCAAGCTATTAAGATCTGAGGAGTATAAAGGTCTTGTTGGTTTGTTGTGTCCACCTACTACCATGGGCATCTTGTTATCTAAGTCTTTCCATGAATTTACAGAGTGTCATGGAAAGCAGTTTTTAAGACCCATTTGCTTTCATGGCAAAGCAGTTCTGCAACATGATCCCAGCTGCTAGCGATGAGAAACCTTTTCATGGCAAGGTATTAAGAATCACCTTATAATTATTTATCGTTAAATCAATATCACTGGTAAGTTTAATATTTTCATTTTCCTGTTAATGTTTCCTATTCCCTTTGTTCCTTGATTGGGTGGAGTAGACAGCAATCATATTTCCACCTCACTCATTTTATTAGGCTTAATAGGCCAAGCTTAAAAGCTTGAACAAACATTTTTCTAAACATCCTAGAATCAAGTATGACTGATGGACTTTGGCATAAGATGGCAGGTGTGGTTGCACCACCACCTTCTGTGGCATTCATGCCTCCGTGTCTCTAGTGGAACCACCCCAACACATGCCAGATCATAACACATTGTTCACTGAGACATCACGCTGGCAATTCATAATCATCCTACAATGGTCAACCTCACTCAAAGCCTTCTTCACCTCATTTCCAAGTGATGTGCTTCTGGTGTCTACACTTTATGGCTTTCTTTTTCTCAGTTTCTGCATTTATACAGCTCTAGATGACTGCTGCTGTGCATCTCGGGATATAGGCAAGTTACTGCAAAGTCAGCAAGTACAGGAACATCCTTTGATAATCACCCCATCTGTGTTTATATTCTAAATGTTTTTTTCATGTGCTACACAAGCTTTTTTTTTACTACTTTACGGTACTGTAAATCTGCTATATTCAATGCATCTAGGTTTGAATACCTCCAGTGTGGCAAGTTACTGAATTGTTTGCCAAACATATGTCAGCTCTTTATCCTGAAGGCTCATCTGTGCTGCTATTGGTAGAACTCATGTAGATGTACATTAATGTAGTGGGTTGACTCTGTCCAGCAACTAAGTACCTACTCAAATGCTCACTCACTCCCACACCCAGCAGAACGGGGGAGAGCGTAGGCAGAGCAAAAGCAAGAAAAAACCTCATGGGTCAAGATAAAGACAGTTTAGTAACTGAACGTATGAAAAAAATAATAATAGTGATACAAAAGCAATCACTCACCACCTCCCACAAGCAGATGGATGCCCAGGCAGTCTCTGGGCAATGGCTACTTTAGAAAGACAGCATTCCGGGTTTTATTGATGGGCATGATGTNCAGGTCACAAGACCAGGTGAGGGGATCCTGGCCAGCTGTCTTGTGGGGGGTGTTAGATCTCTGAATTCACCCACCACTGAGCTGCTGAGCCCCCTTGTTCCCCAGCCATCCCAGCTGGTGGCTCGGGGACTACAACATTTAGTAACTGAACGTATGAAAAAAATAATAATAGTGATACAAAAGCAATCACTCACCCCCTCCCACAAGCAGATGGATGCCCAGGCAGTCTCTGGGCAATGGCTACTTTAGAAAGACAGCATTCCGGGTTTTATTGATGGGCATGATGTTATACGGCTTGAAATATTGCCTTGGTCAGTTCAGGTCAGCTGCCCCATCTGTCTCCTCCCAGCCTCTTGCCCAGCCCCGACCTACTCAGTGAGGTAGCAAAGCAGGAAAAACAGAAAGCCTTGATGCTGTACAAGCACTGTCCAGTGTCAGATAAACCACTCGTACGTTATCAACACTGTTTTAGTCACAAATCCAAGACACAGCACCATATCAGCTGCTAGGAGGAGAATCAGGTCCGTACTAGCCAGACCCAGTGCCGAGCTTGCTTTACACCGGCCAGCACAGGATGCTGCTACACCTGTGGTCACAGCACCACACATTCCCTCCTGCCTCGGGTCCCTAATACTCTGAGCCAAACATGGCTTGAACTAAGGATTAAGGGCTTTTTTTCTCAGTGCGAGCATTAATAGGCTTTCTGTGCTTGACTGGCAGGCTACTTTTATAAATTACTTAGCAAAAGTTGGCTAACTCTGTGGGAGGACTGACAGACAGCTGCACAGACAGACAGATGGAGACAGCAAAGAAGGTAGGCCAAACCCCAGACGGCTACATGAGATTCTCACCAAGCTACTGGGGGGTGTGGCGTAGAATCAGAGATGAAGCTGAGGAGGCTAAACAGTCTCATTTTATCATTAAATGAAGGCTACACAAAGCATTATGCATTCCCAGTCCAGTCTTAATTTCTGCTTCAAATTGAGATCAGAAGTTCCCCATTAATTTACAGGGAAAATTATTGCATCAATTTAGATAGGTGGTTCTGGTAAATGGATTAACACACACCCACTCCACCCCCTGTACAGGAAGCATGAAGAAGTTTGTTGGATTCAGCCCAAAAGCTGGGCCTTTCCTGTGGTGTTATTGAGTGATGTTTCGACTAACTCATGGGGAAAATAAGGTTGGCATTAATTAAAACACATCAGTGATGAAAATTATATAAATTATCTGATTCATTTTCACCAAGCGTCTGTCTGTCTCTCTCTTGACTACAGATGAAGTTTGGAGCAACCACACTCCTAATTCGGGTATCTCCATTAAATATCTCAGGTTGGTGGGATGACACCAGCAGCAGCCTGCCTGCTTTTGGCTACTATTTAAAGATCACCAGGACAAAGGCAATGCACCTCCCAGTTCACCAGGGAGGACATCTGAGTCACAGCTGACTACAGCCAAACTGTTCTCTGTAGTGGCAGTAGCTCAGTGAAACAGGGATTATAGAATCGACTTTATTCATGCAGCTTCAAAGAATGTAACACTCAGGGGATAGAGAGCAGGAAAGACATAAAGGTGGCTTTCAGTGATCTTGTTCTTCAGTTTGTCAGATTCCAGAGTGGGCCCATTTATCAGCAAGGAGGGAATAAGAAGAGTTTCCAGAAGGGATTATAATGGCTTTTTATCAGTAAGCGCCAGTGTTTGAAATACTGCCATATAATCATATCCTTGTATTATCCTATTTAGTTTAACATCTCATAGGGGATTTTTTAAAGTATGTTTTGCTTCATTTTTATTGAAACCATTGTAGTATGGTGTATGGCAGAGGATAAACTATATTGATAGGTAATAACTTTTTAAAAAAATTTAAATGAGACACTTTTTGAAAGAACTTTTTCCAGTCTTTATTGCAATACCTAAGAAACCTTAAGTTAAAATAGTATTTTGTCTTTTCTGTCATTTATGCACTTTTAAGCATTTTCCCCAGAATGCTGTCTTATACCACCAAATAGGGACTAAATAAATTGCATTCTATAGACACTGAGGAGAATATTAAAGAGGTATAGCAGATAAGATTTCATCCCTCTATATGCTTCTTGGAATATCTACTACTCTATAGCATTGATAAAGTTCTCCTTTCTTTATGTAGAAAGGAATAAAAAATCCTCCTAAGCTATTTTACAGATTTCTTTTTTTTTTCCCAGAAAGAAAACGAAACCCCTTCACTGGTCAGGAAATTATTCAAAAACACATCAAACATTTTAACAAATGGCAGTACCACCAGGTTACTGGCTTCAGTGCACCTGAAGGCATTGCTCTGCAGACAGCAATGGCTTGTCAGAAACCTTTTCTCCAAAATAGGGTTTACTATTTCTGGAAACCGTAAGACTTCCATACTCGGAGAGCAAACATAATAATATTAAAATCTTCTTATGTAGCTATGGATCCTGTGCAATTCCATTATGTCCCACTTTAGTGAGAAAGGAACAAATAAGCTTTTTATGTACAACTTTGCCCCTTTGTTACTTCCTAGTTACAGACATTGCAAATCTTGAATTGCAAACTTCCTAAGTGGTGGTACCAAAAACCTGCTGGACTACCACAAATAGAGGAGCAACACTTTGGTCAGGATTCATACTTTGAATCAAAAATGTTGCTGTCTTTGCATCAACAATGAACACTGTTACAGACATGTCAACCAACATTGGAAATTAAGAACACTGGAATATGCATTCTACCCACATCTGATGACTTGCCTGGCCTTGAGCAAAATGCATTAATGTGTCCTTGCAGAAACTGCTGGCAGAATTATTCTGTGACAAAATAGATCCTTCTGTAGTAAATTGCCGAGGAGCAACAGTTGCTCCAAATATTATTCAACGTATGTCATTTGATAGCAAAAAAAAAAAAAAGCAAACCAACCAACCTGAGGAGATACTTTTGCTTCAGTTTTATCTTCTTGTCACCTTAAATAAACAAAGCAAGCATCTTTTAATTTCACCAAGATTTACATCTTGAAGAGTGAGCAGCAGTAAGAAATTTCAGTTTGGAAGCTGAAAACTGTCTAGGATTATACACATTTGGAAGAGCTTTGCTATAAAGGGAAGTATTAGGCATGCTTTTTCCTTTTGCCATTACAATCTCTTAGATCCTGACACTGTAATTATCATTAATTACACTGGTAGCTATTATAGCTAAGGGACAATGTTTTGACCCTGTACACACAAATGGCTGGGTTATCAAATATCCTGTGTTATAGTACAGAGGAAGCTGTTAAGTAGAATGATAAAACAATTTCATCATCTCTTTCCTCTGCTGCTGTTCAGGCTGCTTCTGCATATTTCAGTCTCTACCAGGCAGGAGTGCCAAGCATTACAACTAAAAGAAACTGCACACAAGGATTTATGTGATTGGACACTGTAAAAAAGGTAATGGAAAAACTGCACTTGCAGAACAATATCTGGACTTAATGACACCCTTCTCTTATTGACAATCCCGATTCCTCCTCTTTGCACTTAATTTTAAGTTCATTCTATATCTCTGGTGAGAACCTAACTCATCCCAGATGATGACTGTCATATTCCCACATACCCTTCTGGTGCAAGGAGGGGGGAATTTAGAAGAAGCACGAAATGCCAGCTATAAATCAGACCTGAATTCTCTTTCCTTTTTCTGAAGAGCAGCACCAGTAATCATGAAGGAAGTTACTCACCACTTGGGGTAACAATGGCAGGATCAGACTCATGACCCTGGCTTCAATTCACAGACAACTTGTGAAAATAGACTTGAGCACTATGACAGTATTATTAAAAACGCCCATGAGGGTTTAAACAGCACACCATAAATATTAGCTAGTGTTGCTGCCACAAACATTGAACAAGGATGATAAAACGGTTTTAAACAACTCCTCGTTAAATGAGGCTTGTTTGGTCTTTGCTCTGAGCGTGTGACAGTCTGTGGAAAAAAGACTGGGCAGCCATGTGAACTGAAACCTATGTAACATATGAAGACCCACAGAGGAGGCAGTAAATTTGCAAAAGTCACTTTAATTCTGGCACTTCCATCTTCGAGTGGCTGACTTTGCAACATACATTTAGCTGTTTATGTGTGTGTGTAGCACATAAATCGAAACTGAAACACTGCATTAAAACACTTATTAGTTCTACAGAGTTTGAAATCCCATGCTGTAGCCACATTTTACTACTCAGAATCATTTCAAGATCTGTTGCACATCTGTGCCTTCTCCTGTCTCCTTGGAAGAGCTAACTGTGGGAAGTCAGTCACTGTACCTTTTATACCTTTCTGCATAGATCCAATGTCAGCAAAGACCTTGGCAAATGTCCTCTGAAGAATTTTGCTGAAGCGGCTGAAGACACTCCTGTGCCCGTCTGAGCGCCCTGCCCTTCTTCTGTTACTTGCCTTTTTCCAATGAACAGTGAGCATTGAGCACTTCACCTTCAGGGGTGATTTTCTTGAAAATTTGGCCTACACCTTGGGACAGTTAAGACACAGGCACATGTTGCTCCTTTGTCTTCCAGAGGACCAATAACCCAAGAGGGTAGGAAAGACAGACAGGAGACCAATAACGTCTGAAAGTGCCCTTCTGAAATTTCCCAGAGTCTGTGTGCTGAAAAGCCCCTCAGCTGTGTTGGCAAAGCACAGATCAAGGGCCACAGTCTCCTCTAGTGGAAGCCAGTACCGAGTGTCACAGGAACTCATGGTGCTACACCAGGTTGACATAAGTTAAACAGCTACACCTATTTATAGTTCACAGCCATCAGAAGGCAAAGCTCCTACATTCTACATTGACCAAATACATGTCAGGCCAGGCCATAGTTTCCTCTCTCTGGAGCTGCAGGTCTATCCCATTCCTACCTGCCCCAAATCACCCCAAACAGAGCTGCCACAACCTTCCCAAAGTGATTTGCAGTCACCCTGGTAGTGAGAACACAACATTAAGGAATTCTGCTCTTGTCTAATTAAGATGATGCAATCAACTGTTCCACACACCTAGGGATCTTCTTAATAACTGTATTTTTATCAGCTTGAGTGCCACACACAGTGGTGCAAGGTAATCATCAGGGCTGATATCTAAATTCAGGGAAGTTTTACCTTACTGTGTTTTCCCTCCTGAGCATTTGCTCTCTGGTAACCCACTCCCTCTGCCATTACTGTGCTGGCTTCCATTTACTGCTAGCATCCAATATAAAGTAATTTTCTTTAAATTACTTTAAAAGTACTGATGATTCTGCTTCCAAAAATGCACTCTTAATAACCAGCTTCTAGGCTGTCAGAGACTGACAATAGTTTATGCCTCAAACATTGATATAAAAGAAGCTACAGCCACAGAAACCTCCTTGAAGACTCATGGGGTGGACTTGGTAACTTTGGACTGTAAATTGAACTGCTGATTAGATTAAAGGAAACCCATTGTTCAATCACCTCAGGCTGAGGGAAAGGTATAGGCCACATCCACAAAAGGCCAAAGCCTTCAGCTGCCATCCCAGCTGAATTTGAGGGGGGTGGGGGGAAGAGCACAGCTCACAGAAGCCAGGTTTACACAGACTCCCCCCAGCNGCCTGCCCGGCCTGAGCACATATACCCATCGGATCCTATGCTTTTGGGGGGACCTTCACCACCAAGGAGACCTGCTGGAGGGGATCAACAGAACATTGCTGGGATCCATGGAGTGGTGATATTTTCTTTATTCTGTCCACGTCATTTTCTTTCCGTCCCCCCCACCTATTTTCTCTATCTTTCCCTCTCTCTCTCTCTCTCTCTCTCTCATATCTACCATCAATAAAACCCATATTATTGTCACTGGCATATGGTCCTGTTTGCACCTTAATTTGGGCAGAGGAATTTCTAAAGAACCTTAATAATAGTAATAATTGGATCATAACATAGGGACAATTTTAGGATACAGGAAACTAAAAGAAAAGTGAAACAAACTTGAATTGCTTTTAAGTAAAAAAATTTGGCCAAGGCTTTAAAGAACTACTTTCTTGTGGGAAGACACATCTTGTCTATTTGCCTCCATTTCCTAATTTCAGAAATTGCTTTTAGATTCCCAAAGATATTTAGAATAAAATAGTTCATCCACAGAATTAAACAACTTCTGCTGCTGAAACCTGTCACTTTTTGCCTCCATTTTACCGTGGAGTACTATTAGCAATATTTTCGCAGTTCTTACAAAGCCTTATTGTGTTTCACATTGTCTAGTGTTTAGGAGAAGACTGTTTGTACCCTAAAGGTGTCATGACCCAGATGGCTGGTATTTCCTCCCTCCCACCTCACTTCTGTGAGCTCTGTTGTAGTAACACACAGTCACAGTTACTCTCAGAGACACATCATATTCCCACAAGGTCCTGTTCCATTTAGAGAAGAGATGAAACTCAGTGGCAAAATCCACAAAATGTTATGAAAGCAGCTGGACCCCTCCATCTGTGATACACAGGGATTCAGCACAGGAGCCCAGGAATCTCTTATGGCTGTTGGATGAAGCCTACCACTCCATGCAGAAGTCTTTACCATGAGGTTGTGCAAACACCACTTGTTTTCTCACATGACGGAGACTCCTGCACATGCAGGGAATTGCTGTTTGAAAGTCCATGTGTCTTAGTAAGTGAATGTAACACCGACTGTAAGATCCTTACACTGCACTAAACTGAGGACTGGCAAAACCCCTTGCCTTCGGAGAAGCTTTAATAATTTCAAGGGGATTTGGGGAAAGACCCCTAGGCACAAATCAATGCAGGAGGGAAGGTCCACTTAGGACTGCAATCATTTGACCAGTGCCAGTGCATGGGATTTGGTTTCAGCATTAAATTCTTTGCCTAAATAAGGTACTTGAAATAAGGGAGGAAAAAGCATTTCATACCTGCCAAGTAGAAAGTTATCCCTCTGGCAACAGACTTTCAAAATAGTTGTCAGGATGATATCACACTGCCTGATGTAGGTCTTGGAAAAGTGCTAGTATGAGGTGGGTATTTTCCAGCTATGGGTTTTGGCATTCTATCCGTGTTGGAAAAAAACACTTTTCTTTTCTTTTTTTTTTTAGATTTTATTTTTCTGCTTGTGATTCCCCTTATGAAGAAAAAGGGCAGGAAAATCAGACATCAGGACAGAAGAGACATTTCCAGTGTACAAAAAACTCCGACGATGAGGTCACTGATGTCTCAAATACTACTAGTCCCTGGGGGGGCAAGAGAAAGCAATGTTTAGGAAGCCAGATGCAGCCATTTGTCTCCAAGGAGCAGCTGGTGATGAGATGCTCTTATTAATGAAATGGGATTGCTCAGTGCTGTCGATTTACTGCAGTTAGTGTAGCCAATTGTGATTCATGCTACCATTATGGATACCAAGCCGTGGAGGCAGCAGGCTTTGTTGGTTATATTGTTAATACTTGAGGCACCTGTGATTCACAAGAAGTGCTTATGTAGACTGTTTTGTGGTTGAATTGCCAGGTGACTGACTGACAGATCTCAGAGCTCACAGTTTCCTGGACCAGTGATTCTTAGTCATCTGTGAGTTGATGAGTAGGAAATTACATTAGCTATGTTATTCAGGTTGGGAAAAAATATAAATCAGCGTAGGATTAATAACATACTGCTAGCATGGAAGTGAGCATACAAATTAAATAGTGTCAAATCACTCTGAGAATGGTTGTGCTAAACCTGCATCAAACAGCTGGGGCTGAGCTCAGGAGCTGATGAGGACATGGGCTCACCAGGATGTGTGTGTGCACAACAAGCCTTTTATTTGTTGATGGCTTGAGGTCGGGGCACCTGAACTCCTGTGACAAATGACAGTAGGATGACACTGAGGACTCTCCGTAGAGCAAGAGGTGCCTCCTAACAGCAACCCAGGTCCTTTGTCCCCATGAGTTTTTAATATATCACACATAAATTATCTGACATGTACTGCACTCAGCTTTGGTACTTGTGCGTTTCCTACTGCATTTTCTATAAAACTTCTTTGTTGAGGGTTTTATACTTTCTAATACAAAAACATGCCTAGTTAAGCAATTCTGATGTTGAGCTATAAAGTCAATCTTTCTCAGAAAACAGTCCATTCCATGTATCGTATCCAACAGTTTTTCGTGAGGGATTTGTGAAGCAGGAAGCCCTCTGATAAGGCCACACTTAGCAACTGTTCTAAGGTACCACCTTAGTATCTTAGTACCAGGTTTTAGGTGGCCATCTCATGGAGATTCACTCCTCCAGGGCCAAGTGGGACTACTGCCCAATTTCTGGCTGAGCCATTTGGCATTTATCCATAAGGTCACTTAGCACAGTTTCCTGTAGGAGAGGTATTTGGAGCAAGGCCTTTGTCTCGGGCTTGATGAATGTATTAAATTGGTGACAAGGGACGCAGCAGTTTCAAGCAATGTGATGCTGAAAGAACCTAAGGACTTGTTTCAGAACAGCCTGCCAATGATTTGTAAGAGGTTGCTATCTACTATCTACTGCAGTGATTTTTTCCAAAGGAAGTAGATTGCAATTGCAAATTCACAAGGCAGTTTCACGTTACCTACAAAGGAGTTGCCTGAATAAACAGACTGATTCGCCGCCATCTTTTTCTGGATTCAGACTGCTGACTAGCTCCATGCCCTGTTGTCAAACCCCTAGCTATCCCCTAGCCTCAGCTTGCTTTTCACAGAATCAAAGAACAGAAGAGATGAAGATACCATGGAGCAGCTTGTGCCATGAAGCAAAGATGGACCCTGAGCTGCACCCAAAGCAGCATGGCCAGAAGGTCAAAGGAAGTGATTCTCCTCCTCTACTCCACTCTCATGAGACCCCCCATGGAGTGCAGCATCCAGGTCTGGAACCCCAACATAGGAATGATGTGAACCTGCTGGAGCCAGTCCATAGGAGGGCCAAAAAGATGATCAGGGAGCTGGAGCTCCTCTCCTGTGAAGTCAGGTCGAGAAGGTTGTGGCTGTCCAGTCTGGAAAAGAGAAGGCTCCAGGGAGACCTCATTGTGGTCTTTCAGCACCTGAAAGGGTGCTTACAAAAAAACTGGGGAGGGACTTTTTACAAGGCATGTAGTGATAAGACAAGAGGGAACGGCCTTAAGCTGAAAGAGAGTAGATTTAGATTAGATATCGGGAAGAAGTTGTTTACTCAGAGGGTGGTGAGACACTGGCACAGGTTGCCCAGAAAAGATGTGGATGCCCCATCCCTGGAAGTGTTCAAGGCCAGACTGGATGGGGCTCTGAGCAACCTGGTCCAATGGAAGGTGTCCCTGCCCATGGCAAAGGGTTGGAACTAAATGATCTCTAAGGTCCCTTCCAAATCAAACCAAAACAATGGAAGGGCTGATTTCTAGCGTACACAGAGAACCAGGGCCCTTACACTGAAACACTGCTGGGGGCTGCTGTGATTTGTGCTGGAAGCCACACTTAGAACTGAAGGAGACAAGAATACAGACATCGCACGGGAGCAGCTGGAGGCAAAAACAAGCTCTTACAGAAATGGCCTGATCTTTTGTGTCTGATAATGGTTATAGAGAGCCTCTGAAGTGGTGTGGCAATATTACCTAGTTTGCTTCTCCCACAATGTAACCCTGGATTACATGCCTTTCTTAGATCCCCAGCAAATCCGTTTAAATTTTGCCCCATGAACAGGCTGCGGGATAGTACGACATGGTACAGAACCGGAACCAAACATGTATAAAACACTGTGGTTAGTATTCACAGGTAAATGATTAGTAGAAGCCACCAAGGCACACAGAAAATCTTTCATACTGAGGCAATTTCACTTCAGAAAGTATAACACCACTCTTTCAACATTTTCTTTTCATTACAGGCTGTCTTAAGAGCAGTGTGGTGTTTGAAATATCCTAAGCATTATGGGGCCTGGGCTTCTGAGAACTACTCTATCACTTTTCTCACAGGTGTCCAGTCTGCTTTCCATTTTGTGGACACTTTTCTTTTTGTGCAACTGCTACCAAAGGATGATCAGACATCTTCACAAGATTTGCAACTACTTTATGTAAAAACACTTCTGTTTTAAGGTTTCCATACTTACTTAGGAGTTTTAGATTCAGGAACTATTTTCCTTTTCTGTGGAAGTTAGTAATTTTCTTAATACAGTGTCCTTATTCAATAGCCAGTTCTGAAGCTGTGTCTGCATCTACTGAAATCAAGGAAATGCCACTGGGAGCAAACTAAGGCCAAATTACAGAAAATTAAAAGCTAAGACCTGTTCTCTCTTGTGACGCTGGAAATACGTAAGTTCCCTAAACCATCACTTCAGTGGGGAAGAAAGGTCAACAGGAAGAAATAAGGGGAAATGTAGTATCCTGTACTCTTTTCACACAGAACAAGATTTGCTCCATTTAGTGGGATAAAGCAGTCTGTAGTGTACCCTATTTTTTCAGTTGCATCACAAATACTTGACAGCCCAAGGCAAAACCAGTACAAGATCTTACCCGGCTCTTTTAGTCCTTTTCTCTAAGTCCTGAGCTGTTAATGCTGTTTGTATTTCCTGTTACCAAGTGTCATGCAATCTCTTTCTGCAATTTAGTACCAAAAATGGTGTTCAAAAGTTTTTCATTCCATAACGTGTGTAACAGACATTTACAAAAACTGTAAGTATTCGGCTTTTACCAAATCAGCTTTTAGCTAATGCCTTTTTATTTAAAAATCTATTTCATCAACCACTGGCTTATTACGAGAAAGAAAGCAACAATACACAATGCCAGTTAGCTCCATTTTTGAGGAGTCGAATTTGCTGACACAGAGTATTAGTCTACAAGGTGTACTACTAAATTTAGCCCTTGAGTGACCAAGAACCATACTTCACACAATGTCTCTAGAGTGTAGGACATTTATGAATCATTAGTGGGCTCTACTGAAGTGTACAGAATAAAAACTGACCCAAATCTGCTCTTCAAATACATCAGACTACATAGAAATTGAAAAAATTATATCTACTATCTATACAAAGACCCTATATAAAGACCGTTGCATAGTGATTATTTCCTAGCACTCAAACCATGTTTTATCCCATAATTTTCTTGGCAAATAGACCCTTCTTGGGAAATAGCTCCCTTTATTCCATCAGATAAAGCTGTCTTTACAAAAGGAGCACGTAGGAGAACATGGGATGGAGACGGCTACAGCTGATAAGATGAGAGTTGAGTCCTGTCTTGTGTTTCCAGTATGGACAGTGTGGTGCGGGTTTGGTGAGAAGAGCTGCAGCAGGTAATATGTTCTTCAGTGAGCAATGCATAAGGATGAGTATTTTTCCGGGCTCTTCTTAAAAGTTTTTTTAAATTACCTTTCCAATTCCGTGTGATTGAACAGATAATCAAACGCTAACTTCAATGTAAATTTGACAATGGAACTAGAGTTGTTGCCTGGCAGAGTGAAGATGAATGCTCTAAGTGTGGCTTAAAGCTACTGTCTTTTATGGGTGGGGTGAGGATACAATCATTCACAGGGTGAGGACACTGCTACAGAATTAATTACAAGCTAGATCAAGAGGACCACACTTATTGCAGGGATTGCCATTTTATGTAAGTTTGTGCAAAGCTCGAAATGGCAGGCTCACACACCTCATCTCTACACTCTGCTGTGGCCTAAAGCAGCCTTCTCCTCATCGTACTGAAATAGTTATTTCCTCTTCTAGGCGAGGCAATGTACATATACAAGCAACAAGAATAATTGTGTGATTTGTTTCTGACTGTAAATGTCTGTGTAACTACATATGCAGATTAGGTATTGCCCTTGAAGACCTGGAGAGCAGCCAATGTGCTGTGCTTCCTTGATGTAAACAGAGGTATGAATAAACAGCATTTGTTTTTACAGGGTCTGTGCTACTCCAGCTTCCAAATGTTCAGACCAAGATTTCTCTTCTGCAGTTTTCTATCTGAGCTTTTTCGCAATTTCCTGAGTACCCTCTAAACAACCCTTGCCTTTGCAGCTCCTAAGTGATCTTTCCTCTGAGATCTTAGAGGAATTCCAGCCATGTACACTCATGACCATGCCAGTAACAGATGTTGCATCTCTGCATTTCCAAGGTGCGACTGGAGCCCTCGCTGTTTTGTCACACTCTGAACCACACTCAGTTTAATCAGAGTCCCAAGATTTCCTCCTGTCTTGGGGTAGGTGTTTGTATGTGTGTGAATGTGTGTGCATGCATGTCTCTTGTGTGTCTAGAATACCTGCTCTGTCACCTGCACATGTGGGTATATCTAAAGCCAGTCACCTGAGTCACCAAGTTTAGGCCCAAAGTGGTCCATGCAGAAGTGTTCATTTTAATCAAGCTTTAAGAAAACAAGAAAAACAAATCTGTGACATTTGTATTAGATACATGTGTAAAGAGAAACAAAGGATCCTCTCCTCCTCACAGGTAGGCACAAGTTGAATACTTAAAACAGCTACAGAAATAATATTTGCACATGTGTAAGGAGTATTTATTTTGTGGATGTCAGCAGATGTGAAAATATTTGGTGTAATTCTGAAAAGAGTAATTTGGAAAACATTTTGTATGGTAGGATCCTTGGTATTTATTAAAGGGATGGTACTCTTTAAAAATTGTAAAGAATTTACATAATTGATTGGTAATTGTAGACCTGTTGCAGAAAATAAAGAAAAGAAAGAATAAACATGTTCAAAGAAATGGGTTTTGGCACCTCAGTCAGTATTTTTTCTGTATGGACTAAACTTTGTAAAGGGTCAAATTGAACAGTCTGGAGCTTAAATTCCTGTAACTCATCTCTCACAGCTCTTTTGCTAATGCCTATTCAATTAAAGAATGAGTCTATTCTAAAATTAACTGTGGCCCCAGGGTTTAGTTTTAACAGAATATTTCCATTTGTAAGTATTGTGTGGCTTCTTTGAAAGGAAGTGGGAGTTTCAATATGAAAACAGTGGATCCACTGTACAGCTGAGGTAGAGGAGAAGATGGCAGGTGTCGCAGTTAGGGTTAGTCCCACTAAAAAAACTCACCCAGAAAAATTAGTTATACAGGGAGTGGGGGCGATTTTCAACACCACTCCCCCACTGGCCTATTTAAACTGGTACACCTGCATCTGCATTAGGACTTCCATCCTTACAACAATGCACTGCATCAGTACTGTTCATTTTTGGTTTCCATACTTAAATAAACTGTCAGTATATACTGACCTATGTATAGATATTTTCATGTGGTTTCCTAGTGGAAAAGGATTGCGCAGTCATACTATACACATCAGTCCTTACTATAATTCCTGACTTTGTTAGCTGATTTTAATCAATCCCCAAAAAGCAGCAGAGATCTCAGACACAATTACTTTCCCACAGTTTTCATAAAGACGGATAAGCCAAGCACAGGAAAGACTTCCTGTTATTGCCAGCATGGAGGGACAGCCTGCAGCTCAGCCTTTATTACATTCAGTCTACACAGAAGAGGACCATTATGAATGCTTTTAAATGCAGGAAATCAGCCTTTTATAACCCACACCTTATTACCTATTGGAGATTCTAACCATAAGACATGCAGCAAGAGCAAACTGGACTTCTTGAGTCCAGCTGCTCATGGCAGTGTATCATAGTATATCCCTATGTTAGTATCCACCCTCTCAGGTTGGCAGCATCAGCAGCAGGGGTGCTGCCTCTTCTCTATAGGCTGGCATAGGTAGCACTGCAGAATTTTCCAGGACAGAGAAGCTTTTTCCTGCAATAAAATTTCTGAAGTTGAATTCACAAGCCATTTAAAAGTGCATGTGGTGAGCAGGGTTGGGGTCCAGCTGTGAGAACCAGCAAGGAGTTAATTTTGCTTCAGCCATGAGAGATACCTGGGTTCCTCACTGACTGGAGTGCATACTTGGCCCAGTGGGACTAGAGTGGGGGGTGGTTTGGGGTTTGTTTTTGTGGTTTCGTTATTGTTGTTGTTATCATGTTTCTGTTATGTTTATTTCTTACAGGGACACTCACTGAAAATCAGCTATTTCACACAGTGATGGATAGCTGGGAGGCATCCGTCACGTAAGTTCCTGACTCAACTCTTGAATCTCGCCCAATGCAAATAAAGTATTTGCATACCCACCAGCAACAAGGAAAAAAGCTGCACTGAGGTTGCAAACCAAGCACTCAGAACAAGAAATGCCAAACCTGAGACATTCTCCATGCAGCGCTCTGGAGGGCAGAGCTTACAGAAAGATAATCTGATTCCTTTTTATCCTCCTTGTTCCACCACCTAAAAAATACTCAGCGAGGACATCACAAGACCTGCTCTTAACACAGAAGTATTTTTTTCTATGTGCTCTTCACTCTCAGTCATTACTATGGTATCTAACAGCTCCATAAGATTTACCTTTTAATCTCCAACTTAAATAAGAGGGTTTTATTATTCATGTTTTCCTGGTTAGTCTTTTGACAAATAGATATACTGTATCAAAACTAGAATTTGCCTCTCCAGTGGAAAGTTTCCTCAGTTGTAAAGCCTAAAAAAACCATAAAACCTATTACATTCAGCTGCAGCTTAACATTAATGAAAGCAAGAACACAGATTTTTATTACAGCTTCACAGAAAATCAGAACATACAAATAACCAGCTGCAGAGAGTTTGGTTTCAAGGAAAGCTAAGTAAAAGATGTTCAGAAACTACCATACTCAGCATCAGGGTGCCTGACTTTTGGACCCTTGGCTCTCATTATCTAACATCTAGATGAGTAAGATACCTTGGAATAACAGCCCAAGAACGTGTACGTGCAGTACACAAAGCTGCTTCAAGTAGGAAGTCAGGGATGCTTTGGACACAGCTGTGCTACAAACCCAGCTACTCTGCTCTCCATAATTAAGTACCTCATTCATAGATTTTACTTCTTCTACCTGTGCCTGGAATTATCCCTTTTTCAAAATGCAGCCACAGGGTCAGACTTTTAAAATATGGCTGGGGAAATTCCCTTTACCAATCTGTCTCCACGTAGCAGTTCAGCAGCTAGACCACTGGCCTGAGAATGCCAGTGAGCTGGATGCAACTCCTTCATGACCAAATGGGGAGAGGGTGACTAAATCTTGACCTCCTGAATAGTACACTCAACACACCCCATCAGCAGGAACCTGTCAGGGCACTGATGGCACAGCTACATCTTGTTAGCCCTGACCAGCCTCACCTGGGACCCACACACATGGCCCATGGGCCAGGGCTCCATTTAAGCCCAGGTCTGGGCCCTTAGTCCCTGTCAGAGCTTTCTAGTGGATGTATGTGTGTTTGGTCTGGTCTCCTGCCTTGTTTCCCAACCCTATCGTAGCTCTGTTTCCAGCTGTGGCCTTATCTTCTGCTGCTCTTTGTAGAGCTTTACACTTGTTTCATTGCTTCATCTTGTCTAGGACAGCCAGTGGAGCTGCACTGTGCTGCCACTGCCCTGTTCAGGTGTTGTGGGAAAGTGCTCTGGCTGGTGAGTACCACTGCCTGTGGTGCGGCTGCCCTTAGCTCCAGGCTTTTCCTTCCTT
The DNA here is from genome assembly GCA_013399875.1 of Gymnorhina tibicen. Lineage (NCBI taxonomy): Eukaryota > Metazoa > Chordata > Aves > Passeriformes > Artamidae > Gymnorhina > Gymnorhina tibicen. The sequence continues at coordinate 1,527,224 of VXAZ01001836.1, read as the reverse complement.
AAGCAGCAGCCTTGCTATTGCTGCTCCCTAAGAGTATAATAGTACTAATGATAATAGCAACAATAACGATAAATGTAATGAAAAGGAGTGAGAGAAATAAAACCCCAGAAAAACAAGTGATGCACAGTACAATTCCTCAGCAGACACTGGCTGATGTCCAGCCAGTAGTTGCCGACTGGAGTTAAACCACGACAAGTGTTTCATTTGCGTTTATCTTACATTGAGGGTAAAGGGGGATTCTACCTGGCTGGTATGGACTGGGTCTGTAACAGGGCTTTGCTCTATCCAGCTTATGGCCTGGCCAGCCCCCAGCCTCGGGAGCCCTCCAGACACCCAGCAGCTGACAGTGCTGTCCCAGTGACGTATCATCTCAGCCACCATCACCTTCCAATGCTTTGGGTGTTTATAATAGACTCAGTTCCTGCTGTTCTCTATTCATGGAAGCTGCCTTTCACTCCACAATCAGAGCCTGGCAGCAAATGTTTGCGCTGTCACATAGAGTGAATATTGTGTGTCAGGGTACTCGGTGTTTGGATGGCTGCCACGGAATTTATCTTTTTCCACAGCATTCAGGCCGTGGAGTTGTTTTTTGTTGCCCCGTTTCTACTTGAAGGGTCAGCTAGTCACAGGTGCGCATCACCCCGCGACAACCCCGTCTCCACCTTCACCTCGCGTTTGGCCCGGTAAGGGATGACGAGCAGTCAGCTCCGATCAGCGCCGGCGACCCTCAGGGGACGGGCGCTACGCCGCGCCCCATCCCCCGGGCCGCCGCTTCCCCGGCTCCCACTCCCTCCTCGGAGCCCGCCGCCCTTCCTTAACCGCGGCGCGGCTCCTTCTCCGTTCCGGCGGCCCCCCGAAGGGCGGGCGACGGCGGTGCGGGGAGGGGTCACCCGTTCCCGCCGCCCCAGGAGGAAGTGACATGATGACGGCGGGGAGGGAAGGCGAGGGGGGCCCTGTTCCCGGAGTGGAGCCGCCCGGCGGGTGGAGTCTGGCAGCCCCGCCCGAGCCGCCCGCCCGCTCCCGCCGCGTGCAAAGTAGTGGCAGCCGGTGCGGCTCGGCCGCCGCCCGCTCCCGGCGCCCCAGCGCGGCACGCGTGCCCAGGCCCGCCGGCGCCAGGTACGTGCTCTTCCCCTGGCGCCCTCCGCGCTCCGCAGGTGCGGGGCCGTCCTCCCTCCTCCGCCCGGCGTGCTGCCCT